>OZ038395.1:40521941-40919441 GCA_964036045.1 Eutreptiella sp. 'Long Island Sound 2002'
AACACGGGCCTTGCGACGCTGCGCACCATCGATGGCCTGATGCCCACGGCCGCCGGGGGCTCCGGCCGTACGACCGCTGCCGTGGCGGAGTAGGAGGCGTTGGCCGAGACGCCTGCCGTGCCCTCCGCTGAGAGGGGCACTGGGAGGGCAGCACCGATGGGCGAATTGGGGAACGGTTGCCATGCAAATCGTGCGTTGCGGGGACCCGCAACCGCATACGACACCCCGTTTCCTTTGGAATCGTGAGATGAGGTGCATTCTGCACGGGTCTATGGGGCAAGGGGCGAGGCTGAGTGAGTACGCCGGTTGGTACTTCCGGGTGTACGTACTTGTTCGCCTTTTGAGGGGGAATCCTCCGCGTGGCTAACCCCAACAGCCGTGGGAAATTACTTGTACTGCGCGAGAGTGGGACAGCCGCCCCCCTGCTCGCAAGCGGTGCTCCTGCCCGTTGGCTGCTGGCTGTTGGCCGCTGGAGCCGGCGTGCTCCAGTGGGGGGCCGAGGGGGGGGGGGGGGGCGTCGTTCGACCCCCAGGACGCCGGCTGAGAGGGTCCTGTCACAGACCCCCTGACAAACGGACAGTCGGAGGACTGGAAATGACTCTGCGCAGCGGCTGCAGTTTCTGAAAACGATCTGTTCCCCGACCCCCTCCAGGGCCCGCGGGGGGCAGGGGGGGGGGGGGGGGGGCACAAGTGATGGCGTGTCCGCCCCCCCCCCGTCGCATCGATTCCCAAAACTGACCGTTTTTATTTCTTCTGAAATTCGGGGTCCGGGTCACCTCCGGGCCATCCCGCGGGGCTTGAGGAGGGGTCCGGTCGATGGGGCCCCTGTGGGGGGGCGCTGTACAGCCCCCCCCCCCCCCCCCCCAACCGCCCTGAGCGGTCACGAGGGAGCCAGTCCACAACCGCGCGCACCCCCGTGCGCGAGCGACTCTCGCACTCGAGAGCGCGTGGGTTTGGCCCCCCGATGCCAGACCCGCAACTTTGGGGTAAGGACGGAGGGTCCTAAACGGTGGTTTGGGCTTGCTTCGCTGAGACACCTCCGTTTGTGAAGGACAGATGGGGTGGGAGGGGTGATGGCCAGCATCACTCATCAGCCCCCAAACGGTTACCCTTCGTACTGCCGCGGTCCAAACAAAGGTGGGGCGGCGGGGGGGGGCAGATCCACACGCCAGAGGCACGAGGGCAGACATTGTTTTGCTCTGAATCTGTTGAACTGATTCGATGTCCATCCCCCACCACCGGTGCGGTGAGTTGCCGCACCAGCAAGCGCCGGGCAAACTTTTGACTGCTTTTCCAGCCGGTCCAGTTCCTGTGCGTGCAGCAGGCATTTGGACTGCTGAGCTCTGGGATCTCATGCAGACCACAGTTCTAAGTCAACTGCTTGCTGTGAATTCTCTGGGCTATTTGGATTGTCAGAGTGCCTGGTGGAGGTTTCTTTTGGCAGTGAGATCGAGGGGATGGCTGGGGCAGCTGGCGAAACAAGAAAGCAGGCGAAGTGTCCGTCTTGCACCCCAGACCCCCGGCTCTGGGTCTGGCGACGTTGGGGAATCGCCTGACTCAGTGCGACTCAGTGCGCTTGTTGAAGCACGGCAACTCCGTCTGACCATTGCTTTTTGGCCACAATTTTGTGGTTGAGAATGTCGAATGGCACGGAGAGTCCCGCAAACTCGTGCGTATTGTGTGAGCAGCAGCTCCTGCATCACTATAACCCCAGGTGGTGTCAGTGTGGCATTGTGGTTTCCTTTTTTTAATTGTCATGTTTGTGCCCTCATTTTTGCATGTTTAAGGCTGCTGCATGTCGCCAAAATATTACTCAGCAAATGGGTAGCACCAACGTGTTGACACTGCATCAACACTGCATGGCATGGATGCAACAAAGAACCCGATTGCAGCAGAGGTTTTAGTTTTTGGGTAGCCCCCCCGACCCCCCTGCGCAACAACCGCCTTGAATAACGACCACCCTCCCATGGGGCTGGGCACTGACGAATGCAAAGCAATTGAGTTGCACTTGCATGTGAACGGCGCTTTGTCAGACACCACTTTTTTCATGGCTGTGGGCGAGTTATTCGGGTGACAAATTTTCATCTCCCCTGAGAGCCCATTACCACCGCCCCCCCCCCCCCCCCCATGCCAATGGACCCCCATGCCAATGGCCCGCCCCTCTCGAACGAAGGAACATGGCCCCCCTTGCTAATGGACCCCCCCTCTCGAAAGAAGAAATGTGCCCCCCCCCCAGAGTTTTTCACCAAATCGCACACGAATTGCCCTTTTTTGCCTAGTTTCTTGAGTGTGACATTGTGTGTCTCATGCCCCATTCTCCACCTGAGCAGTCCACAGTGCTGAGCGTTTTTCATGCAGGCCTGGGGCCATCAATTTCAGCATATTTTGCACAGCTCAAAGCGCGTCGTGCATTCAGCCAATCAGCCAGTTCCAGTTGCATGTGATTCTACATATACTTGAAGACATTATTGTTGAGCACTTCACAGTGCTGAAAATTTTGCTAGCAGGCCTGGGGCCACAGATTTCAGCATGCTTTGCTCAGGTCAAAGTGCCGTGATTCATTCCGTCAGTCTCTCAATTCCACGTGATTCATGTCTATTTGAAAACATTATTGTTGCGCACTTCACGGAGCTGAATTTTTTCAAGCAGGCCTGGGGCCACCACTTTCAGCCCTGTTGTGTGCCTGTTTTCCACAACGCTTCCCTGATCAGGGCCACATCTGGCCCCAGTGGTATGTTGCGATCTAATGCACGCCGTTATGATGCGTGGCCGATAAGGGCCCCTGCCACATGAAGTATACGGTGCTGAAACTTTTTGAAGCAGGCTTGGGGTCATCAATTTCAACCATCATCGTTTCAAAAGTTGCAGTTGCGCGTTTTCTTCGTATTTGCTAGTGTGTGCTTGCATGTGTGAAGAAGGAAAGGCATGGGGAACAAATGTTGAGCACCACAAAAAAATGGTGTAAAAGCATGAAAAAATTGCAAAAGGTGGCCTACGTGAGCTCCACAACCACCACAAAGATGCAAGAGGTACCAAGCATTGGTCCCCACCACGTTTACACCAATGGCACAAGCTAGAAAATGCATACTCAAAGAATTTTGTTGGATTTTTGATGAGAAGTCTAGTCAATGGACCCCCCGTTCGCGTGTCAATGGACCCCCCGCCCTTCGAAAGAAGAAACATGGCCCCCCTTGCCAATGCCCCCCCCCCCCCTCTCGAAAGAAGAAACATGGCCCGGGCCATTGACACGGGGGGGGGCGGTGGTATGGAGTCCACTGCCTGGAAATCGACTTGTCATGGCATGCCTTTGCGTGCAATGCAGTTGATGCACCTGACCCTACCGAACATCGACCCAAATCTTAACCAGTGTGCCACTGCACGGGGGACTACTCATCACAAGCTTTGTCTTGTGAGGGTGCTAACCGCGCGGTGCGCCGTCAGCCCGGCGCACACAATATATGCTCACACTAAAAGTTGCTGAAACGTGGCCAGTGTGCACTATATACACTGGTTGGATGATGCTGTTTGTGTGTATGGGTAAAACACGCTTTGGGGGCATTACTTGGGGGGGAGTGGTGATGATGCATGCACAAAAGTTCCCCATTTCAATGTATTTTTTCCGGACAGATCACATGTCCATGAATTCCGAAGTGTTGGCACCAGGCACTGGTGTCTTCTATCTTCAAGGCACTACCATCGGGCGTGTGCCCGCCACCATTGTGGGCTCATCATCAAAGGCGGATTTTGTGGCACTCCAATATGAGCAGTCCATGTGTATTTCTACACATGCTTATGTCTCTTGAAACCAAACCCGAACAAGTCGATTTCTGTACATGCAGAATTTTTCCTACACATTACATCTCTTTTTTATTGGTCCTGAGAGCCGTGGCCCCATTTGGATCTCAAGCAAAATGGCCTCCTTGGAAGGGGATGTGGGCAGCTACAACCATCAACACCGTAGGGATGAGGTCTTTGGAGTGGAGGAGACCGTTGTTGCATGCAAACCCCTTAGGCCACCGCGTCCCTGCCTACTTTTCGCAAGGGTGTACATTGCACTAAAGTGTTGTGTCCTCTGACGCGCGCGGTGCGTGTGGCGCGCGCGCGGTGTGGTGCGCGGTGCGTTTCAGCACCCTCAGTCTGATGATTGGGTTCTCGGTCATCACATGGGGAGATAGGGTCCAGGGGATCTGAATGCCATGGAACCAAACTGTTGTGTGGGAACAGGGGTGCTTGCAGTATGCAGTGTCTGTCGCTTTATGGCCAACCACTGTCTTGAAGTTCTGGGGAGAGGTCTAATTTCTTAACCGATTTCCTTGACAGTGCAGTTTTTCTACTTTTGGGTGACAAATTTTCATCTCCCCTGAGAGCCCATTATGGAGTCCACCACCAGCCATCCTTGGAAATCGACTCGGCATGGCATGCCTTTGCGTGCAATGCAGTTGATGCACCTGACCCTACCGAACATCGACCCAAATCGTAACCAAAATCGTGACCAGTGTGCCACTGCACGGGGGACTAGTCAGCACTAGCTTTGTCTTCTGATGATTGGGTACTGGGCCATGGCGGGATAGGGTCACGGGGATCTGAATGTGCCATGAAACCAAACTGTTGTATGGGAACAGGGGGGCTTTGAGGTGAGGGTGGCCCCTTATATGTTTGTCTCTGATTTTATGGCTAACCACTGTCTCCAGGGAATGGAGGGCAGTGCAGGTCAGACAACAAGCTGCCCAGGGCCATGCAATTCGGAGCGCACTCGCGCATCACGAATGCAGAGCAGGAGGTCCTGCAGACATCAAGCCCCGATGGGCTCCCACTGCCACAGCTTGGCCACACTTCAGGGAGTAGCAAGGGGACAGGTTAGAGGATAGGGCTGGTTGGGTTGCCCTCTGTACCGTTGCAAATGCTGGCACAAAATGACTGCACGGTGCATGGAACCCTTCTGATTGAGCTTGGACCACATATGAATGTGTGTATGTTTGGAGGAGAACATCATATCAAGGAGGCAGACCAGCGCCGATCAACAGGAATAGCCGGGCTGATGGAAGGTCAGATCTCACCCCGGCCAGCCCACCAGACCCTGCCCCAAGCCATAGAAATGAAAAGGGTAGGGCGGTTTGTTCTGGAGTTGGAGCAGATGTTTTTGGCAACAAAAAAATCGAATCGTATGAAATGTGCGTTCCATGCAACAGCTCAGCACAGGCATGTCCCTTGTTCCAGCCACTTTGGAGCTGCATGCATGAGCCGTTCAGGGGAAGATTATGTGGTTTCCCCAATGTACCACACGTCATCAAGAACTGCAAGGCATATTGAATGGTGGGATCCATCACTAGATGGGGAGCGTTAGCGCGCCGGGCACGGGCGTGCGCAGGGCATCTTTTTTTTCATTACCCACTCGTGCCTGTTTTTGCCCCCACCTCACCAAACAATTTGGAGTACCTTCTTGCCGTGTCTAAGAATTTTGGCCCATCCTTTGCACCCAGTTTATGACGATGGCAAGGGTGGTGGTTGGAAGTGGTGGGAGTGACATTTTGTGTTGTTGAATTCTCATATTTCGGCTTATACAAGGTGCCTTGGAGAGAAGGTTTGCGGTCTAGGGCGGTCTACTTGGGGGACTTCCCAAGGTGAGGACAAACTTGGGGCTAGAGATAGGATGCTTAATGCAAAGGTAGCGCGCCGGGCATGCACCGGGCGCGCGCTGGGCAAACATTACCCTAGAGTAATGGCAATGCCACTTACGTCTCGCGTCCTCTGCATAATGGATGGGGCATTTGATTGAACCATTTCTACAATCAGATGCTTAGGGCTGCAACCAAACAAAGTCATGCACACCATGGCGTTGCCAGACCATCCGAGACCATGGCTACAGACGAACATACTTGTCGGATTTGACTCTGGCTCTGTTGAAAACAGCACTTTTCCATGCAGCATCACTCACTAGCCATACCTGATCATCCACACATGCCTGGTCCAAATGGCATTCCCAAACAAAGTCTTAGTGTGTTTAACATGGATGAGATGAGGCCTCCCACCAGGAACCAATGTGGCCTGGGTATGGTGAGGCGGGGTTGCAGGGGGCTGGTAGCCTAGTGGTTAGGCACCCCGGACCTAGGCCCCCTAGGGGGGCACCTTAAGCGCAATGCGCGCACAGTGCAACTATTTGGGCGTCTAGCCACAGTAGAAACCCATATTTTGTGGTACCTTGGGCATCATTGTTGTTTGGTAGTAGGTTCTGTTGTATTGGGGATATGGCATTTTTGGATTTTCACCCTGTTTCACCCATTTCTACCTTTTTGCACACAATCCAAAATATGTTGGTTGTGTATATAAAATAATGGTTGCCATTGACAGTCTTGGGAACATCCTTTGGATTTGTCTGTTGGCCCCCGTGACATCGGCGGATGTTCTCATTTGGGATCGCGAAGGGCCCAAAAGGAGCAAGGGGCATTATATGGATTATGAGATTGGCTCGATGGATGGTGCATACAAGGGGCGCCTCCATGTGGCATGGCCATTTATTGGTCGAAAGACTTTGACCGAGCGACAAAAGGAGTACAATTATGTTCACGGTTTCTATAGGGCGCATATTGAGCTTTTGTTCGCACGCATATGGCATTGGGGCATCGTAAAGAACATATGGAGGGGATCTGGTACCGAGTTGCAGGAGTACGTGCATGTACTCTTGCATTTGCAACAATTTTTGATTTGAAGACAAGTATGATACCCTCCATAAGGTCCGTGGGAACACGTTCCTGCACATGTATGGACTCCACCTACACAAGAGGACAATGATGATGAGGATGTTGTGGGCGATGATGGGGATGTATGTGCCCTTTGTTGCACCAAGTCTGACTCTGAAAAGATGTCCATGTGTAACAAGTGTGAAGTGCAATATTGTACGGATTGCATTGACACACACACACACACACACACATGTGACAATGTGACATTTCTTTAATTTTGCAACTGTGTCATGTTGTGCACACAAGTTGCGTATTCTCAATTTGTACTTAGTTGACAATGGAACAAAAAGACGGTTGTGTGTTGTTGAGGGTGGCGACCAATGCGCTGTTCATGGCTTTTCCAGTTGTGCATGATGTGTGTTATGTGAAGGGAAGGTAGTTTGCAACTTTCTTGAGCTGGGGCAGTTTGGGTCACCTAATTCTAAGAGCGTTTCCAAGGGGTGTGCCTAGGGGCTCTTCGGGGGGAACATAGTCTAAAAGTAGCGTGCAGTGCAAGGATTCCCCCTAGGAACGCCATAAACGAGGGTCCTAAGTGCAACCCCGAGTACTCACCAATCAACCCCTACTACTGGAGTACCTACATCTATCTGCCTCTGTAGCCTGCTGCAGGGGAGGCAGGCATAAAGATTCCACATCGGCATCCGTTGCTCCGCTCAAAACCCCACGGGAATGCCATACATCCACACGGGGCGGTCCGTTCTCAAGGATACATCCACCCACTCCCAGAACCCACCCAGCCAAACCCATAGGGGATCTGCTGCACTGAGAAAAGGCTTCTGAAGACCAACTGCAAAACCATGTGGGCTGTTAGGCAATGCCAGATTTAGAGTACAGGGCTGTGCAGCAAAAAAGGGACTCATCGGCGAGAGAATCATGATCAACACAATTAGCCGCTCGCTCACTGGGGCACTTTTGTCACAGCACATTGCAAATATGTTGGTGCCACTGCACAAAGGCATGCACAAGACAGACACATTGGGGGTGAGACGCTGTTGGGCAGCCCCTCTGCGTTCGACGGCGACTCACCGCAGGACCTCGTCCGCGTGTCACTGTGGGCTACACTGGGAAGCAAATTTGTGCTTCGGGTACTTAGGGTTCATGCCTCTGACCACTTCACTACGGGAGTACCGCCATTGCAGTGCACATGGGCTGCGGATGCTCTCCCCAGACGAAAGATTTCTTGTCACTGCACAATGTCTGTGTCTTGCTGAATTCTTTGGCCCTACGCTGGCAACATGCCTCCCCCCTGCCACCCCCACCGCCTCTCACATCCGCTTGTTTCTCCATGCCAAGGGATGTCCTACGGCACGAACCCACCTGCAAGCTCAAAGCCTGCCCGAGCTTTTACTGCAATGCTTTTCTCGGTCGCTGCTGGGCTGCTCATCAGTCTCACCACCGCTCAGTCGCCAGCGCTGCTGGTGACGCATACCACGCCCCATCCCATCGCCATCCGCACTGCCACTCAGCCACCCAATGGGGCACACATTGTGCGGCAGCCCCCCACCGCTGGTTTGCGGCATAGCACATCGCCTCTGCCCAAGTTCCAACACGGATCGCTGCGCACCGCGTCCCCACCATCGCGGCCTCCCCTGTCACCTTTTCAGGGCTGGCCAGCGTTTGCAGGGCCCACATGGGCAGGGCTACTGCTGGGGGGCCTGCTTTGTGCATGGCAGCGATCCCACAGGACGCGGCCTCGGTCGGCAATGTTTGCTTCGAGTGGGCAGATGCAGGACATGGCAGCCGAATTCCCGGGGGCGTCCGGAGGAGCGGGGCCTTCAGGTTTGCTGTGTGCAGAGGTATCTCAGTCGCATGCCACACCCAATGGCCTTTTCCCCAATCAGCCATGCCCCCCCTCTGC
Organism: Eutreptiella sp. 'Long Island Sound 2002'; assembly: GCA_964036045.1. Lineage (NCBI taxonomy): Eukaryota > Euglenozoa > Euglenophyceae > Eutreptiales > Eutreptiaceae > Eutreptiella > Eutreptiella sp. 'Long Island Sound 2002'. Next base: position 40,530,540 of record OZ038395.1, read on the forward strand.
CCCCCCCCAGCCCCCCCACTCCCTCAGGCGCTGTCATTGTGGCGGTCAGGCCGTAGCGAGTCTGTGCACCGTGCCGCTTGAGGACGATCAGTGCACGACACCCTTGCGGAGGTGCTACCGTAAGGAATGCCAAGACGCCGATGGTGCCTCAATGTAATTTGCGGCCCCCGAAGGCACTGAGGGCGATTCACCCAACGTGGCCGGCAGCCCGTGGCCTGTCTTGTCTCTGAATGCGTGTTAGATAGCCCAGTGCCGTCACGGACCTTGTGTGGAGTCGACTACTGCGGCGCCCCACCCGCGAGGGAGGGGGCACACTTGTTTGTGCAATGCATTGCGCTGACGGATGAACGGCCGGGATCATCTTATGTCTGTCAAACAGACCGACCATTGTTTTGTCCCCTCGTGCCCACTCCTCCACTCGCACGAGCAACGGGCGATGCGTTTCACAGACCCAAAAGAGATTCCCCGACCGAAGCCCCCATCGCCGCCCCCCTCCTTCTTGGCACTCATGGGCCAGGCCTCCCTTTCCTGCCAATCTACGCCAAAAGGCCTCTTGCAAGTAATCGGTGCCGTCGCAGCGGTGGCGCTTGAGCCCTAGCAACGGAGCTGCTGCCCGAGGGAGGGGGTACGCGCGCTTGTGCCACGCTGGACGTGGTGCTCCGGGGGCTCAGTGCTTCGGGTGTGCCCCCTGCGACACCCACTGTTCCCGCGAGACGGCCTGGCTCACGTGCGTAACGTGCGTAGTCTAGCGTAGTCTTGGGACGCTCTTGCGCTGCGGGTTTTCCGGGCGTCGCACCGCAGGACAGTCCAAGATCGAGAGTTCGTGGGACGAGGCCGACGCCGAAGCGTTGGCCGACGATCCGCTACAAATGCGAGTGTACACTTCGCGGCTGATTGGCAAAGAGGCCGATCTGGTGCTGCACGGCGGCGGCAACACCTCCGTCAAGGCCGTCGTGAAGGACTTCTTTGGGGACGACGTGGAGGTGTTGTACGTCAAGGGCAGCGGGTGGGACTTGGCGTCGATCGAGGCCCCCGGATTTGCCCCCGTGCGCCTCCGGGCGCTGCAGCGCTTGGCCCGGCAGCCCGCTCTGACGGACTCGGACATGGCGACGCAGCAGCGGGCCGCCCTGCTCGACCCCCACGCCCCCAACCCCTCGGTCGAGGCCATCCTGCACGCCATCATCCCGTTCAAGTTCGTGGATCACACGCACGCGGACGCGGTGGTCTGCCTCACGAACAACCCGCGCGGCGAGGCCTGCGTCCGCGGCGTGTACGGGGACAAGGTGCTGGTGGTGCCGTACGTGATGCCCGGGTTTGTGCTGGCCCGAACGATCCTCGAACTCACCCGAGACGTGGACTGGCGGGCGTACGAGGGCATGGTCCTCATGAACCACGGCATCTTCACTTTTGGGGACGACGCGCGGACGTCGTACGAGAGAATGATTCGGTTGGTGCGCCGGGCCGAGGACTATTTGGAGGCGCAGGGCGCGCTGCGCTTCGCTGTTGCCGAGCCCAAGGCGGATTTGTTGACCCTTGCAGCGATGAGGAAGGCCATATCGGTGGTGAAGGTAGACGACCTGCCCACCCACCCAAAACTCACCCACCCACTCGGGGGGGGGTCGTATACAGCGCTGGCTGTAGTTCGGAGGAAAGACGCCACTCTCTTCGGGACACTTGGTGGTCCCCTCTACCCCATAATGGTTGCTTGTCACGGAAGCGGAAGTTCATTCCTCAGAGCAGAAGAGGATGGAGAAGTATCCGTCCCCACACTTAATCCTCATTGCCGGACAATACAGTACCACGATCGCCAGGCGTAGAAGGCTTCGAAACGCCTCGCTTACACATGCCATATACTATTTCAACGCCCCTCAGTCTCAAGGCCAGTAAACCCAGCACCCAGGAAAACCCCACCTGGCGTTCATCCCAAATTCACTGAAGAATGCCAATTGACCCCCCCCCCCCGCCATAGCTTGGCCCTGATGCGCTTTTGGGTCCCTCCCCCCTTCTGCAAACTCTGCCCTATCTCCTCCAACCCCTGGGGCCTTCAAACAACCCCTAAGCACTAGCCTGATCTAGGGAAGTCGGTGTCAAGAAAGGTTACCGTCGAAATTGTGGCGCTTGGCCCTCTGGAGGTACCCGTGTATGAGGCTGTCACACACGCACTCTCGCTTACAGCTGCGGCCCCGATGGGATTTTTGGCAGCCTGTCCATGTAGTGACACAAGATCTGCGACTTCCTACTTTGCCCGCGCGTTGCTCCTTCACGACTGTTTCATGTGTCTGAGATTGTTTGACATCATCCGGGGGTCATGCAAGGGCAATCGGGTATCCAAAGGGATGCGGCTGTGCAACGGAGATGCTGCAGGAGCAAAATTGCTCCCTGAAAGACAGTTGTGCACCGTTTCATTCAATTCCAGAGATGGAGAAATGCCACAGCCACTGGGGGGGGGGGGGGGGGATGGGCACTTTGAGCTTTGGGGATTTCACGGGTGGCAAAATTGTCCCGGGGCGAAATTTTCGGCCCCCCTCTATATCGGACCTGACAGAGTTGAGTCGTGATAATTCCTGGCCTCAGGGCCCGCTGATGACAGTTGCTGTCGTTGACCTGTCCTATGCGAGAGTTGGCAGCTGTGGAGGAGTGCGCTGGGCGCACAGGGAGTGGGAGCTGTGGCGCAGGGTCTTCGTATTGGTTGGCATGAGTTGGATCCATTGCCTCCGAAGTCTCCGGACATGTGCTCCGTCCAGCCCCAAAGCAGAGGTCTGCCTCGCTGCACTTTTTGCGGAACAGCGCGTTCTGGGAAGGTCCAGATGTTTGAATTCTAGGGACCACTGCCCAGTGACAGCCACTGCAGACATCAGCACAGTGCCGGGGGACATCGCAGGTGTCGCAACTACTGACCTTATGGACACTACTTTTAATCAGAAGAAATGCGAAAAATCCGAAAACAGGCTTTTGGGGGTGGGGTGAGGAGGAGGGGGGGGGAGGGGCAGGGATTGGGGCCGTTCCGGCCCCCCTCCCGCCGCCATACCCCCAGCCCCCTCATCACCCCGCTCAAGCAAGTCCGCTCCCCCCAGGGGGGGGGGGGGGGGGCAAGGATGTTGCCAGTCACCCGCTGTTCGAGTGAAAACGTCATTCCAAGTGTTCAGTTGGAATTTGTCGCCATGAAGGCCCCCGTCACGCCATCCAATGGTCGGGTCCATTGGCATCACGCGTCATGCATCTGCAGACCCTGGCCCATGCACCGTCCCTCCTTTGCCCGTTCCTCCTCCCGTGAGGCAGGCGCCCACACGGAACGAGTTCAGCGGATGCAAGCACCGCCCTCATGAGACATGTGCCCCTCCGTTGTACAAAGTGCCTGTGGTGGTGGGGGGGGGGGGGGTTGGCACCGTGGGTCGGAAATACGCCGCCTCGCGCCTCAGCATGTGGACTCCTTCCCAGGCCACGGCTTACCTTTAACGGGGGAGAGGGGGGGAGGGGCGGAATGGCAGCCTGGGCTCCACCGCCTGGCCCACCCACCCACCCACCCACGTCAGAAAATTTGACCTCAGGAAAAAAATGAAATTGCCTGGAATTGGAGGTCGATTTTAGGTACATGAACTTTTTTTTGGCCTCTGACCCTCCCCCCCCGCCCATACCCGGTATAGGTCACGGTTGCCACTTCGCTGTAGCCTGCTCCCTGTGCACACCTTTCGCATGGCACAGCCAAAGCACTGCGACGTACGGAGCCGCACCTCGTGTGGTCCGGGTGGGTTGTGGCGTGTGCGAAAGGGGGAGGGGACGGGGCTGGGGTACAAACGACCGGGGGAGAGATGAGCCTTGCGAACCCTCAGCTCTGGGGTCTTCGGAGGAGTGGGGAGGCCGCAGCTGTACTCCCAGCGCCAGTCAAGTAGCCCTGGGCAACCCCCCAGCCCCCCAAGTCAGGGGCTGATTTCCCCGATTTGCCCAATTTGTGCCCCATTTTTGTGCCCCGATTTGTTGGATTCTTGGCCCTTGTTAATCGACAGGATTTAGTGTCCACGTGTCTTCTTGTGTGGACAGGCAGACAATAAAAGTATTCTTGACATATGATCGTCGCAGTGCGGACCCAAACACACAGATTTGGCTATTTGTTGGCAATGGTCGACGGTGATTTCAACAATCGTATTCCTGAATGGGCAAAATAATTTTGCAGATGGGATTGCTGTGTGTATTCGTCTTGTTTGTTGTTGTGGCAGGCTTTGTTTGTGCATGTAAAACAACTTTTTCAGTGGGCTGACCACTTTAAGCAGGTGTCGCAAATGCGCACAGTGGGTTTTGAACCAGCATGCGGCAATCACAAGACCATCGCAGTGACCACTGGGTGACTGAACTTCGTTTTCCTAACACTGAACAAGGACCATACACAGACCGGAGGGTGAACAATTTTTTTTTCGAAAATGAGGGAATGTGGGTTTCCATGTGACTCTATCTGTGCACCAACCAAAAGAAAGGTGTGTTTGGGGATTGGGACCGAGATCCAGGTCAGTGGGAAGCTGTGTTGCCAACAACCGTGCTGAACACCTGCTGAGAGTGGTCCCCCGATTTGTTGCCCCGATTTGTTCACAAATTTCCCCCGATTTGGGGGCTGGGTTGCTTGAGGCTCGAACGTGGGGCCAGGCGGACACGAGTCGAGTGCTCTGGCCTCTCGACCAGGAATTCTTCCGGGCGTACTGCCTCCTTCCCGTGACAGCGCAGTACCTGGTCGTGATTGCACGGGGAAAGGCACGCACCCCTCACTTAGGGAGCCCCGATGGTGGCCCAGCTCGACCAGCGCCCCGAGGCCGTGGGGTTTTCGTCCCTGGCCGACGTCGCGTCCATTGCGACGCGGGGCCCCATCACCCCGGACCACGTCATCCGCACGAAGGCCGTGCCGGTCGTCTTTGACGAGGAGCCAGAGGCAGCGGTGAAGGCCTTCGCGGAGGCCTATGGGGCCTACTTCGAGCGGAACGCCGGCGCGGCGCGGCGTCAGGGGGCGCCGCGGCTGACGCAGCTGGACGCGGCGCCGCGCTGGGGCGTGTGGCCCGGGTACGGGACCCTGGCGTTTGACCGCAGTATTGGAGCCGCGCAGATCACGACGGACATCACGCAGCACACGCGGCGCGCCATTCAAGTCGGCGAGAAGTTGGGGGGCTGGAAAGCGCTCGAAGAGGCTGATCTGTTTGACATGGAGTATTGGGAGCTGGAGCAAGCCAAGCTGGGCAAGTCCGCGCAGGTGGTCCCCTTCCTTACGCCCCCCCCCCCCCCCCGGGTGTGTGCTGCTGCTTCTTGCACCGATCACTCGTCTGCGGCACCCGGACACCAGCGGTGGCGGTCCAATGCGTTGATTCACCGTTCGCTGGGGCCCGGATATGGCCCGGAAAACAAGCCCCCAGTCGCCCCCCGCGACCCCCTGAACGCACGGGGTCTGTTCACTCGGAGGACGGGACACGCCGCCCACGATGTGTGGGCCGAAGGGGACTGGCGGCCGCACGCGCAGCTCGAGGCTGCATGAACACCCCGTCCGGTGGGGCCCAAGGGTTTGTACCCCGGCCTACGCCAGCGTGAGGCGCGCCGAGGCAGGGGCAGTGGGGGGCAGATAGGGCGGAGCAGGGCCCAATGCGCGGCAGCAGAGGACACACGATGGTACGGAATGGGACGGGGGGCAGTGAAGGTGCCGAGATGGCAGGCACCGCCCGGGGCTGTGTGCGGACCTCTTCGGCGGCCCACTGGCAGTGGGGCCGGGGGCGGGGGGGGGGGGGGGGGCAAAAACGGGCCTTGTGGTGTCATTTACGATGAGCTGTGGCTGCCCCCCTTTTTCACACAACGCACGGCATTGTTCACGCCGCCGGGCCCTTTCGAGGGGCCCGGCGGTGCATGACACAACACGTCAGGCACGTCAAGCTCGCTCTTGGGGACATGCCTTGACTCTGTCGTGGAGCGGGCAGCCCATGTGGACACACCGTGGGCCCGTCCTGCGCGTTTACCCGCATTTGCCGCTTTTGCACTCTCAAGTGAAGGCGTCGGAGGTGAACTGCCCCAAAATGCAACACTTCAAAGCGCGCCTTTTTTCTCCCGTCCTTTTCACTGTCACGTGGGGGGCCGCCTCAGGAAATGACCCTTTGCAGCCCCCGACAAAGGACTGCCATGTTCTCTGTGCCCGGACTCCGGTCCGCCCAGCGTGTCCCTTGTTTTCTGTGGCGCCTGAAACGTCTGGTGCCCCAACGCATTTTGTCTTTTGGAGAGCTGGCGCTGACCGGGGGCCTGGGGATCAGGGATGCGGATCTCACTGCCCCGGGCCCTGGGCGCGCCGTGCCATTGACCCCCGGTCTATCCACCACAGGCCCCGGATTTCCAGGGCAAGGTCGCCCTGGTCACTGGAGCTGCGAGTGGCATTGGGCGGGCGTGTGCAGAGTACCTGCACTCGCAGGGCGCGTGCGTCGTGGGTCTGGACGTGAATCCCGAGATCGAGACCCTCCTCGACAAGGCCGGACTGGTGGGGCTCACCGGGGACGTCACCAGCGACGCCGATGTGCGGGCGGCGCTGGATGCCGCTGTCCGCCGCTTCGGGGGGTTGGATGTGGTCGTCAGCAACGCCGGGATCTTCCCGCCGGGTCAGCCCATCGAGCAGTTGGAGGAGGGCATTTGGCGGCAGTGCCTCGATGTGAACCTGCTCAGCCAACGGCCGCTGCTGCGCCACTCCATCCCGTACCTGAAGCGGGTGTTGCTGTGCAGATGTGCCGCTCGTGTCCGGGCACTGAGGCGTGATGCGGGGGAGGGGGGCTGACTGAGTCACACATCCGATGAGGCCTTTGTCTAGTGGAGTGGGTGGGTACGTTGGTGACCCCAGCCCCCGCCCCCGACCGTCACCGAATGCCGAGTTTTGGGGGGGGATGGGTCGTCAAGGGGCCCGTGGCACTGCGCGTTGTTTGGTTTTGCGCTTCAGCCGGCGTCTTCGTCATTGCCGCACAGCGGGTGTCACGTGCACGTTCATCGAGCCCAGCCCCCCAAACCGGGAAAGGCATGGCTGTCCCGGGCGGAGGGGGTGACGGGGGTACATCCACCCACCCACCGGCGTAGGTACATACCCCCGCGCGCCGGCTCCGTGAAGCACAGCGGGTGTCCAGTGCCATATCTGTGGTATGAGCGCGACACAGAAACCGTCCGGCAACTGAACAGCTGCGTTTTGCAGTTATTGTCCGAGTCAGAGGAGTCGGAGAAAACGAAATCACTGGAAGAGTGGCCCTCCCCCCGCCCCTTGAGACTCTGGACTCTGGGGGGGCTACCGGTCCCAGGGCGTGAAGTACCCTCCCCCACCCCCCAACCCCCGACCCAAGGGGGGCTCCGCTAGTTACCAATGGTACCGGCGTCCGCAGGCGTCCACAAGCGTCCACAGGCGCCCAGAGTGCCCGAAGGAAAATTTCGTCCATGGCCGCCTATGTTCTCCACTTTGGACCCTAATCCCTCCCCCGTCCCGCACGTCAGAGACACATGGCTCTGCTCCCTGGGGCACCTTCGTCTTGGGGAGGGGCGGTGCTTTGTCCATTTGTGTCTGGGGCATGTGATGTGGGCTACCCCCCCCCCAAAAAAAAAACTAATCGCTCCTCCCAGACCCCCCCCCCTCCCCAAAAGGCCCAAGGGGGCCTCTGGCCAACAGTCAGTTTGGGGGGCTCCTTCGCATCAGAACCGAGGAGCCCCCCCCCCCCCCGTGGCCAGAGGTGCAAAGAAGAACGGCACAGCCCCGAGCGAGCCCAGTTCCTGAAGCCCTCGATGGGCGGCGTTGTTGAACAAGTTCAGTGTTCCGGAGGTGCCCGAGGCACATCCCATGGCCCCGCCGGCGAAGACGTGCACGCGATGGCCCCGCGGGGGAATGGCGTGTGTGGGACTTGCAGCCACGGATTTGTCAGGCCCCGCGGGCGCGGGCGATGGGGTACGCGGATGTGGGCAGTGGGATGCACCGACGCGGCACCAGCGCAGCACTGCCCCCGCCACCGGCGCGTCGGAGGGCCCACTGTCGCCCGTTGGGGCCCTGCAGTTGGGGTCTGAATTTCCGGGTCCGACGGGGGGTCCCCCACAAGAGTCACACGGTTCACTCCCCCGGCCCGACACACACACACAAACCGCGTGGACTGTCTCAGACCCCCCGTGACGCGCGTGGACATGCAACCAATACGCGGGGCAATGCCCCCGGGCGTTTCGTGACCTCTGAGATGTGCGGGCCCATCGGGGGGGCCCATGGGTGGCACAAAGACGAGGGCGGCTGAGGGGAGGGGGGGCGGGCGAGCAGCCCGGGTCCGTGTGTGCGGCCCCCCTCCCCCCGGACCCTCCACCGGAGGTGCGCATGGGGGGCTTGCGTGTGCAAAGGGCGTATGGCAGCCCCCCCCCCCCCCCCCACACACACACACCGCACCCCGTGGGCGAAGCCATCAAAAGGCCAGTCAGTGACATCCCAATCCAGTGGGCACGTGCCTCTGGGCATAGGGGTATGGCAGACACAAATGCGTCACATGTCCCAAACTACACTCATCAGACTACCGTGCCCATTGATGAGCTCTCGTTCTCCCTCGCCGACAGTTTGGTGTGTTTCAGTCTGGGCTGGGGGGGTCCCTCGGGGACCTACATTCGCTGCAAGCCACCCCCCCCCCCCCCCCCGGCACCCGGCACCCTGCACGTATACCCACTGCTCTTTCCAACGAAAAGGCGCCTATGGTCTTCGTTTGGCCACTGACGAGCCATCTTTTCTGGTTCGTGTGCTAATCCGCTAATCCGCGCCCTGCCCTAAGCATGTTTCTTGTCCGGGGGGAGGGGCGGGGGCTGGTCTTTGTACGCGACCCCCCACCCCTGCCCCGGGAGGGTCGCGTACTACCGGGCACCGCTAACGCACAAACGGCAGCCGCCGCAACCAGCACAGCCCCGGCACACCAACCACTGGGCTCTCTGAACGCGGAAACGACACCAGCAGGAGCACCCATCGCAGCGGCCGACAAAACGCAGCAACCCAACGCGGCATGCGAAGGGAAGAACGGGTGACTGTCCAGGGCCCCATAGCAGCAACCCAACGGAATGTCACACAGGGGGTTCAGAAGATGCTTTGGCCTCTGAGCCCTGTTGCTAACCGAAAAAAATTTTCCTATGGTATGTCGTGATCAGTGGAGGCGATCATTTCGAGTCACCCGTTCGCAGTATCCGCTGGATTTTCAACAGATAGTCTCGGGGGGTGGGGGGGGGGTCGCAGCGAAATAGGACCCAGCGCAACGCCCCCCCCCCCCCCCCGCCCCCCGCCCCCAGCGGGGCATGGGCAGCGGGATGTTGATGTCCGCAACCAGCCATTCGTGGGGCTTCCGTGGGAACCCAAACCAAGGGTCACGGCGGGAAATCAGTTTGTTCCAGACGCCGCAGTGCGTCGGCGTGAAGGCGTCCCTGCACGGCATGGCTGTGATTCCCCTGCATTTGCAGGGCCTTGACCCGACCATCGTCTTTGTTGGTTCCCGCAATGTATTGGCCCCTGGTCCCGGTGCCGCAGCGTACTCAGTGGCCAAGGCGGGGCTTACGCAGCTTGCCCGTGTGGCGGCCCTGGAGCTCGCGCCCGACGGCATCCGTGTCAACGTGGTGCACCCGGACTGTGTGTTTGATACTGGCATTTGGACGCCGGAGATCTTGGAGGGTCGTGCTCAGAAGTATGGGCTGACCATTGAGGAGTATAAGTCGCGTAATTTGTTGAAGAAGCCGGTCACTTCTGCTGAAGTTGCGAGGATGGTGGCGGTAATGGCGGGGCCCGTCTTCAGCAAGACCACCGGGGCTCAGGTGCCGATTGATGGAGGGAACGATCGCGTTGTCTAAACGGGGCGCGCCCTCAGGACGTCCACGGTTGTTGTTTTCTTTTTGGCATTAAGGACCGCTCCCATGTACCGCTGGAGTTGCCGTCAAAGTGCCGTCGGTTCCCGTTCCCCTCCAACCGTGTCGCCGTGCTGACGGGGGCCCCGGGCACACGCGACGCCCAGGTCGTCCTCTCCGCAGCCGCTGTGCGGTCCTCTGGTGCCCCTGTTGACGTGGCATGGCGCGGCTTCGATGTGCCGGATGAGCGCCTGGTGACGTACAGCATCGCCGTGGGGTCTGCTGAGGGTTCGGCGGAGTACCAGGACTGGCAGGACGCCCGCGTAGAGTTGGATTTGACGGGTGCCGGCGCGTGTCTGTCCGCCTCTTCGGAGCCGCCATGGTCGACACTCTCTTGGCGCCGCTTGTTCCTCATGTACGTCGTGACGAGCAGGCGCTGTGTGAGCTGATGGTCCTCGTGACCACAACAGCCCCTGCGTGGGTGATGGACAAGTGGCATCCAGTGGCGTCACAGCAATCGAATGGGTGCCCCCTCACGGCCACCGACTAAGCGGTTGGCACCTCGAAAGCATTGATGTGCGACGCCGGTTCTGAGTGCGATGTGTGCCCCACTCAAGGGGGAAGGGTCCCTGCGGATGGACCCCCTCTGGAAAGGGGAAAGTGGTCGGCTCAAGGGTCAACAAAGTGTCACGGACGTCTCACAGGGGCAAGGGAAATTAGGTTTAGGGGGCTGCTGAGTGCACGGCAGGCATGTATTAGAACGGCAGTACACCGTAGGAGGAGGGGGGGTACCCCCCCTGGACCCCCCTCCCCCCCCCCTAGACCCCCTCCCCCCCCCCCCTCCCCCCCTTCTAATGTGTGATTGAACACCTGATCGGCCTGTTGCTGTCACTGTAAAGATGAGACGCGGTGTCAACTGACACTGTGCTCTCTGTAGGTCCTCAAGACTACTTGATTCAAGGCTGGGTGGATGGTCTATCGTGCTCTTGGTTTCCGGCCGTCTGCTGTGTCTCACTGCATTGTAGGACACACCATGGACCGTTTCTTTCCTGTGAAGAAGGCAGTGGAAACTGTCACAGCTCCCGACCTGGTGGTAGCCATCCTGTTTTTTCGGTGTGCTGACATTTTCAGTGGGAAAAAATTGATCCTGGTGGTCTCCCACCCCAGTACTAAATGGGCCTGATAAGGCTTAACCTCGGAAATTTGGAGGGGTGTCACAAGCCTTCCTCAGACTGGCACATGTTTGTAAGAAGTATGGTCAACAACATATATAGAACTTTTGGGAGTTTTTTTTTGGATAACATGTCATGCTATCAACCTTGGGATGCACCAATCAAGAAGTTCTGTGTGTTAGGTGAGTGGTAGAACAGTGCACTGCAGGCCTACAGGTAGTTGGTTCAAACCCACTGGAGGCATATTTTTGCTGGTGATGATGTCCCACAGATTTTCGTTTTTTTGGGTGCCATTGCCATCTTCGGCAGAAAAAAAAAAGATTTTTCCCATTTTTTTGCCGGACACCCTAGGAGGAGGGGTGTCCCAGCCAGACCCCCCTCCCCCCCCCCCCCTTCGAACCCCCCCCCCCCCCACCCCCCCCTCCCCCCCTTCTAATACATGGCTGGTGCACGGGACAAAAAGTTAACGCAGAACTGTCGGGGCTGGATTCATTTCTCAAGCGACCTTCTGAATGCACATTGCAGACGGCTGGGATCCCCACGGGTAGGGCAGTCAACCTGGGAAGGGCAATAACCCTTGCCCAATGCAGCCACAAACACCGCACGGCGTCACCACCCGCAATGTAGTGTCACCGGGGTGGGGGGTGTGCGGGATGGGCTGATATGCATGCATCAATCGCCCCCCCTCCATAAACAACCCCACAGTTATCCCCAACAAACAGCAGCACCCAAGTGCCCACCCAAACCTTTAGCAGTGGAGTTGCTATGGAACATTGCTGCAGGGCTGCTGCCTCATTAAAGAAACATCACGGCATCCGAAGCGGATTGGTTAGGAGCAAGGGCCACACATGCGGTCTTAGATGCCCTTCGGGTAGTACGCTGTGTCCCAGGCAATGGTCGCACAAATATTTAGCACACTGTACCAGATGACTCAGAGCCCTTCTTTCATCGAAATTCCATTCTTCAAACTGTCTTGTTTGTGTCGTGGGGCCGTGGGGACCCCCTCCCTGCCCCTTGCCAAGATTGTGGCAAATACTGATGATGCCGATGCAGAGGGTCCCGAGGTGAGGGATGTAGATAGAGACACTGATCCGCAGTCTGCTAGTGGGGATAGAGTTTATATATGTCTTCATGTCTCCATGTGGCGACGACAGATCGTTTATTGAAGTACAGGCTTCTGGGCCATAACTTGGATGTACACATCGTTTTTGGAAAAGGTACCACAAGGATGCATGGTATTGCATTCTTCTTTTGCTTGACTGGGCTTGACAATGCTCATTTGCAAGTGCCTTTTCATGCATCTGTGTGCTGCAATTTGTGGAATTAGTTACATGGATGCTTTCCGTTCACCTCTGACCCTATCCTAAGAAATGCTCCCCCGATTCAAGCTGCAGATTCTTCATGCAGGTTATGCATTGTCTTTGTTCTAGGCCACCGCCTTTGGCTTTGGTGCAAAATATTTCCCTGTGGTGCAGTATATTGTTTGAACAACATCCGTCCTGTAGGCATAGTCCTGGCTGAAATAAAGCAAAAATGGCTTTTTGTCCCTGTATTTCTTTAGCGCCACTAGCGCCACTGAAAAGTGGGCATCGAAAGTATGATTTGATTGCAGGCATAACGTCGCAATGCTTATGACTTGTGTTTGACCAATTAAAAGGCAAAAAAATCAAAGCTAGCAGAACCCAACCAAACATAGGGAAGACATTTGCCCAACAGAGCGCATATAAGGTGTGTGACAGACGCCCTGCGACGCCATGGCCCCCTGCATAGGCGCCTGGACAGGTTTGTGCCACTTTACTACTTATTGGCTATGCCTCACCTGGTCTGGCTGTTCCAGGCTGGCTCAGGCCTGTATTGTTGTTAGACCTCGCCCGTGCTTGCGTGTGCAAAGGTGTTTTGCATCTGATGTGCTCACGGAGGCAGCTGGATTGTTGCGTCCTGGACTGGGTTATTTTGCAAGGACTCATGAGTCGTTGCAAAGTGTCCGATGCCACATCAAACACACAAGCTACGCCTGGCGGCATATTTGTCGCTTGGCACACAAAGGGAAGTGTGCATGGCAGAGGCGAAGCTATACCGTAGTTTTCCACCGCCACCCTGCCCCCGCGCGTTTTTATTTTTACAGTAGTTTCGTAGTAATGGGGCATTACCATACCCACCAACTTCTTCATTCTGTTTGGTAGCATTGGGTGCATCAACATCTCCCCCCCCCCCCTGCCCCTCTTGTTCCTTTCTTCAACTACGATTTTGCTATGTTTGGCTAATTGATTGGGGGTGAGTTTATTTGTGCAAAATGATACGTCCACATTTTGTCTTCGATTGAGGATGTGCCGGTTGGTTGACCCGCCCGTTGAGTGGTTTGGTCATCTACCCAGCCAACAGGGTATGTTGAGTGCACAGAGCATAGTGATACGAAACACGAGCCCTAGATGAACAGTGTTGTTCATTTGAGAGGGCCCATGGCTACTTTTGCCTGGTATAAGACCCGATATTTTAACCATCTGGCTGCATTTGATCGTTCGAATGAGATAGCCATTACTGTATACACTGTGTTTTGGTCAAAGGTCATGGCGGACCAATATTTCTAAAAAGTTCAAAATATTTCAGAGGCTGAAAGAAAATAGAGAAATGAATCTGCTGGTTTTAAATCGTGCAAATCAGCATAAATGTAAGAGATCTACAACAATGCACTTTTACCTTTTTTCAAGTCGGGTGACCCAAAATGGCATGCCCATTTCAAACAAGGAAAGCAATCAATGACCTGAATTTCATAATAGCTCCAAAGTAGCGCACTTAATGTCGGGTGTTGCTTTGTGCCCAGAGGCCCCTATGTAGAGTCCAAACCCTCTTTTGGTAAGGGTCGATGACAAAGGGGGTATGTGATTGGGGAGTGGGGTTGCCAGCAGAAGATTTGCACAAAAATTCACCCAGCTAACGTTTGAAGACAAAAATTCGAAATAGCCTACAAAAGAAAATGAACAAACTGAGCTTTTAGGGCCTAAAGCAACAAAAATAAATTTGTCTCCCCGCATTCTCTTGCTTCAACTATCCCATACACCCCGAATGCTTCAGCCAAACGGCAAAATGAAAAAAAACATATGAAACACATTGAGGACATAGGAGTGTGTTAGTAGCTTGGTTGGGCGCCGGCGGGGGGGGGGGGTTAAACATGAACCATGTTCCTCTATGGAAGAGATAAACATCACCAATAACGCACTACCACTAACTACACAAGATGGGAGAATGCATGTCAATTTTCAACCCCTATACCCCATGAGTTTCCTGGTGTATTTTCAATTTTCAGTTAACATTTGAGATATGGCCTGCTCATTAAGTATTCATACACGGTGCATTATGGTGTTCGATCGGTACCCATGGCATGATTTTACGTTATGTTGGGTGAGAAATGATGAGAAGTCAAAGCTATGAGTCAGCACCCTGGGCCTTTTTCCTTGGGCACGTTAGCTTGATCAACTAGTGCACCAAGAAGGAGAAAGGAAAAGGTACTACGGTGTCTTTGTTTGGGTCCTTGGACTAGGCTAAGCCACAGTTTCTTAGTGCAGACACCGTTTCAACTTTACCAACTTGGTTTTGTCTGCTTGAACACTAGAGCTTGTTTCCTCAATGATTGTGAAAGCAGCCAAAAAACCGTTGCCGCTCAAGTGAGTGGAGGCATCCTAATTCATGTAGGATATTCCGGAATGAAAGTTATAGTATCATAGTATTATAGTATTTGTATATTAGCATTAAGGCTTTCTGTACCCTGTTGGGCAGCACAGTGTATTCTTCACTGTCTTTTTTTTTTGACCTGTTGTTGCTGCTTTTGTGCCTGTGTGTCCATTTTTTTTTCAAACTTCTGAGCAGGGTTGTTTTTGGTGCAGGAAATTTTTTTGAATCAGACTGGTGGCATGGGCGGTAAGTAGAACACAATCAGTGAAACTGTTTTGAACATCAGTTTGGAAAACTGCCCCTCTGAGTTTTAGGCCAGGAGTTTAGAGCAGGATTTTGCTTAGGTGATTTTCTGTTTGAAAACTTTCAGTGCTTTCTCAGGAATTTTTTCCCATAGTCAGCTGGGTTTTTAGGTGGCAGTGACACTCAGGACAGTGTAGGGTATCTGAAAAACAGTAGAGGGACCTTAGTTCAGGACTTCAGGTCCTGGGGGTAGGATATTTTACATTATCTCAGTCCATTTCAGCAATTTTTTTTGTACAGTAATGGCTGTGCATACCCCTGGGTGTGTGTCAGCCCTTGCAGGTGGCCTAGTAACTGCGGCAAGGGCTTGGCGGGGGGTGTGACGGGTTATGCCCAGCGGGGGGCTGCCCGCAGCCGGATCGCGATCCTGTAGCTTAGGATGCGTCGCGCGCGTGCAGAAATAAAGGATTTTACGCTGATGAAAAGTGCTGTTTTATATTAAAATCACCTCGCAGAGGTTGTTAGATCAAAGCCAGGCAGGCGTATATATGGGGAAAACGCCACATACCCCCCATTTTGGGCCTATTCGCGTACCCTACCCCAAGGGGTTGAATTGTTAGTTTAACCCCTTGTAAAATCATTATTTTGTCCAATAAACGCATCCCCCAATGAGTTTTTGGTCCGGACCCCCCCGGACCCCCCCCACTTGAAACCCACTTTTTAGGGGGGGGGGTGGGGGTGGGGGTGGGGGGGTGGGGGGGTGGGGGGGGGGGTCAAAAATGTCGAAAAAATGACCCCCCCTTTTTTTGGGTCGAAAATCATGAATCTTTTGGTTTTTTTCGATTTTGAGCCGAAAAAGTGTTTCCGGGTCCCGACTCCATAGGGTTTGTATGGGGCGGAGTGGGACGAGCGCTTATGCAGTTTATGCACTTTTCAGCCATTTATGCTATGTTGGCGGTTTTGGCAACCTCGGTGAACCCGTGGTACCCACTTCGAGGGGTGTGAGTGGGGATGTTGTGACAGTATATGCCTACTAGGATACGGAAGGACGTTTTTTGCCGTGTCTACCCCTGCTTATGGCCGTTCACAACCCGTGCCAAAGACGCGAAATGACTGTTTCCACCAATAATGTCCTAGTGAATGGGGAGGTACACAACCTGCTTATGCAGTTTTTCACCCCAGGCAGCTCAAAAATCGAAGTTTTCGAAACTTGTTTTTTTGATATTGTGACCACCCAAAATGACTTTTCAAACTATGCAAAGCATGTTTTAGGCCGTATTTACGTGTTTTTCACCCTATTTGGGTGTTAGGTCGGGGGGGGGGGGGGGTCTCCCAAGGGACGGGTGCACAACTTGCTTATGCAGTTTTTCAACCCGGACAGCTCAAAAATCGAAGTTTTCGAAACTTGTTTTTTTGATATTGTGACCACCCAAAATGACATTTCAAGCTATGCAAAGCATGTTTTAGGCCGTATTTACGTGTTTTCACCCTATTTGGGTGTCAGTTCGGGGGGGGGGGGGTCTCCCAAGGGACGGGTGCACAACCTGCTTATGCAGTTTTTCAACCCGGACAGCTCAAAAATCGAAGTTTTCGAAACTTGTTTTTTTGATATTGTGACCACCCAAAATGACATTTCAAGCTATGCAAAGCATGTTTTAGGCCGTATTTACGTGTTTTTCACCCTATTTGGGTGTCAGGTCGGGGGGGGGGGGTGTCTCCCAAGGGACGGGTGCACAACCTGCTTATGCAGTTTTTCAACCCGGACAGCTCAAAAATCGAAGTTTTCGAAACTTGTTTTTTTGATATTGTGACCACCCGAAATGACCATCCAAGCTATGGAAAGCATGTTTTAGGCCGTTAGGTTGTTAGATCAAAGCCAGGCAGGCGTATATATGGGGAAAACGCCACATACCCCCCATTTTGGGCCTATTCGCGTACCCTACCCCAAGGGGTTGAATTGTTAGTTTAACCCCTTGTAAAATCATTATTTTGTCCAATAAACGCATCCCCCAATGAGTTTTTGGTCCGGACCCCCCCGGACCCCCCCCACTTGAAACCCACTTTTTAGGGGGGGGGGTGGGGGTGGGGGTGGGGGGGTGGGGGGGTGGGGGGGGGGGTCAAAAATGTCGAAAAAATGACCCCCCCTTTTTTTGGGTCGAAAATCATGAATCTTTTGGTTTTTTTCGATTTTGAGCCGAAAAAGTGTTTCCGGGTCCCGACTCCATAGGGTTTGTATGGGGCGGAGTGGGACGAGCGCTTATGCAGTTTATGCACTTTTCAGCCATTTATGCTATGTTGGCGGTTTTGGCAACCTCGGTGAACCCGTGGTACCCACTTCGAGGGGTGTGAGTGGGGATGTTGTGACAGTATATGCCTACTAGGATACGGAAGGACGTTTTTTGCCGTGTCTACCCCTGCTTATGGCCGTTCACAACCCGTGCCAAAGACGCGAAATGACTGTTTCCACCAATAATGTCCTAGTGAATGGGGAGGTACACAACCTGCTTATGCAGTTTTTCACCCCAGGCAGCTCAAAAATCGAAGTTTTCGAAACTTGTTTTTTTGATATTGTGACCACCCAAAATGACTTTTCAAACTATGCAAAGCATGTTTTAGGCCGTATTTACGTGTTTTTCACCCTATTTGGGTGTTAGGTCGGGGGGGGGGGGGGGTCTCCCAAGGGACGGGTGCACAACTTGCTTATGCAGTTTTTCAACCCGGACAGCTCAAAAATCGAAGTTTTCGAAACTTGTTTTTTTGATATTGTGACCACCCAAAATGACATTTCAAGCTATGCAAAGCATGTTTTAGGCCGTATTTACGTGTTTTCACCCTATTTGGGTGTCAGTTCGGGGGGGGGGGGGGTCTCCCAAGGGACGGGTGCACAACCTGCTTATGCAGTTTTTCAACCCGGACAGCTCAAAAATCGAAGTATTCGAAACTTGTTTTTTTGATATTGTGACCACCCAAAATGACATTTCAAGCTATGCAAAGCATGTTTTAGGCCGTATTTACGTGTTTTTCACCCTATTTGGGTGTCAGGTCGGGGGGGGGGGGTGTCTCCCAAGGGACGGGTGCACAACCTGCTTATGCAGTTTTTCAACCCGGACAGCTCAAAAATCGAAGTTTTCGAAACTTGTTTTTTTGATATTGTGACCACCCGAAATGACCATCCAAGCTATGGAAAGCATGTTTTAGGCCGTATTTACGTGTTTTTCACCCTATTTGGGTATCAGGTCGGGGGGGGGGGGTCTCCCAAGGGACGGGTGCACAACCTGCTTATGCAGTTTTTCACCCCGGACAGCTCAAAAATCGAAGTTTTCGAAACTTGTTTTTTTGATATTGTGACCACCCAAAATGACATTTCAAGCTATGCAAAGCATGTTTTAGGCCGTATTTACGTGTTTTCACCCTATTTGGGTGTCAGGTCGGGGGGGGGGGGGTGTCTCCCAAGGGACGGGTGCACAACCTGCTTATGCAGTTTTTCAACCCGGACAGCTCAAAAATCGAAGTTTTCGAAACTTGTTTTTTTGATATTGTGACCACCCGAAATGACCATCCAAGCTATGGAAAGCATGTTTTAGGCCGTATTTACGTGTTTTTCACCCTATTTGGGTATCAGGTCGGGGGGGGGGGGGTCTCCCAAGGGACGGGTGCACAACCTGCTTATGCAGTTTTTCACCCCGGACAGCTCAAAAATGGAAGTTTTTGAAAATTGGTTTTTGTGATATTGTGATCACCTAAAATGATCATCCAAGGTATGTAAAGCATGTTTTAGGCCGTATTTACGTGTTTATCACCCGATTTGGGTATTAGGTCCAAGGGGGGGGGGTCTCCCAAGGGATTGGTACACAACCTGCTTATGCAGTTTGTCACCCTGGGCAGCTCAAAAATCGAAGTTTTCGAAACTTGTTTTTTTGATACCGTGATCACCTAAAATGATCATCCAAGGTATGTAAAGCATGTTTTAGCCGGTATTTATGTAGTTTCCACCCTATTTTGGGTGTGTGTTGCTCGCGGTAGATTCTCTGCGAGGTGGACTTGCCGAAGGCAATAGAATTTCTGTGTGTAATTCAGGGTTCTCTGTATGGACTGATCATGAAGGAGCACTGTTTTTGTGCTCAGTGGCTCACACTGATGTGCAGCCTTGCTTCAGTTTTTTGAATCTGAGGGTTCAGGCGCAGTTTTACGCTGGCCTGATTTTGAGCATTTTGCTCGTGAGATGTCAACCCAATTTTGGCTTGTTTTGCTGACAAGAGGAATTTTTTTTCAAAAGACTTCTGAATTTTTTCAGAGTCACAGTGTCGCTCTTCTGTTTTTTAACTCTTTGCTCCTGTTTGGGAGCTGTTGGCTTGTTTTGCTGACAAGAGGAATTTTTTTCAATAGACTTCTGAATTTTTTCAGAGTCACAGTGTGGCTCTTCTGTTTTTTAACTCTTTGCTCCTGCTTGGGAGCTGAAGCACGTCTGTGCATCTGCCGGTGCTCCACTCCCACATTTAATCTATGGTTAAACTTATCATATTTTTTTTTTGCCCCCCCCACCCACTGTCCCAGTTTGGGACTCATATGCTCTGCCACTGCAGAGTTACATTGCAGAGCCACTGCTCCTGCAGTGACTCTAGCCCCCCCACAGAGGAGTTAGTGCCTCAGTGGGTACATGCACTCTAGGCCAGAGTGTATGGGAAAATTCTTCTTTGTTATTTTTTTACAAGAGAATTTTGGGGTGCAATTTTGCCTGAGGGCAGCAACCCACAGTGGGAAGGGGGCGAGGCCTCAGCAACATATGTGCTGTAGGCCCGTGTACTGTCTACTTGCATTTTTTTTTCTAGGGACGCTCAGGAATTTTTTTTACTAATGTATGCACGTGTGCACACTTGCGCATGTGTTTGTTGCATTGTATCTACGCAAGTTCGTTTGCCCTGACCCGCTGATTTTCTCAACCCTTATCCATTTTTTTTCCTTCCTGCTCTGTTTTCAGGTACACTCACATGAGTTTGATTCAGAATTCAGGAACCAAACTGTTTTTCGACGCCCAGTGAGCCAGGTCTGTTTTTCGTCGGTTCTGCACCAGCCCCCCCCAAGTGTCAGGACTCCTGCTTTTGTGCTCTGCTATCTTTCAGGATTGCAGAGCCGGAGTACTGATGAACCATCATGAAGCTCAGAAGTAATTTAAGTCAATGAAGCAAATACAGCAGCAATCTGTACATTAGCTTAAGGGTTTTCAGCACAGTGGGTCAGTTCGGAACAGACTCACAGATTTTTTGTGTGGTGCTTGCCCTGTTTGTGCTGCCTGTGTGTTTGCTGATTTTTTTTCAAACTTCTGAGCAGGGTTTTTTTGGTGCAGGAATTTTTTTAGACCAGATGGCATGGGCAGTAACTAGAATCAAGTGGAACTGTTTTGGATTCCATTTTTGTAAAACTGCCCCCCTGAGTTTTAGGCCAGGAGTTTAGAGCAGGATTTTGCTTAGGTGATTTCCTGTTTGAAAACTTTTAGTGCTTTCTCAGGTATTTTGTCCCATAGTCAGCTGGGTTTTTAGGTGGCAGTGACCCCCCCACTCAGGAGAGTGTGTAGGATACCCGAAGGAAAGTAGAGGGACCTTAGTTCAGGACTTCAGGTCCTGGGGGTAGGAGATGGTACATTATCTCGGTCCATTTCAGCAAATTTTTTCTGTACATATTTGCCTGTGCATACCCCTGGGTTTCTGTCAGCCCTTGCAGGTGGCCTAGTGGCTGCGGCAAGGGCTTGGCGGGGGGTGTGACGGGTTATGCCCAGCAGGGGGCTGCCCGCAGCCAGATCGCGATCCTGTAGCTTAGGATGCGTCGCGCGCGTGCAGAAATAAAGGATTTTACGCTGATGAAAAGTGCTGGTTTATGTTAAATTTTTTTTTGTAATTCAGGGTTCTCTGTATGGACAGATCATGAAGGATTTCGACAATTTCAAAGAGTGATCAACGGAGTTGGTGTTGTGCTTTGCAAATTGCTCGCCGTAAAAGAGATCAGTCCAGTACCCCATAGGGTATACAGGTAGGGGCGGTGCGAATTGTCGGATCACACCTGAGCCGCATACCCAACTGTTCGGAGGTGCGCGACACTATGTTCTTCATTGGGGGGGGGGGGGGGTTTTGGGGCGCCGGGGTGCCGTTTCCGCGGACAATACCCCCACGCAGCAAAAAACCCCCTTAAACCCCCCGCCCCAAACCCTTCCCTTTTTTTTAAATTTGGCTCTGGGGGGGTTTGAGCATGATATCTGACTTCCGAGAATCCCCCTCCGTGCTCGTGGTTTCCCGCTTCAGAACCTGGATACCCAGACTTGGACTTTCATTTTGTGCTCTATTGGGATCATGTACATACCACCATCTTATCCAATTGATCAGGAGTTACTTGGCCAAGCGTTAGCCATGGAAACAGATGTGTCTTTGGAGACAACCAATCTCCATTTCATCAAAAGAGTATACGTTAAATTCGCATTCCGGAACCTATACTTGAATGCTGGTAGATTTTGAGGCAAAGTCTTTTGCAATGATGTTTTGGCATTCACCCTTTATCTGTTCTATCCACGGCATTTCTTTGTCGGATGCTTTCAAACTAATCCGATCTTCAGCTCTTGTGGTGTTTTCTATTGCTTTGGACTTTGAAGAGATCATCTTTTCTCTAGACTTCTTTGAAACCAGTAGCATTTTTGCTCAACGAACACCTAAATCTGCATCGGGAGCATCACGTTTTTTGCGGACTTAAAAGACGCAATGCAACAATACCCCTGAGTCTCCCTACTAGGACATGAAGTGGCCGCAGGCATTGGCAAATCTTATTTTTTTCTGAACCTGTCGGAACATTTCGATTCTTGGGATCTCATATGTATGATGCAATTATTTTGCATCATAGTGCATATGTCCAAGCGTATACCAATGTGGATTTATGTGTGCGCTGAGTGCATTTCTCTTCTGTATTTGCCAACACACATTCATCACCGGAGCGGTTAGGCGCAAATCGTAGGTTGACAGTGCTCATTAGTAGGTCACTACAGGGGAGACAACAATTTCATACGCTTTCAATTTAGGCACCTTGGCATTTTTGCATGTTTCAGCACCAAATTTCAGACCGGGTAGCTCTCAAACTGCCAGTTTTGACGCTAAAACTTCATACTAGGCCTCTTTTCTGAAAGAAGGCTCTTAGCTCAGCTTCAACGAAAAAACAATTTCCCCAAATTGTTACCAACTCTTTTCAACCATTATCTCTTTTTTTTTAAAAAATACTGTCTACTTCTCACAACTAGTTGCAATGTTTCCTTCCTTGCCAAAGTGTTTTGAACTCTTGTTGCTTGCCAAAATGTTTTTTGGTTTTCTTTTAGTCTGCACTCTTCCTCCTTATCACTTGCCAAAATGGTTTGAAATGCAGCATGTTTGGCATTACAATGCAAGACCCCTTAGTTTTTTTGTGTGAAAGGCAAAACATTTTTTTCGATTGTTTCTTTTGATCTCCCTCTGCAGTCACCCCTGAACCCTTGCACACTTGCACAGAGACTAACTGCAGTACTGCATTCTTTTTTGAAACAGAGACCCTGATCGTCATGCAAGAAAAAAACAAAGTCCTGCCCGGGCTCAGACCATGCAATGCAGCCTGAGTCCTTCCCCTGTTTCCACCCTTCACAACGGTTGCAGACCGTCGGAACACTACACTGAGTGCACTGAGTGTCCCAAAGCCGTGCGGCTTGGCAGGACCTTCAGGTCCGCTGGGCTATTTACGGCGGTGCCACAGTCTTACAAAAACAGCTCAAATGAGAGGGACCACATGGCTGAATAAAAAAACAATAAGCGATATTAATTAGAAAAGCAGCTGTCTTATGACTCGGATTAGCTGACGTCGACGTACGCAGAAAGCTCTGCGAAGGCATCACTGTCAGAGTCATCGGAATCTTGCAGTAGGGCATTGCGCTGGGCAGCCCTCACCTCACGATCAGCTGCTTGTTTTGCACGCCTCTCACTCCTTGACGGCGAAGGGGCCAGAGGTGCCCCTGCGTTGCCGCAGGTGTTGCGGGGGGTTCAGGTGCAACAGGGGCCTCTGGTGCCGGTTCATGATCACTTTCTTCATTCGCTCGTGCAATGAGATGCTGATTGAAGGGAATGGCAGGAGTATCCTGTTCAGGGGGTCCAAGCATAATTACACGCGGTGGTTCCGGCATGGCATCCACTGAGTCGGCGATGGGGACCTCTCGCAATACTATTTCCCAAGACTTCACTATCTGCTGCGCTGTTCTTGTTTCTTTGCACCATGCGCTGACCCACTGCACAAGCAGGCTTTTCATTCTTCTCTCTGACATGTCAAGTGGTGTTCTACAGGGGATCTCTTCGTTGTGGATTCTCATGCTGTGTTTCGCTATCCTGTCGCGCAGCGACAACCTGACAAATCTTCTCATCGAAGGGTTGATCAACTGGTCTTGCGCATTTGAGATGTGCGAGCATCTCTTTCTTCCAAAATAAATGTACTGCGAACGGTGGTCCTTGCATTAATGCAGATGATCTTTGATGGGAGTGAGGGCTTCTTGGCTGTGGGAGGTAACGCAGTCCATGATGATGATCACTGGCGGGTCTTCTGGTAGGTGATGCTGCTCACGGATGCGGTTTGCCTTGTCAGCCAACTTCCTCAAGAGACGCTCAAAGGTTGCTCCAGTCTGGACCTTATTTTCGCGGCGGTCTTGGTACACTGCATCATGCAGTAGGCAACCTGGTGAAATGTCAGCGTGTGACCATGCTGTTTTCCCTCTGGTAATGAACTGCATGCAGACAGCCTCACCACTTCGGCTGACACAGGGTGTTGATGTCAACTGCCTCTTGTCACTGCTCTTCCTCAGCCAAACCTGCTTGGACTGGTCGGCCTTTCTCCTTGTGCCGCTTTCTTTGCAGGCCGCTGGTTGCAGTACATAGCGGATTTTGCAACTCCCACGTGCCTGGGCTGTCGTGTGCATTGTGCACTTGATGATGGCCATGGGTCGCCTGTTAGCGGAGTTTGTCCACCAGGAGGCTGGAGGGGTCACTCCTTCGCTCCGTCAAGACCTACAAGCTCTCCTGTTGGAGCGGCGTGCAGGTTGGAGGTAGGTAGGTAGGTATCTTCGGGAGCTCGGGATGCCCCCTTTGACAATGCAGGAAGAAGGTCTTACCAAGGGGACGTCCTGTCCCTCCCACTGCCCTAGGTCAGGTGCCTCTTAAGCCGTTCCCGCAGGTGCTTGGGAAGGCAGTGTCCCGGCCACCCGGTCCAGGTGTCCCGGGTGGGAGGATGTCCCCACATGTGTCTGTGGGTAGGGTCACATGCCCCCTCCTGTGGGCGGTAGTCTCGGGGGCGGCCCAGCGGTCTGGAGTATCTCTCACCACAGGGGGGTATTGCTCCCGCGAGTCTACAGTACGGCCGCCTCACCCCCGTGGCTCGGGTTGCGGGGCCCCCCTGCTTGGCAGCGACCCCCTCCTGGGCTGTGTGCGGGCACACGTGTCATCATTTGCTTCAATGGCTCCGGGCGACGTTTGCCATGGTCTGCGATTCAGCCTGGCCGGGCTCGGACCAGTGGCCTTGGTGTACCGCTCCTGCCACTAGCGTGGTTGGTCGGCTGGATCGCCCCAGTGCATCCGACCTGGGGGTGTAGACGGTTGCGTCCTGTCTCTTTCCTGCCCTCGGTGCATGTGTGTGTGCGGTGT
Source organism: Eutreptiella sp. 'Long Island Sound 2002' (assembly GCA_964036045.1). Lineage (NCBI taxonomy): Eukaryota > Euglenozoa > Euglenophyceae > Eutreptiales > Eutreptiaceae > Eutreptiella > Eutreptiella sp. 'Long Island Sound 2002'. The sequence goes on from OZ038395.1 coordinate 40,555,135, forward strand.
CCTGGCCCATGTGGCGCCTGTTCACCGGTGTGCGCGCTGTGTGCGGTTTGCGTGTGTTGTTGGTGGTTGTGTCCCTCCACCCCCCCCTTAAATTTCTTTTCTTTTCTTTTCTTTCTTTTTTTTTTTGCTCTGTCTTTGTTTTGTTTTGTCTTGCTCCTTTTTTTCTTCCTCTTTTTTTTTAAAAAGGAAAAGGGCACGCGTGCACACCGCAGGCACAGGCATGGGCAACTGGTCCACTGGTGTGATAGTGCCGTGTTCTTCCGGTGTGCGTCTTCGGTGCTTTGTTGGCGGCCGCGCCCCAGGGGTGCGGCTCGCGCGTCTTGATGTACACGGGTACGGGTCAGGATGGGTTTGGTTAGATGCCTCTTGGCTTTTGGTGCAGGCTGGTTAGGCGGATGTGTGGGCTGTGGCTGTGGGTTGTGGTTACGGTGCTCTCTCGGCGGGATGGGTTAGGGGTCAAGGGCTCGAGGTTATGGGGTGCGGTTCGGGTTCGACTCGTGATAAGGCTTCGGCTGGGGCTGGGCGGTTGCGGCGGGTTAGGCGGTTTCGACGGCTGCGGGCTTGTGTTAGGCGCCGTTGGGCGTAGCGGAGCCCGTTGGCGTGCGCGTTAGCAACCATCGGCTTCCGGTTCGCTTGGTGTCTTCTGGACGGGGTTCGGCGTGGCGTTCCGCGGTAGTGGCTGGTTAGGTAGCGGGGTTAGGCGGTGGCGCCGCTGGCTGGGGGGTCAGGCGCGTCGTGCTGTGTGGCGTGTGGCTCTCCCGGGGTGCTGTGGGTGCTGCTGGTGTCTATGCGTCAACGCTTGCGGGGTGGGGAGGGGGTGTGTGTGTGCGGGGCTGGGCTCGGGGTTATGTCCCATAGGCGCCTGCCTTCTCTTCGCGTCTCCTGGAGGGTCTCCCGCAGTCGCCTGAGGACATACAGGTGGTCCTGGGGCGCGGGGAGGTCGCGGGGGTGGACTCCCTGGGGGTGGAGCGCATCCGCTAGCATGGCTTCCCATGCGGCCTTTGGCATCCACCCCGCCGCCGGGCGGAGGCGGCAGTTCTCCACCGACCCCTTGAGGCGCAGGTGTATCAGGTCCTCGAGGGAGGGCTCCGGCCGGGCCCACTTTCGCAGCTCCCAGAGCTGCGTGTGGATCCAGCGCTGCCACCACTGTCCTTGGGTGGGGCCGTGGCCTTGGACGGAGGAGTGGACGTGGGTGGGTGTGGTGGCGGTGCCGAGCCCGGAGGAGTCCTGGTAGTCCTGTGCCCTGGGGGTGCTTTGGGAGCGGGGGCGTGAACGGATGTGGACCCGCGGGTACGCGCGCACGGTCTCCGACTCGGGGTCGGCTTGGTATCCGCGGTGGCGGCGGTAGCGGGGCATCTGCTGGATGTGGGCTGACATCGAGGGTTGGTAGGGGGGCGGGGACACCTGCTGATGGACCCTGGCGCTGTTCTGGTCTGGTCAGGGGTGGTCCGTCGGCCTGGGGCTTTGAGGAATGGCGGGATGAGGTGTGTCAGTAAGAAAAAGTGCTTTTCCATTGCTTTAGAGTAGACGTTAGTTGTATTACAGATGCTCTTAGTTATCCTGCATTTTTATCTTAGTATTGGCCTGACCAAAATGGGTGATAACACATTTTGACCCATAGAACCAAACACTAAACCCAGATGTTGTGTGGACCCATTAATCCCGAAGCAATGTGAACTAAAACATCATTTTCCTGACTGACTGAGGCACTGACATACTGAGGCAGAGCCTCTAGATTTATCTATGTTTTCTCATGAATGCTTAGCTACCCTAGTGGTCCGCACCCTAGGGGGCTGCGGCACCTCTTTTTGAGAGGTCCTGGGTTCAATTCCCAGTCAGCCTAGCTAAGTAGGAATATCCCATGTGACATGGCGGTGACCTCAGCGCCACAAGCCATGCCACCTCAGCACCTATGGGACCCAAAAAAAGAGAGTGCACATCTCAGGATGGCACTATATGGAGTGTGAGCCCTTGGGGCAGTTTTCCAATCAGTTCTTCTCAATCATGTAAAGTATTTTGATCCAAGTTGCATTGATTGTCTATTGCTGTAGTCTAATGTTGATATCTTTATTATCTAACTCTTTTCTGACTGCAGCCCTTCATGCTTTGATCCTGTTTGACTTCTATTTGCTCATCTCTGGCTTGGGTTATCCTGTATTGGCTTTGTATTTCATCAGCAAAACATTTTCTCCATCAAAAACAAGCAGCAGGAACCCTACACGAGCAGCAAGCAGCAGGAGAGGCACAATAAGAGCTGAAAGACTCATAAAAACGTTCTGGTAGCAAGAGGCAGACAGCCTCTGCATGCCGGAAGCAACCCCGTGCCATACACCCAGCGCGCCGAGGACTGTCCTGAGCAAGAAGGGCGAAGAGAAGTATGGACACCAGGGAGGACAACGACTTGAAGACGGCACCTGAGGCACCAGCAAAGCGGGCGCCTGTAGTGCCTGGACCTGGAGAACCTGTCGCTGTACCTTCGGTGCCCTTACATGGGCCAGTGGACGCGGCTGAAGATTCGCTTGAGGGACTGCAATCGACGTTCAGGGGCCTGTCAGTCGAGGAGGTGGACACCGACCCTGTAAAGAGAAAGAGGGAGAGAGAGAAGGATGCAGGAGAAGGCATGGCAGACGAAGGAGTGGACCACGGGCACGAACCAACGAGCGAGCCAACCTTCGAGGGCGCACCAAGCGCCTCTGGCCTCCAAGCATCACCCTCTCCTACAACCACCACACCCCAAACTCCAGACCGAGGTGCTGCAACATCCACACCCATAACCACCCCGCCTATGGCTGAGGGTACAGGCTTTACTGGCATGCCCATCTACCCTGCCTATGATGTGGACCCATCCACCACTGCGCTTCCAGAGGCAACTACTGCCAGTGAGCCAGTGGCCTCCGGTTCTGCGCCGCGCTGGTATGCGGCGGATTATCACCATCACCATCCTCTACCCGCTACAGGAGCCTATGTGGGTGATATTCCTGGGTATGCAGCGTATGAGCTGGCTATCCTATGCCAGCACCTGGGTATGCAACCCTGAGTGGGCTAGGGAGAGTCCCTGAGTCGTGCGGGAGCAAGAGTAGGGGATCGAGGGGATGGTCCAACCGTTCCCTGACCAGGTCTGAACTGAGAGAATCCCTACGTGGAGCGACCAAGGACCTGGTTGGGGACAATACCCAACAGATCAGGGAGAAGCTAGAGCCCCTGATCCCGCCCCCAAGGGTCACCTACGACCCTGGGAGCCTCTCCCCATCGCCTGCAGGCTAACCACCTGGTGGCTGGACTGAGCCACACTCTTGGAGGAGTGAGGAGCCGGCCTATGCCTACACCTGCAGTGGTGCCAAGGAGCCCCTTTGTACCGAGGACCGCCCAGCCGCCATACAGCCACGTGGCTAACTCCAGCAGAGCAGAGCTGGACCAGCTTGGACTTACAGCCTTGAGGGCTATGGTCGACGTTGAGCCTCATGGCTCCAGTGACCTAGGCGGCGACCCCTCAGACGATGAGCCGCCTTCCCTTACGTCAGCCTCCCCTTTGAGGCGATGATGACCCTGAGGACCCCAACTATCCGAGGGAAAAGAAGAAGAAGAAGAAAAAGAAGAGCCGATGTCATCGTTCTCAGGATGCCAAAGCGTTTGCCACTTCGAAGATTGTGGTCAACCTACCGGAGTTCACCGGGAAGGACCTATCCGGGTTTGCCGAGAATTTTGGGCGCTTCCTGAGGATGACTGGCCAGACGCATGCCAGTAGCAGGGTCAAATGCGATCTACTCTTGCAATGTTGCAAGACAAAATACCTGGAAAAGCAGGTAAAACAGATAGTGACGAAGTCCGCCACCTTTGCCGATGTTCTGGTGGCCCTGGAGACGCAGTATCCCTCCTACGAGACAGACCTCTCCATCAGGACTGAGATACAGAACCTGGGAATGCTACCCAACAACCCCAAGGCGGCCCGCATCACAGAGTTGCTCGCGGACCTGGACCACTGGGTGGGGCGGGTGCCCCAAGGGTCTTGCGGCAGCGACGAGCTGCTGTTCTGGCTCGTGGCCAAGATTCCTACCTCCGTGTGGGACGAATGCCGAGCCACGGCTGAGAGGAAGGCAAGGACCCTCACCTACGAGGACTTGTCTGTCCTGCTCCTGGAGCTGGCGCTGGAGAAGGAGAGCGACCAGCATCTGGATGCCTACCGTCCTGGAGGAGGAGGCTCAGGGAGCCATGGCAAAGGGTACCAGGGCCCCAGACCTGGACAGGGGACTAGCCCCAAGCACGCCCGTATCATGGGCAATGTCCAGGAGCTCTTCTGGTGTGACACCAGAGACGGGCATGGTCACCTGCAGCATGCCCCCGACTGCGATCAGCGGGATTGCTTCGTGGTCCAGGGGATAAAGCAGGAGACCAACACCGGCAGCAAGCCTAAGATGCCGGAACATTACAGGTGTACTATCACCTGTGCCTTTTGTGGGAAACGCAAGCACTATGAGGATGAGTGCTACCACAAGCAACGCCTGTCGGCGAAGCTCAAGGGCGAGGATCCTGGCAAGGGCTCTGGCAAGGGCTGTGGCAAGGGCAGTGGCAAGGACAAGCATGACTCTGGCAAAGGCAAATCGAAAGGCCGTGGGAAAGGCCAAGACAAGAGCCAAGGTGGACGAGGAGGAGGTGCTGATGGCCAGCAAGATAAGGATTACAAGAACCAGGACAAGTCCGGAGACAACCCCAACCCTAATCCAGGGAGGAGCTCCGAGCCCTCTGGAGGGCAGTCCGGTTCCGGCCCGACCACACGCTCGCAGACTCAGGCCCAACAAGAGCAAGGGGCCAAGCGGGGACATGACGGTGGTGACGATGGCCAAGCTAAGAACAGAACCCGCTTCATGCGGATGGCCCGCAAATTGCGGAACAAGGGGTTCGAGGTGACATGTCTTGCGGAATTCTGATGGGGACGCTCCGGTGGCGCCCTGGACTTGGTGTTCTGGGTACGTATCCGACTTGGGGGACGTGAATTCCTTGGGGTACTGGATACCGGAGCCACTATTTCTATATTGGCTAAGAAAACTTTACCTCGTGGGAGCTTGACGAACACCATGCCTACCGCGGCCATCCGAATGGGGGACGGACATGTGGTGCACAGCCGCGGGTACTGTGAATTTGAGGTGGCTATGGGCTCCCGAACTATAGCCCATCGGTTCTAGGTGATGGACACTGAGGCCTTTGGCTTTGTACTGGGTACCAACTTCTTCGTACAGCACACCCAGATACAATCTATAACGCTGCAAGCCCCCTACCTCCTCTACGTGGACCATGCTGATGGCAGGGAGTCCGTGCCACTAGAGCAGTCTCGATACACCTCGAGCTACCTGAGGGTATCAAAGCAGGACCCTTCAAACATGATGGCGGCCTCCAAAACTGAGGAATATCAAGTAATGGGGGAAGTCCTGGAACAAGGTCTCAAGGACTCAAGTAACTCAAGAAGGAGTTGAGTCACTCCAGAGAACACCTGAGCGTGGCGTTGTTCGCCAGTGCTAAGCAACATGTCTTGGACCTGTACTGCAGCAAGGAAAAAAACTGCTGCTACAAATTTTACTGGCCCTCTTTCGGGATGGCCCACGGGAACCCCAGGTTCAGTAAACTGGGGAAGATCTTGACCAAGGTGGCCCTGGAACGTTCCCGTATGGTCCCGTGTTCCCCCGATTGGGGAGCCCATGGGGGCAACGAGTGCTGGCGAACCCTCCTGGACAGGCTGACTATCACCTCTGTCCAGTTACCTGATGAGGCTATCTACGTGCCTCTGGGCCGCAAGACACCCATCGGGAAACCTGGATGGGGAAGTATGCTCAGCTTGGTGGACGGTAGTCTGACCTCTATCCCTTGGGAGGACCTGGACTCATTCCTGGTCCATACCGCGAGCGCGATGGACTCGCCCTGGGGGACCTGAAGGATCGACTACGACTTCGAGGTGCTATTGGGGGTATTCCAGGGGGAGACCAGTACGTCGTGACTAACAACAATGCCCCCAACTCTCCCTGCCATGTATCTATTCCTGATGGAGTTGCAGAGTTTGGACTATCCGAGCTACCCAGCTCTATTCACTCTGACGACGAAACTGAGCATGACGCCTTCTTCGTGCAGACCTGTGTGGAGGAAGTGGAGAACGCCGAGTACGTCGCCCCAGTGAAGCCCCTACTCTCCATGAGGGGAGAAGAGCCCTTGGACGAGGAGTTGGACCCCCGATCCAGGCTGAGGGAGTACGTGGACTCCAAGAAGAGATTGGTGGCGAAAAAGCTATGCTACGCTAAGCCGACCCGCAGCTCATGGCCACTGAAGCAAGGGTGTATGGGAGACCTCTCCCAACTGAAGGGGGACATCGAACAAAAGATCACCACCTGGCAAAGGCAGGTGGATCTCAAGCTCATGAAGAGCGTGTGGGGTGCCCATGTGAGGACCCCAGAGGAGGATGACTTCTCAGAGGAATGTTTATGTGAAACCTCTCGAGCGTGCCTATGTTGCCATCGTCCGCCAGAGATGGCCCAACGAGACCTTCTATATATGCCTACCAAGGGTTGAAGGATACAACCAAGGATGAAGAGCCAGTGGAGCATCACCTCCCGGCGTCTATTACCCAGGGGGCAAGCAACTTACACTCTGACGAGGACATGGAGGACAAGATCAAACTACTGGACCCGCGGGTACAGAAGCTTATGGGGACCAATCTGGAGGTGTTTGGGGAACTACCACCCCCAACGTCATGTGACAAGCTGGTACAGATGGACCTCAAGCTGAAACCCGAGTTCCTGGGCCATAAGATCCGGAAGAGACCCTACCCGGCTCCTAAAGAGCAGGCCGATGAGATTGAGCGACAGATACAAGAGTGTATCGACGCTGGCCTAGTCCTGGAGTACAGGGACGGGGACTACCCTCAATACTGCAGCCCCTGTTTCCTCGTGTGGAAACCTGGGTCTACAGCCAAACGGCTGGTGGTGGACTATGGAGAGCTGAACAAGAAGACGTTGAACCACTCAGGGTCCATTCCTAACATGGAGTCTACCCTTGAGGAGATAGCCTCCTGTCGCTAAAAGACCAAGATGGACAAAAGAAGCGGATTCTGGTAGGTGGACCTGACGCCTAACGCCCAGGAGCTACTCGCCTTCATCACCCCTCAGGGGAGGGTGTTCAAGTGGAAGGTCATGCCCTTTGGCTTGGCCAACGCACCCGCTCTATTCCAAGACCTGATGAATAAGATCCTGTCCATCCTACGGCGAAGACCCAAGGTGCAAGAACTCATATCCTGCCGGGCCCAGACGGAGGCGCACATCGACGATGTATGCCTAGGGACCAATACCCAGGAGGATCACCTAATCCTCTTGGGTGAGTTCTTTGCGGTCTGCCAGGAGAACCACACACGACTCAAGCTGGATAATTGTGAGTTCATGCAGGGGACCATTCAGTACCTGGGGTTCAATATTGGCTATGGGTGGTGGACCCCCGTGGCCTCGAAGGCCAAACCCCTGATGGATGCTAAGGTACGGCATGAAAACCCCAAGAAAGGACTCCATGATGTACGTAGTTTCATTGGGGCCTGCAACTTCTACTGCCGCCATATCAAGAACTTCATCTACACCAGCGCCATCCTAACGGACTTCATCAAGAAGAGTACCACCTGGCGCTGGGGCCCACAGGAGCAGCAAGCGTTTGACGAGCTCAAAAACAAGGTGGCCAACGCTAAGTGCTCGGGCCTGCCTAGAACACAAGGGGAGGGTATCCTGGTGACCGACGCCAGCAATGTGGGCGGTGGTCGAACGTTGTTCCAATGGCAAGCAATAGAGAAGGAGGAGTTCGACTCGGCCATTACCCAATGGGGGACAGATGGACTGAACCGAGATGGTACCCTCAAGCACAGCTACCCTGACGACACACGGGTGGGAGTACCCCTGGGTCACAGGAACTGGAAATGGAACCAGGCCCGGGGTAACTACTCCACCTATGAGCAGGAATTGCTCGCGGGTATGCTGGTGCTATCCTCTCAGGCACACCTGTTGGGGAGTAACCCTGTGGTATGGTTGTGCGACCAAGAGCCGGTCCGCACTTTCCAGAAGGGTCCCCCACCTGGGAAGGCCAAGCTACGGCGCTGGTGGACGTACCTCAGCCAACTACGGCTGACAGTGCACCATATCTAGGGAGTCAAGAACGAGTGTGCGGACTAAATCAGCTGCAACAACTTCGACGACCTGATTGGTGCCAGGTCAGAAGAGCTAGCCAAGGAGGCGCTCAGCCGTTGGGATGTACACCTGGACCTCAACATGACCATGATCCGACCGTTAGATGGACTCCAACAACATGAGTACCTGAAGGAGTTCGGAGACATCTATTAGCGCCTGGAGAAGCGTCTGGAACCCCTCCTGGTCACTCCAGGGCAGTGGAAGAGAGACAAGAGCTGCCTCTGGCACGAGGCCCGAATAGTGGTACCCAGTGACAGAATCCTAGCGCTACTGAAGTGGACCCATAAGTCCAGTGGTCACGTGGGTGCTGACCGTTCCCTGAGGCTATTCAAGCAGTGGTTAAACACTACGTGGATTGACGACCAACTGCGTAAGACCCTCCAGCTTATCGTGGACAAGTGCCCGTGTAGGTCCTGCAAACCTCGGGATATCAGGGACAGGGGTCTCTGCTCCACCCTCCCCATCCCCCACTGTGCTAACAGTGTGCTCTATGTGGACTACACGGAGATGCTGAAGCTTGGGGGGTACGATTTTGCCCTCATGGTAACCTGTGGGTTGACCAGGTTTACCCGGGTGCTCCCATGTACCAAGCACATTACCGGGGAGCCGACTATCAAGATACCCCTGGAGGAGTGGTTTTGTGTCTATGGGGCGCCAAAAGAGATCAACTCCGATGAGGACGTACGAGTACGCTCTGACACTGGCTGGTACAAGAGGGACCTGAGATCCCTCAATGTCCAAGTGTCCACAGGGATCCCCTACTCTCATACGAGCAACCCCCTATGTGAGCCACAGATTCGTGTCCTCAAGGAAAATGTAAGGATATGGTGCAAGACGGAGCGCACTAGAGACTGGGTGAGGCTACTCCCCGTCATATCCTTGATGATGAACTCCCAAGAGAGTTCGGCGACTGGCTACTCGCCCCATGAGCTATTCCTAGGGCGCCCAGCGTGGTTCCTACATGCTCCCTATCAAGGGGATACCCATTCTACTATGGGCTACTGGGTCCGGGAGCAACAAGCGAAAGTGGACAAGGCCAAGGCTATGCTCCAGAGAGTGAGTGAGTGACAGTGGAACAAGAAGAACAAGCACCGGGTGCCCGCCTCTCACCAAGAGGGGGACCGGGTGTTGGTGCACAGTTGGCTACCCGCCTGGCCACGCTCTACCAGCGATGACCCCTACTTCGGGCCCTACAAGATTCTCTCAGTGGATGGACACCGTATCACGGTGAGGTGTTCTTTCCGGCTAGGGGGCACCCTGTTGTGCGCTGCTCAGCATCTAAAGTGCTACTACGATCCTGAGGGCCTCTGTGGGGAGGAGTGGGAGCTGAACGACGAGGAGATCGCCGCTCTGGACCTACAGGGCGCTGCCAGCCCTATGGAAGTTGAAGGGGAACTCCCCGACATGGACGCCGAGGAGAAGGCTAAGGAGGGCTTCTATCTCCTGAAGCCTATACTACGCCACCGCTACCGTCAGGGTTGGCGCTTCCTCACCCACTGGGAAGGGTTTGGGGTCAAAGAGGCTACCTGGGAGCCCTTCTCTGTGTTTGTACTACCTGAGGGACGCCTAAACTCAGTTCTGGTGGACTACTTGTCCCAGAACAACCTGGGAGAGTTGCTGAGGCTCGCTGAGACGCTTGCCTACAAGACTCAAGCTAGGGACTGAACCCTACCCTTACTGGCCTAAGTGTGTTTGTCAGTGTGCAATTCCTGAGGTCCTACGAACAAGCTGCAGTGACACACACACTACAGGTCCTACACTCACTACTGTGACACCAGCCATCGAAGGATGAGCGGGCTCTGAGGTCCAAGCCCTCACCCTGGCTTGCCACACCTACATCCACACGCTACTTGGTGTTGTAGATGAATGTGTCAAAGGCCCTAGTGACCTACCTGTGAAAGGGACAAGAGAACATAGCGCTACTAAGCGACTGTGGCCTAGCAGGGACGCCATAACGCGTTTCCCTGTTAGGGCTTAGAGGGAAGGAGTGCTCAGGTTGCCTGCACACCGTGGATGTTGAAGAGGTCGGACTGCCCTCGCCACTCCTGGCTGCGGGGCAGTTTGTTGATTGTGTGATCAGCGCCCGTTTTAGCTTGGGCCAAAAATTCAAACGTCTCCAAAGGCAACTGCAGCTGCACCAATTCACCCTGACCTTTCCTCCTGTAAAGCAAAGGCCAATGACCGGGATTCAAGACGGAGGAACCAAGACAGCCTCCACGTATTATACGCTTCTCAGGCTGCCCTATAATACGCTGTTCCTGAACCCGAGTACAAGCAAGCAAGCTTAAGGAACTCCACCCGTTCTCTTAAAGAACGTAGGGTGGAGGCCGTGGGTAACCTAAACAAGGGTTTTTACCGTGTGCACCACGCGTGGCCTACCCTTTAATGCGTCATATGCATGCACGTTCATGCACGAGGCTTCCAACCACCTGTTCCAATCTCCTTTTTCCTATCAATCTATACCACAATCACGAACTGTACCAGGGGCCGGCCCCTCCTGCGCTTACTTACCTTACCTACCGCTGGAGAGCGAAGCAAGGGAAAGGAGAAAGCGAGACACAAGCGAGGCAAGCGTTTATGCACTCGTGTGTATGTTCTAATCACCCGACGTCACCTCTAATCATCCGCTATCTTTCTGATCTAGCCCTCTATCGTTTGTAAGCGCTGCTACAAGGCTCGTTTACGGAGACACGGGGCAAGCAATGTGCATGCTGCATACGAGACGAGGACAAACCTGCATGTTTATACCTGTTTTATTGAAGTCATTTGGAATTCTTCGATTCTTCAATTTTGATTTTGCCTTTGAGCATGGGTGGAATACCTATGTTAACTTTTTTATGTGTGTCTCGTCATTTCCGTCATTATACGTGACATACGTTTAAAATCTTATTATTTCCTGTTTTTCCGGCACTTTGTTAGGACTCGCTCCGGCGCGCCGGCCTTTTCAATGTGGAAATTCCTGGATTAAAAAATTCAGGAGATGACCACAGTTTTTATAAAACTGTGCATCTGATGCACCATTGGATGCTGGTCAGGTGTGTGCCTTTAGAAAAACTCTATGCCGTCATTTGACGGATTTTGGTGTTGCGCTTCGCGTTTTGCGTGGATTCGTCCCTCATCCTCCCCTTCTCTGTTGTGCAGATATCGTTGAGTAGCGTCGCTGAGTAGGCCGCTGTTCGGGCCGAAAAGCTGCATCAGGAGACTGAACCAGAGCCCAAGACCCCACCAAGGGGCAAGTTGATTTTTTTTTCGTCGCCCCCTCGCCCTAAGACCAGGACAGGTGCCGCCAGCAGGTTCCAGGAGACTCAGAGCGAACGCCCTGTGAGACTCAGCGTTGGGTTGTGTCGCGTTGCAGCTTGGAGGGAGGGATGCATATGCATATGGTCTTTGCATGCCCAAATCTAACCTCACCAAGTCTCAGAAACCCCTGCAGCGCCAAGAGCGCTGAGGTTTCTGTAGGTAATTGTCACGACAAATGCAGCAAAAGGCGCTGGCCATGGTAAAGCGCTCCTTTCCAGTGCAATGGAGGCTATAGGTATTTTAAAGTAGATGTCAAAACCAAGGAAAGGCGAAGAAAAATTTCCTTTTTCCTGAAATGCGACATTGGTGGCCACCATAGCACAAGGAGGAAGTAAGAAAAAGTGCTTTTCCATTGCTTTAGAGTAGACTTTAGTTGTATTAGAGATGCTCTTAGTTATCCTGCATTTTTATCTTAGTATTGGCCTGACCAAAATGGGGGATAACTCATTTTGACCTATAGAACCAAACACTAAACCAGGATGTTGTGTGGACCCCTTAATCCCGAAGCAATGTGAACTAAAACATCATTTCCTGACTGACTGAGGCACTGACATACTGAGGCAGAGCCTCTAGATTTATCTATGTTTTCTCATGAATGCTTAGCTACCCTAGTGGTCTGCACCCTAGGGGGCTGCGGCACCTCTTTTTGAGAGGTCCTTGGTTCAATTCCCAGTCAGCCTAGCTAAGTAGGAATATCCCATGTGACATGGTGGTGACCTCAGCGCCACAAGCCATGCCACCTCAGCACCTATGGGACCCAAAACAAGAGAGTGCAGATCTCAGGATGGCACTATATGGAGTGTGAGCCCTTTGGGCAGTTTTGCAATCAGTTTTTCTCATTCATGTAAAATATTTTGATCCAAGTTGCATTGATTGTCTATTGCTGTAGTTTAACGTTGATATCTTTATTATCTAACTCTTTTCTGACTGCAGCCCTTCATGTTTTGATCCTGTTTGACTTCTACTTGCTCATCTCTGGCTTGGGTTATCCTGTATGGGTTTTGTATCTCATCAACAAAACATTTTCTCTATTCAAAAATAAGCAGCAGGAACCCTACACCAGCAGCAAGCAGCAGGAGAGGCACAATGAGAGCTGAAAGACTCATAAAAACCTTCTGCGTCGCGCCTCGGCCGCGGCGCTCTCCGCTATGAAGGTGGTGGCGGCCGCGTCGGTGCTGGTGGGGGTTCTGGGATGGCTGGGGCCGGAGGTCCTAGAGGACGCCCTCGGGGGGTCAGGCTCGTGCTGTCGTCGTGGCGCCGAGCTTGGGCTTGGGCTTGTGTTTTTGCTGCGGGCTGAGGCCGTCGAGGGCCGGGTGGCTGCTCGGCGGCCGTCTTGGATTTCGGCCGGGCTATGGGCGCGAATTTCGTTGCGGCGTGGGCTTTGGCGGCGGCGGGGCTGCTTGCGGTTGGGAGGGGTCTGGAGACCATTGAGAGGATTTCCCCGCGGCTTTGGGGGTGATGTGCTGGACGAGGGCGTGGTGGTGGTGGCGGATGAGGTGGTTGTGGTGCTGGAGGTTGTGGAGTCAAAGGCGCAGGAGTTGGCTGTGGGGGACGGCGGGGGGCCTTGAGCGGCGGGGACGGGCGCCAGATGCTGGGTCCTGTGAGTAGTGAGGACGAGGGTGCGGGTTCTGGCACCAGGTGTGTGCGTGCGCTTTCCCTGGTTACCTGCGTGTCTGCCGGTGCTGGTGCAGGTGTATGTGGCGGTGTGGCCGCGTTGTCCCAGCTGTGCGGGTATGTGGGTTATCCAGAGGGGGTCCACCTCAGCTCCAAGACGTGTGAGTGCGTTTGCTGGAGGTAGTCGAGGGTGCTGAAGAAGCATCGCTGAATGCCGGGCATGTCCTCCTTGGTGAGGTGGGGGTAGTTTTGGGTGGGGGTGTCTGGGCCCGGCGACAGCAGCGCCATGAGGCGGGCTGCCACCATGTACGGGCAGAGCTCAAGGGTGGTGCGGCGCGGGGGGGTGGGTCCCCTGCAGTTTGGGCGGGCCTCCCTCTGCTGGGCACGCAGTGTGACCTTCCATAGCCACCGGTCCGTGGGGATCTCCCAGGTCCGTTGCGTCCACTTGGCAATGCAATACTCCACCCTGCCAAGGCCCTGGTTGCCGCTGCGGATGGAGAGCAGCTTGTCCAGGGACTTGCATACAGGTTGGAGCGTTTGTCGGTCAGCTTCCCCGGACGGGGAAGAAACGGCCAAGTTTTTTTGAGGCCTGGCTGGATATTGCTAGGTGTATTGGCATTTGACTGAGCACAGCCAGGTACAAGGCCATAGGGAACAAGTGGGACCTGCTACAGGCCCTCTATTGTACATATCACGGCCCTAACCCGTTGAACCGTGCAGCAGTGGCAGGGGATTTCCGCCGTCACTGTACTGTTGGTACGGCATCATGGTATCTACTGACACATGTACCACTGGTGCCTAGCATAGAGAGAGCAATATTCTTCCATCACCGGGGGCAATATTCGGGGATACCCGGCGAGGTGCGTGGGATGTGCTTCGGTGGGGTTTCTTGCCCCATTTTAGATAGCGCTGGGTACGTTGGGCTGTGAACGATTTGCCGGGAGCAGTCAGTCGGTATTCCTCACATCGACTTCTTTTTGGGGGAGATCCTGTAGGCTGCGGGGATTGTTTGCCTGTATCCCTACAGGAGCCTGAAGATGCAAGACAATTTTTTGGTCGCACGGTGGACGAAAGTGCTGAATTTCGAAAGCGCCTTGAAGGCCTCCATGCCAAGGAGTTTGCCAAATTTTTGGCGAACCATCCTGAGCAATCATTCAAGCCGGGGGACCTAGTATGGGTGCGTAATCATATTGTAGAACCTCCTGTTCATGGCAAGCTCGGAAGGGTCTGGCAAGGCCCTTTTGAAGTGTTGAGGCGCATTTGGCCGGGCACCTACCGTGTAAATATCCGAGGAAGGGAAGAGATCTTCAGTTGTCTGCGATGGAAGCCCTATGTGCCTCACAAGGACGACAAGAAAGTGCCTTTGCACTATTGTACGCATGGCAAAGGGTTGATTGAGACCGGAGACTACGTGGTGGAGCGTGTTTTGGAGGATCGTGTTGTCAGGGGCAAGCGACAGTGGCGAGCCAAATTTCTGGGTTTCCCGAACCTGAGTGGGATTATGCAGGCTCTTTCATGCATAATATCAACGACACATGGGCTAGGTATAATTGTCATGAAGGGATTGATGTGAGAAGGATATCCTCGATTTATGCCCTAATAGTTTTGATGAAATCCTGCAAGTTTTGGTGTTGAAAAACAGGACCAAAGCAGCAAGTAGAGCAAGAACAGGATGGGGATCGAATCAATGAATAGTTTTGAAATCCATTTTATCACAGAAGGGCTGCAGATGGACAAAGCAGGCTTAAATACAAAGATTCAATCACAAATGGAGAAATAAAAATGATTTTTAAGTGAAGACTGGCATGACTCAGGCCTTCAAGGTAGCACCAAGCACTTCATGTGCACTCCTTTGGATAAAATGGTGTTGGTTGGGAATCTGGGGCATAGGAGGTGGGCCAGACACAGGATATGGATTGGCCAGCATGGCCAAGCAACTGAATTCAGAATCAGTTAAAATGTAGAACCACAATAAGTGGTAGAAACAGTTGAGTCTAGGGGTCTTGAGGTTGCGGACCACTAGGCTTAACCTACAAGGCCTTAGGCAAGAAGTGCCTACTTTATTTCGGTATTACCTCCTTGAAGGAAGGTACCTCCGCTCAGTTGACTGGTAGGGGTGAACTTCATTGAGGGCTAGGGTTATAACCCTAGTTACCTTGAGAAGGTGTACTTCAAACTTCAAAAGAGTGATACAAATGATTAGGTTAGTCTGAACATCAACAAAAGGCTTTTAGGGGGGGCTTGTCCTGGATCAAGTACCCCAAGAAGGACATGGTAGTAACTTTTTTTTACTCCCCCCTGGAGTACTAATTGATCACGCTAGTAGGATCATTTCCCGAATATTACCTCAGAAAATGCATTAAATCAGCCAATGACACTCCCATCAGCTCATGGAAGCCTCTGACACTGTAGGTACCCTTGAAAAACGGTGTAATGTACCGTGAATCATGTTTCTTTGATGGGGCATTCCTCAAAAGTCGCCAGCATGCGGCGAAAGCCTTTGGTAGAAATTGCGGGGTAGTGGGGTTTGAACCCAGGGCTCCCTCCCTAGAGCACACATGCTTCCCCACTAGAGCACAGTCAAACGCTCTAATGCGGACGGCGATCGCTGTATAAACAGCGTTTTAGTAAACGTCCTGACCAAGGGCCAGGACGGAGTAATACTCCCAATGGAAGGCACACAACTGCAGCAGCTGAGAAAAATAGAAAATGGAACCAACAGGAAGTGAATCCTGTGGTTTAGTGAAAGGGGTAGTGATTTAAGAAGTCAAATCGCTAAAAATTGACGAAAAGACGTTAGACATCGTCATTTTTAGGCCAAAACCTAAAGTTGCAGACAAGCGCAACAGGAGCGCACTCCCAAAAAGAGTTGCGCAAGCGTAAACGGCTCCTGAATAAGAAGGTATGAGCCGTGGTTTTTAAAGCTTTTAAAACAAAGTTTTGCACACTTGCACCAAAAGTGTTTTAAACTTTAGGAAAACGTATTGAACAGAAACCCACACGGCAGAGCAGGCCGACAACCCATCTCTCAGGTATGTTAGTGTCATGTCACACGCATGCATTGCGTTTGTGTTGGTAGTTTTGTTAAAACGCTAGAGTTGCCAACGTTGCGTTTGTTTGGGGTTTGGGCATTCACTTCCCTTGCTCTGCACAGGTCAAAACAGAAATGAAAGGTATTTGGGACGAATGGAGCACGCAGCGCGCATGTAGAGTTAGAGGATGCGCTGTGCTCGCGATGCATGTGCCTAATCTAGGCATACACACGCTCTGGCGTTTTCCCTGTGCATCCATCCACCCTTCTCTTCTCTTCCCAGGTCAGAAAGGAAAGTGCTTGCTCGTGCTTGTGTTGCCGTAGCGCTAAAATTGGGTTGTTTAAAACGCTTAGGCTTGTTTTGCGCTGTGCAGTTGCTTGCCATTCCCTCTCCTTCTCCTGCAGAAAACAAGGTAAGAAGGGCATGCATAACACACGATGCATGAATCGTTTAGGGTTGTTTATAACTCGCCGCAGGGTTGTTCAAATGCTTAGGGTTGTGTTGGCGTTCGATTTCCCTTCGGCATACACATGATGCGTGGTGAGTAAGGTAGGTAGGCCCAGGAAGAGGGCACCTCCTGGTTGAGTTACGTGATGATTGCTCAAATGTGGGTTATGTTAGGAAAAACAATAGTTGTCATTCGTCTCCCTTCCCTGCATACGCATCATGCATTAAAGGGCTGTAGGTCACGCCCTGTGCACGCGGTATAACCCTTGTTTAGGCTACCCAGGGCTGGGCCCTACGTTTCATAAGAGATCGGGCCGAGTCCCTAAGCTTGCTTGCTTGCAGCACGCTTAGAGGACAGCGTGTTATTGTCTACCCTAAGACCTGTATAATACAGCGAGGGTAGTTAGGTTCCTCAGGCGCTAACCGTGCTTCATCTGCCTTCGCTCTCAGGTGGGAAAGGTCAGGGTGATTGGTGCAGCAGCAGTTGCCTTCGGCGACTTCCCATTCTTCTGCACAAGCTAAAAAGGGAGCAGATCACACAGACAAATTTGGTCAGTGAACGACATCTTCATCGACAACCCTTACTACACGCTGTGCACACCGCACTCCTTCCCTCCAAGCCCCGTCAGGAAAACGCGTGAGGGCGTCCTTGGCAGGCCACAGTTGCCTAGCGGCGCTGTGTCCCCTTGTAATCTCACAGGGAAGCCAAGAGGGCTCAAGACCTCTTTGTCATGGCCACCCAGTAGCGTGTGTAGCGGTTAGGGTCAGCAAGCTTGGTAGGAACTGAGTGCGGTTGTGCGCACCCTGGCTTCGAAGGCTGGTGCCTGTATTAGTGAGTGTAGTGTAGTGGTGTCTCCTGCTCCGCGTGCCTTTCCTCGCGGGCAGGGGAGTGAGTTAGTTTTTGGCCCTTAGAAAAATGAGCGTTTTGTATGCCCTTAGCACACGCGGCCAGCCCTCCCCTCTAGTAGGTAGGGCTTTTGCCGTCTTCCCCCAAGGGTAGGCGCCAGCACAGAAACTGGGTGTCATAGGAGTGGTAATAGTACCTGATTAGGACCTTCGGTCCGACGTCAGCGAAGCCCGTCCGCGGGAGCCACGCCCGGGATTGAAGTGAGACACATACAGACATCCGTAGCACACTTAGGGGTGTGGTAATCCCATCAGGAAGGGTAGAACCCCATGGGTCGGGACCAGTCAGGGGTGCTAACTTCTGGGCACGCTTGTCTCCAAGGAGTGTGGACACACCTTTCTTCACAGCACCTTGTTTGTCATTCCCCCCTGGAGTAGTAAGCCACGCCTCTTCGTTGACTCCCCAAGTTCATAACATCAGGGCAGATCCCATGCAACACATGGTCAACAAAGCACACACTCGCTGGGTGGCTGCAAACCTGATAAGCGGCCACCGGGCTGACGCTGGTAACCATAGGCATGGGACGGCAGGGCACAGCCAGGGCAGGAGCAGAGCTCCGCAAGCAGCGGATGTGTACGTGTCCAGAGCGCCGAACCCGATTGAGGGTGGGAGTTAGTGCATTCACTGTAACTGGAGCTCTACAGGAGTCCTAAACCTGTCCTGGCACACACTGAGTAGGCCTAGTTATCAGCACAAGAGTGCTCACCGCCCCTGGGAGGTTAGAAAACAGTAAATAGATAGGCAGAAGGAAAACAGAAGGGCAGGGGCCGGGCGCTGACATTCCCTGGCGGCGAACGAAATAAACACACCGGTGGACATTCCCCCGTAGCCGAGGGGAACGGACGCGCCGGGCCTTACCCGGAGGAGATTACCTTTTCCCCTTCCGCTTGGACAGAGTCTCAGCACAGGTTAGTAACTGTCTCCCGTTGTTCTCAACGAGGTAGGAGCGAAAGATGGGGTCGATACTCACATCACGCTGTATAAAGGCGGACATGGGTTCCCAGGTCGCCTCAGATAACCCATATCCGTCCCACAGGGTAAGGAATTTCCAGCCCTGTTTATACACGTGGCGGGCAATACCTGCAACCACGTAGTAGCCATTGACTGCCATCTCATCAGCAGACATTTCTTCGAGTTCCTCTGCCCCCTCAGGGCTGGCAGCGTTCTCCAGGTCGATACGCTCGACCTCACTGTCGCTCAGGCGCCACCCATCCCAGGACAAGTCATCGGGGGAGTGATAGTACCTCAACTCTCTAGGAGCACAAAGCAGTTCACCACCTAGACGTGGACTGCACCTGACATGGATCCCAGATCCATCTATCCTGATTATACGATAGGGCCCAAAATAAGGGTCCTTTAGGCAGTTACGGGGCCAAGAGGGTAGTAGTGAATGGTGAACCAAAATAAGGTCAGCAACCTTGAAACTTGCGGGCCGCCGTAGGCGATTTTGTCGGCTCAGTTCAGTTCACGGAGGTGTCTCAGGTTAGTCCCAGCCTGGGTAGCCATTGACTGCTTGTGCTCCAGCGAATCCCCAACAGCGCTCTTGATGTCCTCAGGAAAGGGGGTTCTTGAGAACCAAGCAGGTCGTCCTCCATGAAAAGGCTCGTGGGGGGTGAAACCTGTAGAAGAGCTCCTCTGGGAGTTCATGGTCAGCACGGCCCAGGGCACTAGGCGTACCCAATCTTTGGTACGCTCCTGTTTCATCAGGATTCGCAGCTTCTGTTCCACCACACGGTTTTGTCTCTCGCAAAGAGGGTTAGACGTGTGGGTATAGGGCACACCAGTGGTTACCTCACCATTAAGGGCATTCAGTACTCGCTTGTACGAACCTGTGTCACTGCGGATGCGTACGTCCTCATCACAGTGCACCTGTTTAGGTGCTCCGTATGGTTCGAACCATTGTTCGACCAACATTTTCACAGTCTGCTCACCTGTGATTTTCTTATTGCAAGGAAACACACGGCTGAAGCGGGACAAGCCACAGGTCACGACTAGGCAGCTGTCGTAGCCACCGAAGCGAGGTAGGCCGAGGATGAAATCCACTTAGAGCAGAGAGTTAGTACAATGGGGTATGGGTAGGCTCGAAATCAGTCCCCTATCCCTACTATCGCTCTGCTTGCTGGCATGACAGCCACAAGCATCAACAATGGTCTGCATGCGAGACTTCAGTTATGTCAGGGTTAGACCAGAGTAGAAACACTCACGAAAGAAGTCGACTGAGCGATTAGCGTCAGCGTGACCTGAGCTGGAACAGGACCACTGTAGACACCTATCGAGTCGTGCCTGAGGCACAACTATACGCTCCTCGTAGAAGAGCTACTGGTTATTTTTATACCACTGGTGCCCGTCAATGACACAGGGTTCGAGACCAGTGCTGAGGGTATGGAGAATATCTTTATACTCTGACTGATAGTCAGAGAGACTCCATCCCTCAAGGATCTCAGCTGTGCGCATAGACAGGTCCAATTGGACTTCCATACGCTGGAAAGCCTGTTTGGCTAGAGCCTCAGAGCTCTCACCAATAAGCGCAATAAAGTTGTTGCGCGATATATAGTCAGACAGTCCATTTTTTCTACCAGGGATATGATAGACTGCCAGACTGAACTGACTGAGGTAAATCCACCACCGTTTTAGTTTCGCTTTCTCTGGTGGTTGGCCCTTCTG
This sequence comes from Eutreptiella sp. 'Long Island Sound 2002', assembly GCA_964036045.1. Classification (NCBI taxonomy): domain Eukaryota; phylum Euglenozoa; class Euglenophyceae; order Eutreptiales; family Eutreptiaceae; genus Eutreptiella; species Eutreptiella sp. 'Long Island Sound 2002'. The sequence goes on from OZ038395.1 coordinate 40,575,303, forward strand.
AAAGGACTTCACCGGTTCCTGGTAACAGCCAGACAATAGGGTTAGATCCCAATAGTTGGGACTGGGATGAAAGCACCAGCATACCAGCGAGGAGTTCCTGGTTGTAGGTGCTGTAACTGGAACGCGCCTGGTTCCATTTCCAGTTCCAGTGTCCCAGTGGTACAAGTCGCCACTCATTGGAGGGATAGTCGTGCTTCACGGAGCCGTCACGGTTGCATCCTGTGGTGCGATAATGGCAATGAGTTAGTTCAGCTGGGTTAAGCTCTTGCCCCCCCTACATCACTGGCATCAGTGATCAGGACTATCTCACCCTTAGGGTGAGGTGCCCCCAGGCAGTTGGAGGAGGCGATTTTCTTCTTCAACTCCTGGAACCATTCCTCCTCCTGGCGGTCCACCTCGGGGGAGTAGTCTTCTTGATTAGGTCAGTGAGAGGGGCAGAAGAGTAAGTAAAATTGTGGATGTGTCGCCTATAGAAGTTAAAGGCGCCCACAAAGCTCCTCGGGTCGTGTAAACCTTTCTGAGGGTCATCTCGAATGTGCATGTGCTGTACGGGCTGCATCTTAGACGCGGCTGGTTCCCGGCAGCCATACCCCACATCGAAACCCAAATATTCCATCTCCTCCTTCATGAACTCGCATTTTGGGAGTTTGATTCGGAGATTGCTTTCCTGACAAACGATAAAAAACTCACGGCGGCCCAGGACATGGTTCTCTTGGGTATTGGTACCCAAATCCACCTCATTGATGTGGGCCTCCGCTTCTGCCCCTCGGGAAATCAACTCCTGTACAAGAGGTCTGCGCCTCAGTATATACAAAGTTTTCTTCATCAGTTCTTGAAAGAGTGCCGGGGCTTTGGCTACCCCAAAAGGCATGACCTTCCATTTAAACACACGACATTCAGGGGTTAGAAAGACCAGCAGTTCCTCAGCTGCGGCGGTTAGGTCAACCTGCCAGAAACCACTGCGTTTGTCCATTTTGGTTTTGTACCAGCACTCGGCAATACGCTCCAGGGTGTCTTCCATGTTTGGAATACTCCCCGAGTGGTTTTGGGTTTTCTTGTTGACTTCACCATAGTCAACAGCCAGTTGCAGGGCAGTCGATCCAGGTTTGGCAACCAGGAAGCAGGGACTACAGTGATGGGGGTAGTCCCCCTTCTTATATTCTTCAACGAGGCCAGCATCAATGCATTCCTGGATCTGGCGCTCGATTGCCTCAACCTCTTCCCGAGGAGCGGGATAGGGACGACGTCTCACTAGCGTCTTCTCAAACTCAGGTTTCAGTTTTTTGCAGGACAAGGGAGGCGGCAAGGCGCCGAACACCTCCTCATAGGTCAGGAGCACTTTCTTCAGTCGGGCGTCAAGGTTCAGACTCTCGATTTTCTGCCGGAAATCCTCCTGAGCACGGAGGTTGCTCTTACCACGCTCATTCTCTTTCTGCCGATCAGCAGTTTCAGCAGGTACTGAGCTGTCATCCCACTGTGGAAAACATTGTTGCCCATAGTGCAGAGAATACACTAGGGGTACCTCAGGGTCAGGTAGCGTGTAGGGCTCATCGTCCTCCTCAGACCAGCTGGAGGATTTCCAGGTCTGTCTGAGGTATTGAAGCCGTTCTTGGCGCTCAATACCTTCAGCCCTCAGGCACAACAGTCGTCGGAGTTCCTGAGTATCATGCTGTGATAGTGGCATGTTATTAGAAGCGGGCCGCGCTAGAGCGCCAGGACTCTGAGCCATGGGTTCACCTGAGCAAGTATGCTGCATGTGCAGCATAGGTGTCCAAACAGGGGAAGGCTGTTCTGGGGTTGACTCCAGGTCTACCTCCTCCAGCAACAGCTGGGCCAAGAAGGCACTGTGTTTGAGTTCAACACAGCTGGGATCAACAGGGGGAATAGAGCCCGCGAATTCAGACAGTTGGTCGTCAGCATCCTCTTTCACAGCAGCAGGTTCGAGATAGCCATCGGGAGATTCACACCCTGTAAGTGTGGCTGAAATGTGCTCAGGGATCGGTTTTTGAGATCAAAAAGGGTCAAGCCACAATTTTTGGCCATGACGTCTTTCAGTAGCACCTGGTCTAGATCACACAGGGGTACAGGGTTGAGGGATCCATCGACAATGGATAAGAAACTGGCCTGCACTGCTGTGTCTGAATCCTCAGGCACAAAGATGGGAACGTCGGGGACTTGCACTCTTCCCACAGTCATTTGGTCCAGCAATTGGCGCCAATAAGCGTGTTCACCTGAACAACCCCAGTCAGGGGTACACATGACACCCCTTCCCCCCTCATAAGCGATTTTGGTTAGGACCTTTGCGAGGAGGGAGAAGGGAGGGTTAGCATACGCTAGGCCCATCGCTTTCCAGAAGAAACCGAAAGCGTTATTCATATGTTTCGAGTAATACAACTGCATGATGTGCTGTTGTTGTCTCGCGAACAATTCAACCTGGATCTCATCCAGGGATACCTGCGGGGCCGCCAGTCCATTTTCAAGAACGTGACGGGCCAATTGTTAGTTTTCAGTATGATAGTTAGTCTTTGCTGTGTAGCGCAGCCCAGACTCTTTTCGTCCTGACAGCTCCAAAGGTACGGAGAAGAGGCCACTGTCAAACTGGCAGTGTAGAGAATAGGGGCGTTGGAGGGACAACATTTTAACCTGGGGGTTTCTTCGCAGGAAGTTGGTGCCAATGATGTTGTCAAAGGCGTCAGTGTCGAACACTCTGCAGTGTTGCGTCACATTTTCGTCGCCAAGACAAATAGACACATCCACACCCCCCAAGGAATGGATGGTCCGCCCATCTGCTACTCTTAGGCCAGTCCAGGCCAGTCGCCTCTTCTTGGAGTTAGACCCCGCAGGGGAGGCGTTATCCCCCTGTGGGCGTTTCTTGGGGTCAGCAGTGTCAGGAGAGGGAGAAGTAGCGGGCGCTGATGAGCGCCTCTGGGGGTTGGGGGTTCCACCTTTCCCACCCCTCTTGCCTCGTACCTTACCACCCGTGTGTGCATTACGGGGAGTTCTGGTGGTTGTCTGGGCTTTCTGGCGTTCAGCCTCCTGCTGTTTGTCACTCTGACGTTTTTTTATGTGACATTCGTCCTCGTAGTGACGAAGTTTGCCACAATACCCACAGGCTATGGTACACCTGAAATGATCCTGATGGGTCACTGTTATCCCATCTTTGGTGTGCTGCTGTCTTTTCTGTTGCAGCACACAGCCACTGCGATGGTCGCAGTCAGGTGCATGACAAGGCCCTCCCTTGTCATTGACAGGTTTACAGAAGAAGAGTGGGGGTAGATCGGCTTCAGGTTTGCCCTCACTCATGGCACGTAGGTTACCCCCCCCCTTACCGCCACCCTTGTTGGCGTTAGTGGCATGTTTAGGCCCTTTTCTTTCGCCACGTTCAGGGGTAGAGTTGGCACCCTTACCCAGGTGTTTCTTGAGGAATGTTTCCATATGGGAGTCATTCTGCCTCTCAAGGGCCAGTTCTATGAGCAGATCCACAAGATCATCGTATGTCTGGGTCCTCCTCTTCCTCTCAGAGGTGGAGTGGCAATTGTCCCATGTCCGCGTGGGGATTTTTTTTGCAAGCCACAGGTGGGGTTCCATGGGTCCATAGAAACCCAGTTACATTCGTGAGAACAGATTCTCCAGGTCGCACACATACTCAGAGACTCGCGCAGCGGAAGGAACCTCAGGGAGCATAGGGAGCTCCTCAATCTGTGTGCGTATACTGAGGTCTGTTTTGTAGACCGGGACAGTTTACTCCCATCTTTGGAGAACCTCGGCCCATATAGAACAGGTTTTTACAATCTGTTTCACCTGGTTTTGCAAAATGTTTTTTTGCATGAACGGTTCAAAATTGAACATTTTGTGGTCACATCCACATGAGATTGGCCAGTGAACTCAGCGAATTCCTCTGCCCATTGGGGCAGGTTTTTAGGGTCAAACTGCGGCAACTCCAGCTTGATGTTTGTCTGGGCAACTGGTTTGCCACTCTTCCGAACCATGAGGTTGAATCTAAAAGGAGGGTTGGCCTGCCAGCGAAAGGTGCCAGAGCTGTTAGCCCCTTTTTCTCAGTCTCAGTCACGGGCACGTCCTGTAGCTCAGCGATGGGGACTGTTCTGGCACGGAGACGACAGGGGCTCGGGCATGTGACCTTGGGGAGTATGTAACCTGGAAGCCCTTGATCTCTTGTGATCATCAGCGAGCTAGCTCAATCCGGGGCAAGGTGAGGGTAACGCCGGCTTGGGTAAGGCTTCAGTGATACCCAATTTTGCCCTGGCAGCCTCAGACAGGGCTATCACATCTAGATCTTCGGACGCATATACCAGCTTGGCCGGATGGTTCGGCCGTACGGTCAGGGGCACCATAGGTTGGCCCTGGGTGATGGGAATCCTCCACATAAGCTGGACACACTTCGGGGGTTCTGATGGTTGTTGGCAGCTCAGGACGCCAAGCAGACTCTCCCGGTCGTCTTGGTAGAGATACAGTGTCGGCCAGGTCCGTGAGTAGGCCGGAGTAATAATAGGACCCCATGTCCGTTTGTGGTGGGAACCCCGGGGCTTCGAGGTTCCTCTCGATCTTCCCCTCGGACGGACTTGTAGTACTCCTCCTGGAGCAGGTACTCCTGCATTCCCCTTCTCGATTCGTCTGGTTCTTCAGAGCCTACCGCTGCCGTAGACGAAGATGCAGGGCAGGCTGAGCGGGAGAGGGAGACAGCAACTCACCTCGGGCCGCTAAGGCCTCATTGGTCAAGGGTATTGCTCTGGGCGTTTCTTGTTCAGCCCTTCTGGGACCTTGATCCTCTTGAGACCCAGATGCAAGTCTGAACATGGGCTCACTCATTGAAATGGGCCCACTGCCCGGCTGTACTTGTACACTCCGAATTGGCCAAGTGCTGGAAAAGCGTTGCACTGATGGTGTGGACATTTTGTTTGTTCGGTTTGGCTTGCGTACTTGTCAGAGTTGGTTCGAAAGGTTGTCAAGGGATGCCTCCCTTCCTGGAAGGATATCCTTCATTTATGCCCCAAGAGCTTTGATGAAATCCTGCAAGTTTTGGTGGGCAAAAACAGGACCAAAGCAGCAAATAGAGCAAGAACAGGATGTGGATCGAATCAATGAATAGTTTCGAAATCCAGTTCATCACAGAAGGGCTGCAGATAGACAAAGCAGGCTTAAGTACAAAGGTAGGTAGGTCATCTCAGGACTGGGGTTGCCCCGCAGGGGAGTCTTACCAAGGGGCTTTTGCTCAACCACCCACGGCCCTACTGCACGTGCCCCCACAAAGCGGCTCCCCCACATGGGGGAAGGGAGCGGTCGCCGCGAGCAGTACCCTACTGCGGGTTCTGCCCTGAGAGGTAACCTATGTTCGACCAAAGTCTGACATTCCTCTCCTTCGGGCGGATGAAACGTGGGGGAGGGTCCCATCACACATCCTCATCAACCTCCGAATTCTGAGGACCAGGGGCCCGGAGCCAGGCCAAAGGCCCTGTCCTGCACCCACTGCCACCTGGGCTGGTTTTCAGTAGGCGTGAGGCGACTTGAAGAAGCACGTGCTACGGGACGCGCATGCCGTGGCGCACACTCACGCCTCCTGACTCGGTCGAGCTTGCGCTCTCCCGGGGGGCCGGGGGTTTGAGGTAGTTTGTTGCCCTAGGTTCATCGGTTGTATAATGGTAGAGTTGCGGTGTTCTGTCGTGTCTGTGGGTATGGTCTTCGGCGAACGTGGCGCACCATGGTGTCGCCAACCCGTGGGACGCCGTTCCTGTTTCGACCCTTGCATGCCTGGTTGGTTCGGTGTTGGCCGGCTTGCGCGTGGTTCGTTTATGGTCACGTCGTTGTTGCCGCAGCGGTTTGGTTGGTGCATGGCTGAGTTAGCTGCCTAATGGTCGGCTTGTTCGTCGTTGGGTCCTTTCTGCTGCTGCCGGCGCTGTCGCTTCCTGGGGCCAGTAGGGTCCTTCTTGCGAAGGCCCGCGCAGCCCTTTATGGTGGGTCGTCGTGGTCTAGGTCTTTCCGTGACTGGCATGTCGTATGCGGGGTTCGTTGTGCTGCGACCGGGGTGTAGCTGGCGCGTTGTGTTGGTTGGCCGTCGTCGTAGCCGCACGCGGTCGGCTTGTCTTGGGTTACGCTGTTGCCCGCTTTGGTTCGGCCGGCTATGCGCTCGTCGTGTATGGGTGTGCGGTTGTCGTGGTTTCGCCAGTGTTACGCGTGGCTGGTTTTGTTGCCGTTGCGTCGTGTGTTGTGTGTTGCGGTGGTGTGTGGCCCACCTCATGGTGGGGCGTGGTGTGGTGGTTTGTGGCTCCCCTCATGGTGGGGCGTGGTGTGCTGTGTTGTGTCGCGTTGCGTTGCGGTGTGTTGTGTTGTGTTGCGTCGCGTTGTGTGGTGTGGTGGTGGTGTCTGGCCCCTCTCTTCGTGGGGCGTGCTGCGTTGGTGTGTGACCCCCCTCGTGGTGGGGCGTTTTGGGTCGGTGTGTGGCCCCCCTCATGGTGGGGCGTGGTGCGTTGGGGTGCGGTGTGTTGTGTTGTGTGGCGTTCTGTTGTGTGTCATGGTGGTGTGTGGCCCCCCTCCGGGATGGGTGTGCTGCGGACGTGTGTGGCCCCCATCATGGTGGGGCGTGCTGCGTTGGTGTGCGGCCCCCCTTATGGTGGGGTGTGCTGCGTTGTTGTGTGGCCCCCCGCATGGTGCGGGGTGCTGCGTCAGGGGTGCGGTGTGTTGTGTTGTGTGGCGTTGTGTGTTGTGGTGGTGTGTGGCCCCCCTCATAGTGGCGCTGTGTTTTGTTGTGTTGTGGCGCGCCACGTCGCGGTGTGTTGTGTTGTCTTGTGTTGCTTTGCGTTGCGTTGTGTGGTGTGGTGGTGGTGTGTGGCCCCCCTCATTGTGGGGCGTGCTGCGTTGGTTTGTGGCCCCCACCATGGCGGGTCGTGCTGCGTTTGGGTGCGGTGTGTTGTGCTGTGTGGCGTTGTGTGTCATTGTGGTGTGTGGCCCCCTGTATGGTGGGGCGTGCTGCGTTGGTGTGTGGCCCCCCAGGTGGTGGGGCTGTGTTGCGTTGTGTTTTGTTGTGTCGCATCGCGTTGCGGCGTGATGTGTTGTGTTGTGTGGTGTCCTGGTGTGTTGCCCCCCTCGTGGTGGGGTGTGTTGCGCCGGTGTGTGCGCTGCCTCATGGTGGGGCGTGGTGTGTTGGGGTGCGATGTGTTGTGTTGTGTGGTGTTGCGTTGTGTGTCGTGGTCGTGTGTGGCCCCCCTCAGGGTGGGGCGTGCTGCGCTGGTGTGTCGCCCCCTCATAGTAGGGCGTGCTGCGTTGGTGTGTGGCTCCCCTCATGGTGAAGCGTGCTGCGTTGCTGTGTGGCCCCCCGCATGGTGCGGTGTGCTGCGTAGGGGTGCGGCGTGTTGTGTTGTGTGGCGTTGTGTGTTGTGGTGGTTTGTGGCCCCCCTCATGGTGGGGCTGTGTTTTGTTGTGTTGTGTCGCGCCGCGTTGCGGTGTGTTGTGTTGTGTTGCGTTAGGTTCTGTGGTGTGGTGGTGGTGGTGTGTGGCCCCCCTCGTTGTGGGGCGTGCTGCTTTGGTGTGTGGCCCCCCGGATGGTGGGGCGTACTGCGTTGGGGTGCGAAGTGTTGTGTTGTGTGGCGTTGTGTGTTGTGGTGGTGTGTGGCTTAAGTACAAACGTTCAATCACAAATGGATAAAACAAATGATTTTTAAGTGAGGACTGGCATGACTCAGGCCTCCAACGTAGCACCACGCACTTCATGTGCACTCTTTTGGATAAAATGGTGTTGGTTAGGAATCTGGGGCATAGGAGGTGGGCCAGACACAGGATATGGATTGGCCAGCATGGCCAAGCAACTGAATTCGGAATCAGGTTTGAGGTTTGAGGTTTGACGTTGCGGGTACTAGACGCCTTTCGGCCCCGGGGGGCCACCTGGTTGGGCCAGATGATATCCTCCCCACCGGGTCCTAGTGGGGGGCCCTCCAATACGCACCTCCTGCCTGGTGGCGGAGTCCCCCGGGTTCACAGGGCTCGGAGCCCCGTCCCTCCCCGGCTTCCCCGTTTCGCCACTCCCCGGTCAGTGCATCAATTCGCAGCCGTGGCTGCGGGCGCTTACCCACCACGTCGCCCCCCTAATGCGTGGTCGCCCGGGGCGCCGGCGCCGCCGGGCCCGTGCTACTGGCTTGTCGCCAGTGGGACCCCCTTGGGGTGGCACGGAGGGTGCCTAGCCTAGGGGTTGGGGCGTGGCGCAGTGCGCCACTACTGCCTTGGCGGACGCAGTGCCCCGTCTGTGTGTGCGCGGCGCTCGCGGCCGGTTCGGGGGGTTCGGGCCGGTACCTGGTGTTGTGTCTCTCATGTTTCCCCCTTCCCGCCCCGCGTGTCCCGCGCTGCGTGTGGCGGGCCATCCCGTCCGGGTGTCCCTTACCCTCGCTCGCTGGTACGCCATTCCACGCGGTCTGTGCGTTCCGCGAGCTCGGTCCGGTTGCCCTTCTGGTAGTCCCTGCGTGCTCTCTGCGTGTGTGTGCGCTCGCGCTCCCGCGGCGTCCGCCCCCCCCCCCCCTGGGTGGTGTGGCGTGCGCACCTCGCGCGGTCCCGGCACTGGGCGCTGGTAGGGCCGTTCCACGTGGTCCGTGCCCCTCCGCGTGTCCTGCCCCGGTCCCTTGCTCCGTCTGGCGTGCTTGGGGGGGGGCGGTCCGGTCCCGGTTCCCCCCTCCTTGCCTTGGGGTTGTGGTGAAGCGGTATGGGGTGCCTCACCCATACCTGCTGCCCAGCCAGTGGCGCTCCGTTCATCAGGATTTTTCCTGGGCTGATTCTCAGCCTATGACATCGCGGTCTCTGTGGAATTCTTGTAAAATACCCCAGAAATCGTCATTTTTCGTCATTTTTGGGATGGCGCCGACCTTCGTCGCCTGCGCGTCGCAGCCCCAGATCGAAGCTCTATTTCTCGATTTACGAAGATTTTAATCAATTTTATTATTGATTTGTCGTTTTCAGAATTATAGAAATGAGCCGTGACCATTTTTGCGGCGTTCCGCAAGGGTCATTTTTTGACGAAATCGGTCATGTAAAAGATTTTTCCAGAAAATCCTGAGGCGATCCCAGGAATCAGCCAGGCGCCCAAGGCGTGGCCCAACAGTGGCCCTCTTCATATGTAATATGAATTGGGAAAGAGACGCGTCGTGTCGGCTACACAACGCGTTGGGGGGAGACACGCGAAAAGAGTGTTTTCGACTCAAAAAACACTATATTTCACTGTTTTTCGCGCAAAAATCACTGTTTGGCCCAGTTTGGGCAGGATCTCAGTGGAGATCCTGATGGCGACGACTCGTAGCCGTCGGTTTTTCTGATGGCGGCGACGCCGCCGCCTTCGTTTCGTACCTTTTTCCTAAGCTATTTTATAGTTTAGAGGTGATACATATACATTGTACATGTCAACGCATTTATTTTGTTACATATACCATCTCTTTGTCCATAGACGCCAGATTGTGTCCGCGGACGCTCCCCGTGGGGTGAGCAAGGATTCCAAGACCATTTACGCAACTCCAATGGAATCGAAGTTTGGAAGAGACTTCATGTAGTACTTGGAGAGGTTGGGGTGATGGGTTGAAGGATTTTCGATTTTTCTGTGGACGCACGGACATCACCCCCGCCGAAAATGCTTCAGTGGGGGTGGCGGAAGGGCGTCCCCGGGGGGGGCTGCCTTCCACTGTTGCGAGGGGCGTTAGGGGTCAGGCGCTCCCCCTCCCCTGACTGCCCGCCCACTGGGCGGGCTGTTGGGGTCCGCTACCCACGTGCTGTGGGCGCGGGCGTGTGGGTGTGGGGACCCTACACTGTCCCCTGGGCCTGCACGCCCTGTGGGGGCCGCGTGCCGCGGGGCGGGTCCGTGGCGTTCGTTTGCTGGGGGGCGGGCTGGGGGGGGGGGCGGCCTGTGCGCCGTCCCCCCCGTTTGTCCGGGGGGGCCTGTAGGGCGGGGGGTCGCTCTGCCTCGTTCGGTCCCTCTGCCTTCCCTGGGCAGGCAACAAAGCGGGTGTCACTGGCGTCGTTCTGTCCATGGGGGGCGTGGCCCCCCATACCACTCCGGTTCGTGCTCGCCCGCCTTCACTGGGCGCGATCTGTGCAGCGTCCTGGCGCGTTGGCGCGGGCTCGCTTGTTCCCCGCGGTTCCTGTGGGAGCTGGCGGCTGGGGCGGGGGGGCGGGCCGCGCTCCAGCTCCTCCCTCGGGCGGGGGGAGGGGGGGCCATCCCCCCTGCCTCGGGCTTTGGGGGCCGGGGCCCCCGGGGCTTGCAGGCCGCCGGGGGTGGTGGGGGGGGGGGGGTCGCGCCGCGGCCTCCGTGCTCCCCCTCTGGGTGGCGGCCCGCGGTTCCCGATCCTGGCCCCCCTCGTGTCGTTGGCGCACTCCCCTCCGGCGTGCGCGTGCAGTCAGGGTCGCGGGGCCGCCCCGGGATGGGGGGGGATGAGGGGCGGCCCGTGGACCGCTCCCCCGGGGGCCTCTGCAGACCTGAACCCCCCCTCTGCCCCCCCTGAGTTGGCTGTGGTCATGGGAGGGTCATGGGGGGCGCGGCCTCCATACTGTTCTGGTGCGCCGCTGTGCGCCGCCCCCAGGCTTGGTCCGCGCGTTACTCTGGCGCGCTGGTGTGGGCTCGCCTGTCGGCCGTGACCCCCGCGGGAGCAGGCGGCTCGGGGCGCTGGGGCGCGCGGTATGCAGGTCCAGCCGCATCGCCACCCCCCCGCGTCGCGGTCCCTTCTGGGGGAGGGGGGGCGTCCCCTCGGCTCCGGGGGGGCGGAGGGTCGCTCCTGTGGCCCCCAAGCTGGGGCTTGGGAGCAGGGGGGGGGGTGGGGGGGCCGCTGCCCCGCCCCCCCTGCCCCGTCGGGCGTCGGCCTGCCATTCGTTGTCTCCGGCGTGCCCCCCCGGGGTATACTCGTGCCCTGGGGGTTGCCGGGCGGCCGCGGGCGTCTGGCGCGGTCCGGTCGGCCGCCAATGGGTCAGTGCGGCGGGGGGGGGGGGGCAGGAACCCCCCCCGCCCTGGTTCGCGCCCCCGTCTTTCCCGGGCCGGCCTCTGAAGGGGCCGCTCCGTTTGCGCCGTCCTGGGCGCCGCCGGTCCGCCGTCGGCCGGCAGCGGCCAGGGCGTGCGGGCGCCTGCCTCGGCCGTGGTGCCCCCCCACCCCGCCTGCAGCGGCCTCTTCAGGGGGGGTGCGGGGCCGCCGTTTCTTCGGTCTGCCTCCGTCCGCTCTTGGGCCTGAGGGGGAGGGGGCGGGTGGAGTGGGGGGGGCCCTCTGGTCCCCTGGCGCCGCCCCCTGACGGCCGAGGGGGGGCGGCACGGCAGTCCCGGCCCCGGGGGCCAGCCGTCGGCCCGGGGGTCGCACTCTTGACCCGCCCCCCTCTACCTAGAGTCGGACCCTCGTGCAGGCCCTCGCTGGGGCCCCTCGTCTCACCCGCCATCGTTGCGTGGCGCTGGCCGGACGGGGGCATCCGTGAGGGTTAGCGGTCAGCGGTTAGCGGGCTGCGGGGCAGTAGGTTCCCCCCCGCGCTCGTTGTCTCCGCCCTCCCTCCCGCAGGAGGTGGCGCGCGCTCCTTCGTCACGCCGTACCGTGGGGGGGGCGTGGGTCGGGGGGCTCAGCCCCCCCCCCCCACTTTCTCGCGTCCGCCGTCTAGGCCATCACCTGCGCCGCCGCTTGTGTTGGGGCTGGGGCTGTGGCGGCGGCGGGTTGCGCCGGCGGTAGCGCCGGGCGAGAGCGCTGCGCAAGGCCCGGGGGAGCCAGTTGTTGGCGTCCGCATCTGTGATGCGGAGTACCACTCCCCCTCCCAGGAAGGCCGGCCACGTCGGCCCCCTGTCGGGCCACACCGCCCGGATCACTGACCTGAGGACCCTCTCGTGGTCCTCTGGGGCTGCCCACCCCCCCGGGGGTACCTCTCGGTTTTCTCCATCCCTCCAGAGGAGCACAGCATCGAAGGGCCGGTTCCTCAACCCCCTGGTGGTCCCCTGGTTGGCCCAGCTCAACCACCCGTATACCTCCCCCACCAGGGGGTGGGCCTCATTCTCCAGAGGGTCTGGGACCCTGCCCCAGTCCTGGTCCCAGGGCCGGGCCCCCTCTGCCCCTCGCGCCGGCTCCCCCTGCTGCCCCTGTGCCTGCGGTCCCGATCCCGCGCCCCGCCCCCCCCCAGCCAAGGCCATCCGCGCCGGCTCCGCTCTCAGCGCGGGGGGGGCTGGCTGGTGCCGGGGTCGTGGGGGTTAGGGGGGGATGAGCTCGCCGGCGTCAGGGTCGATGTTGTAGAGGTGGTGGTGGTGGTGGTGGTGATGGTGGGTATGGTGCGCCGGCATCCGTTGGATGCCGGGGGGGATGCACCTCACCGGCTGCAAGTCCGGCTGCGGGGGCGCCCCGCCCCCCGCCCCCCTCCCTTCGACCCGCCCTCCCCCCCGGGCTCCCATGCCCCGTCCCGCCTGTCCCTTGGGGCCCGTGGCGCCCTTGCCCTTGCCCTTGGGCCCCCTTCTGGCCCCCTGTCCGTGCCGTGGGTCCCGCCCCCTATTACCCACGCCCTGGCCCCCCCGCTCGCCCACCGTCCCTCGCCCCGGACCCTGCATCTGGGCGCCCTGCCCGCGTCCCTGCGCGCCCTTCCCGTGCCCTGGCCCCTTCCTGGCCCCCTGCCCTGAGTCGCGCCGTCCGCTGCCTGCGCTCTGTCCCCCTCCGCTGCTGCGCCCTTGCTCCCTGCCGTGCGTGCCCTGGCCCGCTCCTTGCACGTGCTCTGGACACTTCCCCTGTCACCTCCTGTCCCCCGCTCCGCGCCCCCGTGGCTGGCACGCAGCTCTGCCTGCGCGCCGTCCCCTCCTTCCTGGATCACACGCCGGGCGTCCCGCTGCCTTTGCAGCTGCGGTAGCGTGACGCCCGGCGGCGAGCGCTCGGGCGCCGGGGGGCGGATGTGCCGTGTTCGACCCCGGGGGAAGGGCTTGGGGGGGAACTGCTTGGGGGGGCTGGTGTGGGTGTGGGTGGGCTTGGCGTGGGCGCGGTGCTTCGCGCTATCCCTGCCCACTGCTGCTGCTGCGGCGGCCGCCGGTGAGGCTCCCGTGGCCCGTGCGGGGTCCTTCCCCCGCTTTCGCGGCGTGCTCGGGGCCGCGGCGTGGCCAACCGAGGCGGTGGCGCAGCTCGCTGGAGCCGCGGTCGCAACCCCTCGCGCGCCCTCCCCGCTCCCCTCTGCGGCTGCAGCAGCCCTCGGCGATGCGCCCGGTTCCTGCGACGGGGCAACCCCCTGTGTCGGCAGCGTGCCGGGGGCCGCGGTCGGGGCCGCGGCGTGGCTCGCTGGGGCTGCGGTCTCCGCTTCCCGCGCGGCTGGGGCCCCCTATCGGGGCGGGGCGGCAGGGCTTGCTGCTTGGGCAGCGGGGGCGGTCACCTCGGCTGGCTCAGGCTCCTGGGTTGACGGCCCGGTGTCGGCGGAGGCCACCCGGGGCTGCCCAGCCGGCGGCCCGACCAGCACCGCCGACTCCGCCAGCCTCCGCTCTTCGCGCTCCGCGGGGGTCTCCCCCGTCCACTCCGGGGAGGGGGGGGAGCGGGAGCGGGACCGGCGGTGGTGGCGGTCGTCCCGCTGGGGAGAGCCATCGGAATCTGCCATCACTGTTATCCTGGTAGGCATGCGTGGTGGCAGCTGTGCCCTTCCCACTACCTCCCGGTGCATCAGTGTCGTGCCGTGGGCAGTGCCGTGCGGTGCTCTGCGGGGGGGAGGGGGGGAGCGGGTGGGGGGCCGGCTGTGGCGTCAGCCCCGTACGGGCGGGGGCCGGCGGCCATCCATCGGCATTGGCAGGGGAGGCGGGGGAGCCACGCGGCCCACGCGTCGCGCCACAGCTCCCAGTCTGGGGCGGGGCTCGGGGCCCTGGGCCCCCGGGGGTCGTCGGGTGGTGCCGGGGGGAGCCGCACTAGGTGGACCCTCGTAACGGCGGTGACCTCCTGTGTTCGCAGGAAGGTGTGTACCCCGTCCCGAGCCGCGGGCGCCGGGAGGGGGGGGCGGGGTACCGGTGCTGCCCGATAGAGGTGGGTGGGGTTGATCCGCAGGACCCGTTCCAGGTCCCCGCGGGTTGCGACGACGAGGAGGAGCAGGGGGGTGCCAGGGCACTCTTGCCAGAGGACCTGCCCCCTGTGGTGGGCACCCCTGGTTCTGGAGAGGGGGGGGGGGCAGGTCTGGGTTGGCCCAGCCGCGGGGCGCGTGCGTCGCTGGCGGGAGGGCCGGGCACCAGGTGGGCTCCCTGGGGAACGCCTCGCATACGATGGCGTACGGGGGGGTTGGCCTGGTGCCGTCGTACACTGGGTTGGTCGGCCGGGGACGGGCGGGCGCCTCGTCCGCGCCTTCCACGAACACCGTGATTTCGCCCACCTCCAGGTCCTTGTCCGGTTGGTGTAGAAGGTGGAGCGCCGCATCCAGCTCGGACACTCCCCCCGGGTATGTGGCCCGCGCCTGGTTCAGGTACGGGGCCGTGTCCCCGGGGTAGCGCGTCCTGAGGGCGTGCAGCAGGGCTGGGGCGCTGCTGCGGAGGGACATGGCGGACCCCGCTCCCGTCAGCCGCAGGGTATCCCCCATGGACAGGGGCCGGCCTGACCGGTTGGACTCGTGTCACTCCATCCAGTGCCCGTAGAGGGCCGCCTCCGGGCTGAAGAGCCCCGGCTCGATGGCGTTCACGATCCGGTGCATCGCCGGGAGCAGCGTAGGGGCCCCTGCTCCGTTCAGGGCGTGGATGGCCGGGAGGGTGGTCTCGTTGAGGAAAGCCCTCGCACTGCCTGTCAGGTCACGCCGTGCGGCAGCGTGCGCCTGCTGCGCCTCCGCCACCGCTTCCGCAAATAGGCCTTGGACGGTCGCCTCCTGCGCTTTGCGGCGGGCCCTGGCGTGTCCCGGCCCATCCCCCCCTTGGCGTGGCATGGTACTGCGGGCTCTGCGAAGGGCGGCAGGGTGGGGGTCAGGGCGCGAACACGTGCGACAGGTGCGCAACCGATGTGGGGTCCCGCAGGTGCACGTGGATCCACAGAAGGGCAGCGCGCGCGGGGCCCGCGCGTTCCTGTGAGGGGGCTTGTGCTCCCTCGATGCGCCGGTGCAGGGCCTCCTCCTCTGTGCGCCTGCGCGGGCCTGCGGGAGGTTCGGGCCAGGGGCACGCGGCCACCTGGGCGCACCGCGCGCACCTGTTGGCGCCTGTCGATGCTGTGGAGGACACCGTGTCACATTCCCCGCAGAGTCGGCAGGTGTGCTGGAGGTGGGAGGTCGGCGACCAAGGGTTGAGATGGCGGAGCCAGAGGTCGTCCCACCTCTGTCCGAGGGGATCCTGGATCTCCAGCAGGCGGGCGCGGACGCGGCGCCGGTAGTCCCTGCCGAGCGTCTTCCGCTGGACCTCCCGCGACGTGTCGTCGGGGAGAATCTCGTGGTCGTGGAAGGAGGCGATGAGGTCGTCCCACGCCGGGCGGGGGTGCCCCTGGGGGGGGGTTGCCATGTACACGTGGCGCCCGGTGAGGTGGGGCGCCAGCGCATCCCATTGGCACCTGTTTGCGGCGTCCCGGTGGAGGAGGGCCAGTAGGGTGCCGTCCGCGACTGCCTCCCATCCCACTCGCAGCCCTTCGCAGCCGTCCAGCTCCTGGTGCAGCGCGGCTGCAATGTCGGTGGGGAGCATGAGGAGCAAGGGCCCCTGGGTGTCGCCCGGCCAGGACAGGGCGTCGTCGTATACCGGCCCCCCAGCTTTGAAGTGCGCCACAGCAAGCTGGGCGGCCCCGTCCTCTGGGGGGTGCCATTGGACGGTGGCCGCGGCGTGTCCCCATTTGCTTATCTCCGTAGCCCGGAGTACGTCGGCGGCGTGGAGGACGATGCGGGGGGGGACGGGTGTTCTGACGAGTGAGGACACGTCCCCAGTCCATCCTGTTTGTGGCCCCGGGGCCGCTTGCAGCCATTCCCCCGTCGCCGCATCCCAGGGGTGGTCAGGTCCCGCCCCGCGGATCACGGTGGGTCTCGGCCGGGTGTCCGGCCCCCATCCCTCGAGCGGGACGGCGGCGTATCATTGCGCAGGGGTCTCCGGGGCGCGCGTGGCAGCGCACCACCGGCTCCACTCGCGCGCCAACTCCTCACCCACTATGCGTGCCTCCCACGCGGTCATGGAGCCGCGCCCGATGATCCACGGTGGGAAGAGGGCGTCTTGTAGGTGCTTCGAGAACCCCCCCGGCAGGTCCTGGTAACAGTGGGGGCCCTCTTGTGGCGGGCACTCCAGAGTGTCATTCACGACACGGAGGGAGGCTACGAAGTCCTTGTCAGGGCGCGGGGGAGGGGGGGGCTGGTCGCCCTCCGCCGCGGTGACCCATCGGTGCGCCCGGGCCGCCGCGCTTAGGGGCTCGCGGAGGAGTTGCTCCAGCCGGTGGTTGCGAAGCTCCCATGCGAAGTCCCCCAGCCGGAGCATGTGGTGGCGGAAATCGTCCACAGAGGTCCCTTCCGGCGGGTCGTAGCAGGCTATGGCGCGGAGCTGTGCCTCCGCGTCCTCGGGCACCAGTCCGGAGCAGAAGACTTCCGTCCATGTGGCGCCTGCAGAGCGCCACGAGGCCACCCACAAGGCTTTGTCCACGGGTGGGAGGTGGCGGGCCGCCTCGTGTACCACCTGGCGGTAGTGGGGCCAGAGGAGCCGTGAGTGGGCGCACCCAACGTGCATGTGCACCGGGGTCTTCTCCGGGCCGCCGCATAGGAGGCACGGTTGTGGGAGGACGGCGACGCCGGAGAGCCTCTCCTTACGGACGCGGAGCCTGCGCTGCACCGGCGTGTGGCCGTCTCTGGCCCGCAGCGCCCGGCGGTTGGTGGCCATCGCAGTGAGGTCCCGGGCGTGGACATAGGCTGTGGCGTGGGCCGCGCCCAAAGGTGTGTGTCCTCGCTGCGTCAGCGCATGGTCCGTCTGCGCCCGCTGCGCGACTTCGCCAAGCGCCCGCATCGTGGGGGGCCGTAGATCGAGGTGGCCGTCACGGCCGGCGACAATGAGTTGGGCGTGGCCAGGGTCCGGGGGCGTGTTCTGCAGGACGGTGTCCTGGGACTCCGCCCCGTCTGCCTTGTGCAGTAGGGCGTCACTGTGGTGCGAGGTGGCTCGGACGTACCAGAACGGGTGCCCGGCGTGTCGCCCTCGCGCGCACAGGCCGTCCCGGAGCCACCGTAGGGGCATCTGGTTGACCACCTTTGCCGCGCCCGCGGGGACCCCCGTGGTCCGCTCGCGATCTGCGTGTCGCAGGGGTTTGAGGATGACTTCGGCGTCCACCGTGTGGACCCATGGTCCGTGGGCACCGTATTGTAGGGGGAGGGAGGCGGCCACCCTCTCCCCGTCGGGCACCGTGCCCGAGATGGCCACCGCCCACGTGCGGGTGAGGTCGGCAGCGAGAGCGACGCTGGTGGCGTCTTTGCAGGGTCCGCCCCCTGACGTGTCGGATGAGATGTGGCCCCAGGCCTCCGGGATCCAGTAGTACCCGCTGGGGCTGAGCGACCCCGCGTTAAGGTCGGCAGAGTGCCACCGGACGTCGGGGTGGCTAGGGGTCAGTTGGTCCACGCTCAGCGCCCTGGTGTCGCCGGGGCTGATCGCTGGGCGGTCGTGCAGCCGGATTTCCGCTCTGGCGATCGTGCTTGCCCAGGACCGAAGTGCCGTCACATGTTCCTTGAGCCACGCTGGGCCTCCGCGCTGGTGCACCACCAGGTGTCCCGTGTCCTCCGGCTGGTCCTCCAGCGCGTGCACTGCCATGTGTGGGTCGTGCGGCACCCCCGTAGCTACCAGCAGGGCGTGCCACAGGGGAGTCCACGGGGTTTCGGCTGGCCTGCCCCCACCTGCACTATTACCCACTCGGCCTGGAGCTGCGTTTGCTCCGCCGCTCGGGTGCATTGGTCGTCCGTGGTCACCAACCACAGCGGCGTCGGCGCGTGGGGCCGGAGGCGCAGGGGCTCAGGCCACGCCTCATCCGTGTTAGGCTCCCGGTTCTCGCTTTCCGCGAGTACGTCGTGGAGGACGTACATGAGGGCTGCCGGCGGGTGGTACGCCGCCCCCCGCGTGGTGGGGGATAGGCCGCCCCGGCGGCGGTAGCCCCCGACGTGGAGGTGCAGGCCGTCCGGGGTCACCCGTGGGCCGGTGTGGGCGTCCTGCTTAGCCTTCGTGGGGTGGACGAGTCTCAGGCGGGGTCCCGTGTGCCGGTGGTGTGGAAGAGGTGGACCAAGGCGTCGCGCCACCCGGGGTGGTTGGTGGGCTCCTGCTCGCGGCGGCAATAGTGGAGGAGTTCATCGGCGCATTGGTTGAGGCATTCCCGCACCGCCATCGGCCACGGGTCGTCGTTGTCGGGGAAGGGGTGGCGTGGCCCGTGGTGCCCATGCCACGGCGTTGTGTGCGGCACCGTCAGGCGGCACGTGTCGCGGTGTCGCAGCTTGGCGGTGCGCAGCGTGACGATGTTGCCCGGCGGGGCATGTAGTTGGACGTGGGCCGCCCTGGGGCCCGCGATGGGGTTGTACAGCCACACTCCCAGGGCGGCCAGGGTCACGGGTATGCGGTGGACCCAGTCACCCCCCGCTAGAGTTGCGAACTCCGGGACGGGGTAGTGCACCTCGGGACATATTCCGTGCGCGCCGGCTGTTTCCCAGAACATCTTGGTGACCTCGGCGCGCACGGAGGTGGAGCGGCGGTGGACGAGTGTACCCACGAGGGCCACCGCTGCCTGCTGGCACCGCGTTGGCACCTGTGTGAGCCCCAGGGTCCGGTCATCCTGCAGGCTGTCCCGCGAGGCGTCGAAGGCGTACCGCGCCCTTTTTTCTCGCGACCTGGAATGTGATGCGGTCCAGGTGGCGCGCAGTGTTGGAGTCGTCGGCGATGAAGGGGGCGACGTACTGTGTCACCCCCCGAGGATCGCCAGGATGACGTCCTGCACCACCTTCGGTGGCGTGAGGGTGTTGAGGCACCAGTGGTGCACCGCTGCCAGGCGTAGCCGGTGCTTGCGCTGCAGGGAGAACTCCCTGTCCGGCTGCAGCTGGAGTCCAAGGTAGGGGACGGAGTCCGCCGCCGGTACCCAGTGCCATGGGTTTTCCAGGTGGGGACAGAGGCGCAGCTGCAGGCCCGGGACCCCCTCCGTGGTAGCCATGGCGCACTTGCGGGGGTTGAGCTCCATGCCCATCATCCCCAGGAACGCAGCCACCGGCTCCACGCCCTCGACGAAGTGCTGCAGCGTGTGGGCCACTACCAGCAGGTCGTCGATGTAGGCCTGGATGAGGCCTTGCTGGGCCCCTCCCGGCGGGCGCAGGCGGTGCCCCTGCGCCCTGAGCAGGGGCTCCAGGAGGAGCGCGTACAGCTGGGGGCTCTCGGGGTTGCCCTGCCGGACGCCGCGCAGCATGTGGATGGGCTGCGTTAGCCTGTGTGCCGAGACGATGCGCAGCCTGGCGCACGTGTGGAGGAAAAGCAGGAGGTCGATGACCTCCGGTGGCACGGAGAGGTGGCACAGGATGAGGTGGAGGGCGCCATGCGGGGCGGTGTCGAAGGCCTTGCGGGCGTCGAAGGAGAAAACGTAGTTGGGCCTTCCTCGCTGGAGCTGCCGCTGCGCCATGAACAGTGGGGGGCCTGTGTTGGAGCCGGCGAGGGCCCCTTGCTGCCAGTCGCTGACCACTCCGTGCCGTGTGAGCACTTCCGTGGTGCGCTGGGTGAGGGGGCCCGTGAGCAGCTTCATGTCCAGCTGGCCCAGGGCTATGGGCCTGTAGTCGTCCAGTCTGGCGGAGCCCGGTACCTTGGGGCTGAGCCAGATGTGCGCGTCCCTCCAGTGCATTGGTGGCGGGGCGCCGCGGAGGATGGCCCGGTAGGAGTGGACCAGGAGCCACTGGACGGGTGCCGGGAGGGCCTTGATGAAACGGGCCTCCACGTGGTTGGGACCTGGGGCCTTGCCATCGGCCTTGTCCAGGGCGGACTGCAGGTCCTGCATGGAGTACTGCTGGACCTTTCTCTAGGCCCCATCAGGGACCCGGGGGACATGGCGGCCGAGGACTGCCTGGAAGCCTGGGAGGTCCACCGGGCGTTTGTCATACAGTTCCCGCCAGAAGGCGCGAACTGCGCACATCACGTCGTGGGCCTCCGTGAGGAGCGTTTGGGTGTTGGGGACCCGCACGTTCCAGAGGCCTGACGGGCCCGGGGCCTCTACCTCTATGGCTCCCCGCACGGCTTTCCATCGCTGGGCGATGTCGGGGGCGTGGCTGCGCCAGAAGTCCTTGATGGCGCGCTTGCGGTCGGCCGCCAGGAGTGTGCAGAGTTGGCGAATGTCCTCCTCAAGGGCGGCTGCTTGCCTCCCCAGCTCCTCCTGTAGCTGGCCCTGTGTGGTCGGGCGGAACCCGGGCGACGCACCCCGCAGCTCCTCCGCGAGCCAGAGCGCCGCCTCGGACCGGATGCCATGCCGTGCCGCGTCCGCCTGGTACGCCGCCGGCGCGCACGCTGCCAGGGTGTCATAGCGGAGGACCGCCGCCTGGAGCCGCTTTCCGCTCTCCGGGGGGTCCCCCTCCGCCGGGTCCGTCCCCGCCGGGGACAGCTGCCGGCGTCCCACCACACGCGCTAGGGCGTCATGCGCCGCGTGGAGGTGTTCGAACACCTTGTCCACCGCGGCCGCGGGCATGGACCCGTAGGCGTGCTGCTCTGCGGGACCCAGTCAGGGCGCCAGGGAGGGTTCATCCTGCGCGGCGGTGACCGCCGCCCACAGGCAGTGTTGGACGGGCGCGGCCTCGGCGTCGTACGGGAGGAGGCGGCTCTCCGTGTTGCTGTAGGGGGTGGGCACCGCCGCGCGCTCTGCTGCGCTGAGGAGGCCCGGCAGGGCCAGGCGGACCGGGAGGTGGTCCGAGCCGATCACCTGGGGGTGTGCCATGCCGCGAGCCCATACGCTTTCCCGCAGGGACCACGGCAGGAGGAGCTCGTTGACCAGGAAGGTGTCCACCCTGTGTCGGGACGGGTGGAGCGTGGGGGTCATGTCCTCCTCGCCGCCTGCCGTGGACCTCCGGAAACCGCAGGCCTCCCAGCCCGCGCAGAAGTGCTCCGTGGCCGGGTTGGTAGTGGCATCCATGTAGATGTTGGTGTCGCCGGCAATGACCACTGGGTGTCTCCCACCGAGGCTGCGTGCCGTGGCATACATTTGTATGTTGGCCCAGAACGCCGCCCGTCCCGCCCACGGGGAGCAGCCTGCTTGCGGCCCGCGGACGTTGACGACGGTGAGGCCTCCCCCGTCCGTGCGGAACTCCAGGGCCGCGGCCTTCCCGGGGACGATTCTCGTGAAACTGAGCACTTCGTGCTCCGCCACATACTTGCTGCTGACCGCGGTGAGGAGGCCCCCCCCCCTTGAGGTGGAAGTGGCTCCCGTTTCCGCCAGCCGGCTGCTGAAGAAGGGGGTGTACCCCTTGTCCCGGAGCGCCGCGGCCACGTGCATCTCCTGCGCCCGGGTGGCGATCACTGTTTCCTGGAGCATGATGGCAAAGCCCGCCTCCTGGGGTAGCATGCCGGTAATGAGGTGCTCCTTGTCGGTACAGGCCGCCGGCCCCCGGCGCCGCCGGAGCGTGTCCCGGAGAGACCGGTCTGGCGGTACGAGGCCGTTGCGCAGGTTCCACTAGAGGAGCCATTGGGCGTCGTCCGCCGTGTCCTCCTGGAGTCAGCTATCCCGCATCGGCATCGCCGCTGGGTCCGCCGGCGCATCCGGGTGCGCCGGGGCCATGGGGTGCGAGCCCGTTCCCAGCGGGGCCCACAGGGGGGCCAGGGGGGCCAGCCCCGCGGGGATGGACCCTGGTTGGGCCGCACCGCCGGTCCCTGGGGCCGCTGCGGGTGCCTCCTTATCGCCGTCTGCGTGGTCGGCCGCCTGGGGCGGGGGGCGCCGGGCGTACGGGGTGTGCCATGGGGACCTCCGTGCCCTCCCTTGCAGGATGTGGGAGGCCGCCTCCTTGTCGTCCACCGGGGCTGCAGCGTGCACCGCCTGCCACGCCAGGTGTTCCAGCATTGCCCCGCTTGTGTAGTACTTGTCTGCAGACAGGGGGCATTTCGTTGGTTCCGTGGCCCCTCGCGCCAGGGGGAGCGGCACCGACTTCCGGATGGCGCCCTCCGTCGCTGGTTCGAAGGGCAGGTTGGCCAG
Organism: Eutreptiella sp. 'Long Island Sound 2002'; assembly: GCA_964036045.1. Classification (NCBI taxonomy): domain Eukaryota; phylum Euglenozoa; class Euglenophyceae; order Eutreptiales; family Eutreptiaceae; genus Eutreptiella; species Eutreptiella sp. 'Long Island Sound 2002'. The sequence continues at coordinate 40,597,367 of OZ038395.1, forward strand.
TGGAACCGTGTGTGGCGCCACAATAAGTGGTAGAAACAGTTGAGTATAGGGCTCTTGAGGTGGGGGACCACTTCGCCTAACCTACAAAGACTTGGGCAAGAAGTGGCTACTTTATTTCGGTATTACCTCCATTAAGGAAGGTACCTCCGCTCAGTTAAGTGGTAGGGCTGAACTTCATGGGGGGCTAGGGTTATAACGCTAGTTACGTTGAGAAGGTGTACTTCAAACTTCGAAAGAGTGATAAAAATGATTAAGTTAGTCTCATCATCAACAAAAGGCCTTTAGGGGGGGCTTGTCCTGGATCAAGTACCCCACGAATGACATGGTGGTGACCTCTTCTTACTATGTGTCTTTGTCAGATTTGCGGTGAATTATTGTTGATTTTCTATTTTATTCACCAATTATTGGCAAGTTTGCCCTCCAGCAAGTTTTTCCCTCAACTTTTCCCCGTTCGAGTGGAATGCCATCTCTTCACACTTTATTCAGAGTGTTTTGCATTGATGCTTTGAACCCTTTGCCTTATCATCCCTTTGCCCTTATCCGGTGCCATTTATTGATGGTGGTTGTCTCTCTTACCCAAATGTCTTTTCCACTTGTTTGACCCACTCACCCCATTTGCATTGTGATGTCCTCGACAGCCCTGCTTTGCATTTCCCCCCTATCTTTGCGTTGGCGGATGCAACCATGCCATTGTTTTGTAATGTTGTGGGTGTTTCAGTTCCTATTCCATGGTGTGCCAACATCTTTGTGCGCTTGGGATAGATTTTGGCTTGTTGCGCTGAATTCTTATGTTGTTTGAGCTCCCCTCCCTATTTTGAGGTTGCGGGACGCGATGGGGGCTGCCGATTGTGCTACGGGGGAGCCTATTCTTTGGAAAACGGCTGTTCCTATTTTTAGAACACCACGTTCTATTTCAAGAAGTTTTGTTCTATTTTAGTAAGAAAAAGTCACTGCCATGTCTTTCTTGGAGGGCTTGATCCAGGCTAAGCCCCCCTTAAAACCCTTTGTTGATGCTGAGACAAACTTAAGTGTTTTTATCTCTCTTTTGTTGCCTAAAGTACACTTTCTCAAAGTAACTAGGGTTGTGACCCTAGCCCCCCCATGAAGTTCACCCCTACTACTCAACTGAGCGGAGGTACCTTCCTTCATGGAGGACATACCAAAAAAAATCAGGCATTACATGCTTGTTGGCCTTGGAGGTTAAGCCTAAGTGGTCTCCCACCCCAAGACCCCTATACTCAATTGTTTCTACCACTTATTGTGGTCCTACTTTGTAACTGTTTCTGAATTCAGTTGCTTGGCCAAGTCATTTTCTGTGTGGTCCTGACATCTATGCCCCTCAGTCCTAACCAGCACCATTTCACCCAAAAGAGTGCACATGAAGTGCCTATTGCAACCTCTGAGGCTAGAGTCTGACCAATTTTCATATAAAACCTTTTGTATTATCCATTTGTGTTTGAATCTATGTGCATATACCTGCTTTGTCTATCTGCAGCCCTTCTGTGTTACACTGGATTCCAAAACCAATCATTGATTCGATCCATATTCAGTCCTTGCTCTACTTGCTGCTTTGGTTTGGGGTTTTCAACTACAAAACCTGCAGGAATACATCAAAAGACCTAGGGCATAATTCAAGGACATCTTTCTGGTAGCAGAGACAGTCCCTTGTGACCTTTTGAACCGACCCTGAGAAGAAGTGCAAAACAAAAGCTCAACAACAAGTCCAACATGTCCACGCCAAGTGTCAGGACCTGGCCTATCCGAACTGTCCAAGTACAAATGGGCAGTGTGGTCCACCCAATGAGTGAACCACCACACCGAGCACCACATCACCTCAGTGGCGCATCTGGGTCCCAAGGAGATCCAGAACGCAGAAGGGCGGAAGAGAATAAAGGCCTTACCACCCAGGCCTTAGCAGCACACGGTGGAGACAGCTTCAGTCACCTCCACTGACGTGTGGCTGCTTCAGTATCAAGATCCAATTGTCCAGCTTCATCCTCAACTGCCATTGAAGGACATCTTTCTGGTAGCTTTCTGGTCTCATATTCCTCAGGTCCTCCGTCCACAGCATCCCTGCCAAGACGACTACGACCTGAGTACCCAACCCCAAGGGCTCCCGAAGTGGGCCCAACACGAGTCGAAGAACATCATCCAAGGCCAACCTACGGTGCCCTGGATCAAACGGCCGAGCTGCTGGCCAAATTCCTGTCTGGATCAGAAGATCCAGATGTGACGGCCTTATCAGAGGCCATTAAGGCTAAACTGGGTATTGCAGAACCCTTACCCAAGCCTGAGTTCCTCTCTCTCTCTCCAGGGCTGAGTACCCTGGCCGAAGATCTCAAGAGATCGAGGGTCTCAAGGCTGTTGCCTAAGGTTACCTGCCCCAGCCCCTTTCACCCCCGTGCCAGGACTGTGCCTATGGCGGATCTACAGGACGTGCCTGTCACAGAGAGTGAGAGAAGAGGGCTGTCAGCCCTGGCCCCTCTTGCCGGCGTGTCGCCTACAGGCCTAACTCCGGGGGGTGGGAAGACGGGCAGACCAATTGCCCAGGCGAACATCCAGCTGGAACTGCCGGAGTTCGACCCCAAAAATCTGCCTGAATGGGCAGAAGAATTTGCGGAGTTCCTTTTGTTGACTGGCCAATCCCATGTGGATGTGGCCACCAAATGTTCACTGCTGAAACGCTCTTGCAAAAAATTTTTTTTGCAAAAACAGGTCAAACAGATTGTGAAAACCTGTTCTACCTGGGCAGAGGTACTCCTGAGGTTAGAGAAAACATTTCCAGTCTATAAGACTGACCTCAGCGTACGCACACAGATCGAGGAGCTACCTATGCTCCCGGAGTTTCCATCCGCTGCGCGAATTTCTGAGTATGTGTGCGACTTGGAGTACTTATTTTCGAGGATGAATGTGGGCTCCTACAGAGCCACTGAGCCCCACCTGTGGCTCATGAGTAAGATCCCCCAGCGTACGTGGGATCATTGCTGCTCCACCTCTGAGAGGAAGAGCAGGACCCACTCGTATAATGCACTGGTGGATCTCTTGATTGAGCTAGCTCTTGAGAGAGAGAACGACTCCCACATGGAGAAGTTCCTCAAGAAGCATTTGGGACGAGGTGGTACCCCTACCCCCGAACGTGGCGAAGGGAAGGGGCATAAAAATCCCACTAACACCAACCAGGGAGGCGGTAAAGGGAGGGGCAACCTACGTGCCATGAACGAGGTTCCAACTGATGCAGGCACACCCCCCCTGTTTTACTGCCGACCTGTCAATGACAAGGGGGGACCTTGTCATGCCTCTGACTGCGATCTCCGCAGTGGCTGTATGCTGCAGATGAAACGTCAGCAGCATACTAAAGATGGGAAAACAGTGACCCATCAGGACCACTTCAGGTGTACCATCACCTGTGGTTACTGTGGCAAACGTCGTCACTATGAGGACGAATGCCACATCAAGAAACGCGAGAGTGAAAAACTCAAGCGTCAGGGAGCGCAGCGCCAGAAGACCCCGACGCCCGCCAGAAATCCCCCGAATGGGGATAAAGGTAAAGGAGGTGGCAAGGGGGGTGGCAAAACTGGACCCCCTAACCCCCAGAGGCGCTCATCAGCGCCCGTTGCTACACCTACTCCTGCTGCTACACCCGCTCCTGCCGCAGGTGTCCCCCAGAAGCGCCCCCAAGGGGATAACGCTACCCCTGAGGGGAATAATTCTAAGAAGAGGCGCTTGGCCTGGATGGCCAAGTCCCTCATGGCTGCAGGAGTGGATGTGAAATTCCCTGATGAGGAATAGGGGGGCGGCTCCGAAGAGGAGGACTTGGTTTTCTGGATCCTCGTGAAAATCGGGGATCAGGTTTTTCGAGCAGTGCTTGATACCGGAGCAACACTTTCCATAGTGGCCCGGCGCCTGCTTAAAACTTTCAGGAAAACTAAGACCGTGGCCATAAGGGTAGGAGATGGGCGTACCATCCATTCCTTGGGGGGGGTCGATGTGACCATATATCTGGGCGACGAAACCGTGACCCAACACTGCAGAGTGTTGGACACTGACGCCTTTGACATTGTCATTGGCACTGACTTTCTAAGAAGAAACCCCCAGGTTAAAATGCTGTCCCTACAGCGTCCTTACTCTTTGCACTGCGACTTTGGCAGTGGGCTATTCTCCGTTCCTTTGGAGCTGTCAGGACGAAAAGAGTCTGGGCTGCGCTACGCAGCCAAGACGAACTATCGTACTGAAAACTACCAACTGGCCCGTCATGTTCTCGAAAATGGACTGGCGGCCCTTCAGGTAAACCTGGATGAGATCCAGGTGGAATTGTTTGCGAGCCAACAACAGCACATCATGCAGTTGTACTGCTCGAAACAAATGAACAATGCTTTCCGTTTCTTCTGGAAAGCAATGGGCCTAGCGTATGCTAACCCTCCCTTCTCCCTGCTCGCGAAGGTTCTAACCAAGATCGCTTATGAGGGAGGAAGGGTTGTTATGTGCACCCCTGACTGGGGTTGCTCTGGTGAACATGCTTACTGGCGCCGTATGCCTGACCGAATGACCGTGGGGAGAGTGCAGGTCCCCGACGGCCCCATCTATGTGCCTGAGGACTCAGACACAGCTATGCAGGCCCCTGAGTGGGCCAGTTTCCTGTCCATCATCGATGGATCTCTCAATCCTGTCCCCCTGTGTGACCTGGACCAGGTGCTACTAAAAGAGGTCATGGCCGAAAATCGTGGCTTGACCCTTTATGATCTCAAAAATCGATCTCCTGAGCACCTATCTGCCACACTTACAGGGTGTGAGTCTCCTGATGACTATCTGGAACCTGCAGCTGTAAAAGAAGATGCTGACGACCAACTGTCTGAGATCGCCAGCACTATTCCCTCTGTTGATCCCAGCTGTGTTGACTTAAAACATAGTGCTTTCCTGGCCCAGCTGTTGCTAGAGGAGGTAGATCTAGAGTCAACATCTGACCCCGCTTCCTCTGTTGGGAAACCAGTGCTACACATGCAGCCTGTGCACACAGGTGAACCCGTGGCCCAGAGTACTGATGCTCTGGCACGGCCTGCTGCTAAGAACATGCCATTGTCTGAGCATGACACTCAAGACTCCGACGGCTGTTGTACCTGAAGGCCGAAGGTATTGAGCGCCAAGAGCGGCTGCAATACCTCAGACAGACCTGGAAATACTCCATCTGGTCTGGGGAGGACGATGAGTCCTATACGCTGCCTGATCCTGAGATACCTCTAGTGTATTCTCTACACTATGGGCAGCAATGTCCCCCTGAGTGGGACGATGGTACTGTACCTGCCGAAACTGCTGATCGGCATAAAAAGAAAGAACATGGAAAAAGCAACCTCCATGCTGAGGAGGATTTCCTTCAGAAAGTCGAGAGTCTTAACCTTGACCCCCGCCTGAAGAAACTGCTTATAACCTATGAGGAGGTGTTCGGCGCCTTGCCGCCTCCCCTATCTTTGTAAAAAACTGGTCCAGATGGACCTGAAATTGAAACCCGAATTTGAAAAGACGCGAGTGAGGCGTCGTCCCTATCCCGCTCCACAGGGACAGGTTGAAGAAATCGAGCGCCAGATCCAAGAATGCATTGATGCTGGCCTCGTTGAAGAGCATAAACATGGGGACTATCCCCATCACTGCAGCCCCTGTTTCCTTGTTGCTAAACCAGGGTCGACTGCTCTACGTCCTGTTGTAGACTATGGTGAGGTCAACAAGAAAACCCAGAATTACTCAGGGAGTATTCCTAACATGGAAAACACTCTGGAGCGTATTGCCAAATACAGGTATAAGACCAAAATGGACAAACGCTCTGGTTTCTGGCAGGTTGACCTAACCGCCGCAGCTCAGGAGCTGCTTGCCTTTATAACCCCTAAGGGTCGTGTCTTCAAGTGGAAGGTTATGCTCTTCGGGGTGGCTAACGCCCCAGCGCTCTTCCAGGAGCTTATGAACAAAATTTTGTACATACTGAGGCGCAGGCCTCTAGTACAAGAGTTGATTTCTCGGGGTGCAGAAATGGAGGCTGACATCGACGACGTGAGTTTGGGTACTAATACCAAAGAGGACCATGTCCTTCTCCTCCGTGAATTCTTCACTGTCTGTCAAGAAAACCATCTCCGAATCAAACTCGAAAAATGTGAGTTCATGAAAGAGGAGATGGAGTATTTGGGTTTCGACGTGGGGTATGGCTGGTGGAAACCAGCCGCGTCTAAGATGCAGCCCCTACAGGACATGCAGATTCGCGATGACCCTAAGAAGGGTCTACACGATGTGAGGAGTTTTGTGGGCGCCTGTAATTTCTATCGGCGTCACATCCACAATTTTACTTACTCCTCTGCACCCCTCACTGACCTGATCAAGAAAACTACTCCCTGGAGATGGACCTCCAGAGAGGAAGAGTGTTTCCAGGAGTTGAAGAAGAAGATTGCCTCCTCCAACTGCCTGGGAGTGCCCCGCCCTGAGGGCGAGATAGTCCTGATCACTGATGCCAGTGATCTAGGGGGGGGAGGTACGATCTACCAATGGCAGGAGCTTAACCCCGCTGAACTAACCCACTGCCATTATCGTACTACTGGACTGAACCGTGATGGCTCGTTGAAACATGACTATCCTACCAGTGAGTGGCGACTGGTGCCACTGGGACACTGGAATTGGAAATGGAACCAAGCGCGTTCCAACTACAGCACCTATGACCAGGAACTCCTGGCCGGTATGTTGGTGCTATCGTCACAATCCCGACTCCTGGGGTCTAACCCTATTGTCTGGCTGTGTGACCAGGAGCCTGTGAAGTCTTTTCAGAAGGGCCCACCACCAGAAAAAGCGAAGCTAAAACGGTGGTGGACTTACCTGAGCCAGTTCAGGCTGACAGTGCATCATATCCCCGGGATTAAGAATGAACTGTCTGACTATATATCGCGCAACAACTTCGATGCGCTTATTGGTGAGAGCTCTGAGGCGCTCGCCAAAGAGGCTTTCCAGCGTATGGATGTCTAGCTTGACCTATCCATGCGCACTGCTGGAATCCTGGAGGGTTGGAGTCTAACCGACTATCAGTCAGAGTATGAAGAAATTCTCCAAACCCTCAGCACTGGTCTCGAACACCGTGTCACTGACGGGCACCAGTGGTATAAAAACAATCAGTACCTCTTCTACGAGGACCGAATTGTTGTGCCTGAGGCACGACTGGATGGGTGCCTACAGTGGTCCCATCTCAGTTCTGGTCACACTGGCGCTAATCGCTCAGTGGACTTCTTCCGTGAGTGTTTCTACTCTAGTCTAACCCTGACTGAACTTAGGTCGCGTATGCAGACCATTGTGGATGCTTGTGGCTGTCATGCCAGCAAGCAGAGCGACAGTAGGGATAGGGGCCTGATCTCCAGCTTACCCATACCCTATTGTGCTAACTCTCTTCTCTACGTGGACCACATCCACGGCCCACCACGCTTTGGCGGCTATGATAGTTGCCTCGTGGTCACCTGTGGTCTATCTCGCTTCACCCGTGTGTTCCCTTGCAATAAGAAAATCACAGGTGAGCAGACTGTAAAAATGTTGGTCGAACAATGGTTCGAACCCTATGGAGCACCTAAACAGGTGCACTCTGATGAAGATGTACGCATCCGCAGTGACACTGGGTGGTACAAACGAGTGCTAAATGCCCTCAATGTGGAGGTAACCACAGGTGTGCCCTACACTCACACGTCTAACCCTCTCTGTGAGAGACAGAACCGTGTGGTAGAGCAAAACTTAAGAATCCTGATGAAACAGGAGCGCACCAAGGACTGGGTACGCCTAGTGCCTTGGGCAGTTCTGTCCATGAACTCACAGCGGAGCTCTTCTACGGGTTTCACCCCCCACGAACTGTTCCATGGAGGACGACCTGCTTGGTTCTTCAAAACCCCCTTTCCTGAGGACTTCAAGAGTCCTGTGGGAGATTGGCTGGAACACAAGCAGTCTCTGGCTAACCAGGCTGGTACTAACCTGAGGCACATTCGTGACCGTGAACAGAGCCGACGGAACCGCCTACGGCGACCTGCCAGCTTCAAAGTTGGTGACCTTGTTTTGGTACACCATACACGCCTACCCTCCTGGCCACGTAACTGCCTACAGGACCCTTACTTTGGACCCTATCGTATCATCAGGATAGATGGATCCAGGATCCATGTCAGGTGCAGTCCACGTCTAGGTGGTGAACTGCTCTGTGCTCCTAAGCAGTTGAGGCACTATCACTCCCCTGACGACTTGTCTTGGGATGAGTGGCGCCTCAGCGACAGTGAGATTGAACGTATAGACCTAGAGAACGCTGCCAGTCCAGAGGAGGCAGACGAACTCGAAGAGATGACTGCCGATGAGATGGCAGTCGATGGTTACTACGTGGTTGCAGGTATTGCTCGCCACGAGTATAAACAGGGCTGGAAATTCCTTACCCTGTGGGATGGCTATGGGTTGTCCGAGGCGACCTGGGAACCTATGTCAGCCTTCATACAACCAGATGGGAGTATCAACCCCATCTTCCGCACTTACCTCGTTGAGAACAACGAGGGGCAGCTCCTAACCCGTGCTGAGACTATGTCCCAGCGTAAGAAGCGAAACTAATTACCCTGTGTCAGTCTACTGACCCTGTCTGTGCCCTGCAGACCCACGCCTATGGTTTCCAGCGTGAGCCAGGTGGCCGCTTATCAAGATTGCAGCCACCCAGCGAGTGTTTGCCTTGTTGACCATGTGTTGCATGGATACTGCCCTAATGTAATGACCTTGGTGAGCCAACGAAGAACGGTGGCTTTCTACACCAGGGGGGAATGACAAGCAAGGTGTTATGAGGCAAGGTGTGTCTTCCCTCCTTGGGGACAAGCGAGCCCACAGTTAGGACCCCTGACTGGTCCAGACCCATGGGGTTCTACCCTTCCTTACAGGGATTACCATACCCCTAAGTGTGCTACGTATGTCTGTATGTGTCTCACTTCTCTCCCCAGTGTGGCTCCCGGAGACCGGGCTTCGCTGACGTCGGACCGAAGGTCCTAATCAGGTACTATTACCACTCCTATGGCGCCCAATTTCTGTGCTGCCGCCTAACCTTGGGGTAAACGGCAAAAGCCCTACCTACTAAGAGGGGAGGGGTGGCCAAGTGTGCTAAGGGCATACAAAACGCCCATTTTTGCTACAGGCCAAAAGCTAACGCACTCCCCTGCCCACGAGGAAAAGCACGCGGGACAGGAGACACCACTACACTACACTCACTAACGCCAGCACCGGCCTTCGAAGGCAGGGTGAGCACTCATCACTTGCACTCACCTCCTGCCAGGCCTGCTGACCCTAACCCCTACACACGCTACTGGGTGCTGCTGTCGAACGTCACTCAGGCCCTAGTGGCCCTCCTGTGAAAAGGACGAGAGAACACAGCGCTCCTAAGCAGCTGTGGCCTAACACGGGACGCCAGAACGCGTTTCCCCTGCTAGAGCTTGGAGGGAAGGGGTGCTCTCGTTGCGTGCACTGCGCAGATGTCGTTGAGGTCGAACTGTCCTCGCCAGTACTGGCTGAGGCACAGTGATTTGATTTGTGATCAGCGCTCCTGTTTTGCTGGGGCAGAAAAATGGTAGCCGCCGAAGGCAGCTGCTGCGTGCACCAATCACCCTTAACCTCTCCCACCTGTACAAGAGAGGCAGATGAAGGGGCATTTGCGACTGAGGAACCAAGCCACACTCCAGGTATTATACCCTTCTCAGTGTGACCTATAATACACTGTTCGCAAACACGCTGCAGATGCAGCTACCCCTGTCAAGCAAGCAAGCTTTAAGAAACTCCTCGGGTTCTCTTAAAGAACGTACCGAGGAGCCTCTGGGTAACCTAAACAAGGTTTACCGTGCGCAATTCGCGTGGCCTACCCTTTAATGCATCATGTGCACGCAGGGAAGGGAGGCTTAACCACAGACTCAACCGGGAGGTGAGCTCCTCATGGGCTAACCTACCTTACTCACCATGCATCGTGTGAATGCCGCATTGAAACGAACACAAAACAAACCCAAGCGTTTTAAGCAACTCAACTTGAACGCCACGGCCGCACACGAACAAACGCTAACCTGTGAAGAAGGAAACAAGGGTAAATTAGGGATACAGGTGAAGCGATACAGCGTGTGGATGCCTAGATTAGGCACATGCATCGCGAGCAAAGCGCATATTCTAACCCTACGTGCGCGCTGCGCGCCCCATTCGCATCACATACCTTCCATTCCTGCTTTCACCTGTGCAGAGCACGAGAGATGAACACCCGACCCCCCAACGAGCACAGCGTTGACAACCCTAACGTTTTGACGGAACAACCAACACGAACGCAATGCGTGAGTGTGAAGTGACACAGACATACCTGAGAGACGGGTTGTTGAACTGCTCTGTGGTGTGGGCTGATTTTGAATGCTTTACTCTGAAGTTTATAAAAATTTTGATGCAACTGTGCAAAAATTTTCTTTAAAACTTTAAAAACTACGGCTCATACCTTCTCTTCCAAAAGCCGTTTTCGCTTGCGCAACCCTTTTCTTGGCGTCCGCTTCCTTTGCGCTTGTCTGCGACTTTAAGTTATGTGTAAAAATGACGATTTCCCGCGTGGTTTCGTCGATTTTCAACGATTTCACTTGCTAAATCGCAACCCCTTCCGCAAAACCGCAGGAATCACTCCCTGCTGGTTCCATTTTCTATTTTTTCCAGCTCCTGGGGGTTTGTGTCCTCCATTGGGAGTATTGCTCCGCCCTGGCCCTTGGTCAGGACGTTTACTAAAATACTGTTTATACGGCGATAACCGTCCGCATTAGAGCGTTCGACTGTACCCTAGTGGACAGACACATGTGCTCTGGACAGGGAGTCCTGGGTTCAATTCCCACTGCCCCCACACTTTTTCCAAAAGTTTTCGCCGCACGCCGGCAACTTTTGAGGAATGCCCCTTCGAAGGGACATCATTCACGGTACATTACACTGTTTTTCAAGGGTTCCTACAGTGTGATAGGCTTCTATGAAGTGATGGGAATGTTTTTGGTAAGTTTAATGCATTTTTTGAGGTAATTTTGGGAATATTTGAGCCTTTTTCCTTGGTCCTACTAGCTTAGCTAACTAGTACTCCAGGGGGGGGGAAAGAAAAAGTCACTGCCATGTCTTTCTTGGAGGGCTTGATCCAAGCTAAGCCCCCCTTAAAACCCTTTGTTGATGCTGAGACAAACTTAAGTGTTTTTATCTCTCTTTTGTTGCCTAAAGTACACTTTCTCAAAGTAACTAGGGTTGTGACCCTAGCCCCCCCATGAAGTTCACCCCTACCACTCAACTGAGCGGAGGTACCTTCCTTCATGGAGGACATACCAAAATAAATCAGGCATTACATGCTTGTTGGCCTTGGAGGTTAAGCCTAAGTGGTCTCCCACCCCAAGACCCCTATACTCAATTGTTTCTACCACTTATTGTGGTCCTACTTTGTAACTGTTTCTGAATTCAGTTGCTTGCCCAAGTCATTTTATGTGTGGTCCTGACATCTATGCCCCTCAGTCCTAACCAGCACCATTTCACCCAAGAGAGTGCACATGAAGTGCCTATTGCAACCTCTGAGGCTAGAGTCTGACCAATTTTCATATAAAACCTTTTGTATTATCCATTTGTGTTTGAATCTATGTGCATATACCTGCTTTGTCTATCTGCAGCCCTTCTGTGTTACACTGGATTCCAAAACCAATCATTGATTCGATCCATATTCAGTCCTTGCTCTACTTGCTGCTTTGGTTTGGGGTTTTCAACTACAAAACCTGCAGGAATACATCAAAAGACCTAGGGCATAATTCAAGGACATCTTTCTATTCTTAGTAACAAAATTTCTGTGTTCAGAACTCCTCCTCACGGGCCTCGTTTCGCGCTTCCTTGAAGTCCGCGACCATATTTTTGCACGCTTGTTGCATTGGTGAGGTTTGCTTTCTTCTAGGGCAGCCCTATTTGGAGATTTGCTTTTTCCGTTCACTATTTTTAGTAACAAATGTGGCTATTTTTAGTAGAAATTAGATTTCTCATTCCTCCGAATCGTTGGCACCTGGGGACATTCCGAACGGATCCTCGACCATTTTCTTCCATGCCTGTCGCAACCGTGCGGTCCCTTTGCATTCCATTTGCAGCATCAGCCCCCCGTAGACCCTCCCAAAAACGTTTTTAGGGTAGGGTTAGCTAGGGTCAGTACCGTGTTTTGGCGATATCTTTGACATATTGTTGAGTTGGAGGATTTCTTGAGTACCTACCCCCATTGAAAAGTCGTTCGGGGTGCAACCATGGCATCAGTTTGATTGCTGCTTACAACGGGTCCCCCAACCATATATTAGGGGGCAAAAGAAAAAAGTTGAAAAAAAAGTTGGGATCTTTTTTTTTTGAAATTTTTGCCTCTCGATGAAATGACTTTGTTCACCCCAAGATGCATTTGGCATTGTTTGCCCATATTTCTGCATTGTATGGCGCTCATTCTGCTTGTTGATTCCCCCTTCGCGCCGTTGGGTGGCATTGTTTCGCTGCGGCCCGTATTCTCGCTGGGAACTTGCAGCTAGGTAGGGGGGTGTCAATGGCACGTGTGAGGGCTTTGCATAGTTAGTTTATCGCCTCAACACCAGCATTTGTTTTATGCAGGGTGTTCAGGGCCAGCGAGGAGGGTGATTATGCGATGCCCACACCCGTGTTTATTTTGCACCCATCCGCCCTATGATGCTTGTTTGTGCTTGTTTCCATGGCTCTGACCCTTGTGTACTGATTTCGGCTATGTCAGAGCATCAGCGATGCCTGAGTCAGGGAGGGGCGTGTAAAACTTAGGGCATAGCCATGTCAGAATCCATGTTTTTTGCCCATTTCTCCTTTGCACACTCATGTTGCTTCTTGTCTGCCATTTCGGGTGTAAATTATTATGCGATCTCCGCACTTGATTTCAATCCCAGATTTCGATTCCAGAAATTAATTCCTAATGCAGATTTCAGTTTTGTTTTTGCATTTATGATGTGGCATTGAATTTCCTTTCATTTCTGCGGTTTGCCAGCATTTGTTCTAACAATATTTGGCTTTCTGATTCGTCGATTGGCTGCTGTTGTGTGTGTGCGTGCGCCGTCTTTGGTCGCGCCGTAATGCAGGCCAGCCCATCGAATACCCTTCCAGCCTGGTGCCAATAGTGTTAAATCTATCATGTGGAAATTGGAATCACTTATCCAACCGGAGGAGGACTACGTGACAGCCATAGTACGTACGCTATTCGCTTCTGTGCACAAGTGTTGAGGCAGTACCTTCGGGGAAATCAAGGCCGTCCTTATCTATGCCATGGTGGTAGTTAGTAGTCATGGCAAAAGCTACCTGTCACATGGGGTGTCTTCCGAAGGGGACGAGAGGTGAGACCAAGGGAAGCATAGGTAGGCGCACCGCTGGTTGTGGGATACATTGGTTGTTGCCTTGCAATCCATTGGATTGCCACACCATGTTTGGTTTTGAGGTCTCATGCATCCATTCTAAGAGGACATTGCATTTGTCATCGATGCATGGTTCATTTGTGTCCTCATGTTGTGACTCAAATTTGGTGGTGGCCATGATTCGATGGTCAAGGTGAACATACGGTGTCTCCTCTCCCCACGGTGGACTTGGTGCTTTCCCTCAATCTCCCTCTCTCTGCCAATTCGTCATTCTCCTCAAGAGGTAAATTGAGCATTTAAGGTGCCATGTGACCGTTGTTATTCATGTTTTCAGACTCTTAGGCTCTTTCACCTTTTTCAAGCGCCCGTGGCTTGGGTGTTATCCATTTAATACATGCCCTGTTTTTTCCATCTTATGATTAGACTTAAGGATAGGCTTTGGTCGAGCTTTCGCCAATCTCTCTCCAAGTGCATGCATGCTCTCTTGGGTCAAGGCTGGGCGAAACTTTCTCCATATGCATGCTCTCTTTCATGATGGACATGTCAATCTCTCTCAAGGGATTCGGTTGGGGAATATCTCTCCTCGGGCACGGTTAGGTGAATGTTTCTCCATGCATGTACTCTCTCTGGGATGACACCAACTCTCCCTGCACGTGCTCTCGTTGGGTGGGATCATCTCTCCATGCACGTGCTCTTTTTGGGTGGAGATTGGGTCCCATGAGTAGCCCGGGAGGCCATTGGTCTATTGTGTGCCTCTTTGCCCAGAATGTGGATCTCCATGTCAATGGTGTATTGCTCATATGCTAATTTGGTTTAGATTAGTTTGTTGATCCCAAGAGCTAACCGGGTCATGGTTTGGTGCCCTTGTTGGTGCGCTTACATGCCCCATGTGACCGTGTCTGTGCATGTGCAATTCCTTCCCTCATGTTGGTGTAGTCAAGACGTCCGAAAACTCAACTGTGACTCATGTGCTCTTTGGGATGGCCCGACGGCGGTGTCTATCCTTTCTTTCCACTCTTTCAGCCCCGATGAGACCATCCATGTCGACGGGTAGAAGTAGTGTGAATTTTGGTTTGCACTTTTGCATGCATGACCTTAAGTCCATAGGATGATGCCCGTGCCTATGAGCTCTCCTTTCTTGCATTGCATGTGGTTCGACCAGAAGAGTAGGGTGTGTCTTACTCGAGCTAGTGAATTTTCCTTTCTTTCTCTCAAGGGTGGACCCTAACTAATGACCAGAGCACCTCCCGTGTGGACAAGTGGACCATTTGTACCCGTCTTGGACCTGTGTTTCACCCTTGTTTTTTTAACACAAAGCAACGTTTACGGCCCGACCAAGGCCCCACACTGGCATCGTGATGATCCCGGGAAATCAGTTCAACGCTGGGATTTGGTTTATACAGGGATGAAGGGACAGAATCTTCGAGCGGCGTGGATTAGAATCAGGTAACAGTTTGGGTTAGTGGAGGTGGAGGGGATCAAGTGGTGTGGGGGGGGGGATCAGTCACTGCTGTGGGGCGGGACCGCGTTAATTTCGGGTAGCGGATGAAAAAGAAAAGAAATTCGACGGATGTTGGTCGACGGTGGTTTTTTGCGCGCGGGAGTTTCAGGGCGGTTGCGAGACGGTGTTGGCGGTACGTTTCAGACGCGCTGGCGTTTGCCCGCGGGTTGGAGGGGGGGATCGGAAGGTGGATGTCCTGTTTTCTTGCTGGGCTTTTGTTTCTCAGACACAGACGCTGGGAGGGGGGGAGGGGGGAGGTACTGGTGGCTGACGTTTGGGGGGGGGTGCCTGGTGGTGCTATAGACGGCCTGAGGGACCCCCCATGGGTTGAGAGAGACTGAGGGGGGGCGAGACAGAGGCGGTTGGTGCTCACGGAGGTGGTTCAGGATTTCGTGGAGGATGTTGGTGAGGGCTGGTCGTCGCTTCACCAGGGCGGGACGTAGGTCCTCCTTGTGTTCAGCCAAGCACCTTCCAACCGGGTGGGTAGAGAACATGTCAGCCAGGGAAGGGGGGACCAGGGAGCAAATGAAATGCCGGCGATTGATGACATCTTGGGTTTCCCACGACACGGCGGTAATCACATCGAAACGGGGGGGGCACGCCTGCAACATACACTGACGGAGCGGATCCATGGAACAGCACTCAGAGGTGAAGGTTATTGGATTCAGCGGGTGATGCTGCAAGCACACAGGGCAGAGGTACTGGGCCAAATTCCAGTGCGGTTCATAGGTAGACATGCAGAAGTTTCCTGACGCCCATTTGCCAGTGAACGCAGAAAGGAAACTGGAGTATTATAGAATTTGGAGCTGAATGCGAGGTGAAGTTCAGCAAATTCATGTTTGGGAAGACGAGGTTTGATTTTGGCTGCAGAAGGGACGCGAAGGATTGGGCGCTTGTTTAACGTGATAGACCCCTGAGGACGGGGGGGGGTTAGGTTTCTGTGCCACAGGAACCCTTGCGCTGCCCACTTGCTGAAGTAGTCGCTGACCTCGTTGCCCTGAAAGCCAGAGTGGCCTTTGATCCAGGCGCAATTGACTTGGGTGGACGAGGGCAGGGCGTTCAGCAGGCTCAGGGGAACCCAAATCCAGATGCAGGACCCCTCGGGGGGGGGGGGGGGGGTCCTTAGAACTCGAAAGGCGAATGGAGTGGGCAAGCTTGGATTGAATTTGGTCGTTATCAATTATGAAGCAAACCCTCATGGGGGGGGGGGGGTTCTGAAGTAGCCTTTGAAGTGCTACCCGCACAGCCATTCCCTCGGATTCCTCAGGCGATTCGTACGGCGAGGAGCAACTCAGGATCGTGGGATTACCCTGGGGAGGGAACAAGGTGACGGCGCTACCATGGCACTGGGGGGACGACGACCCATCGGGGTATACCCACATAGTGGGAACGCTGGACCCAAGGAGTCTCGCTGCCTTGTTGCAGCTCCAGGCCTGGAGGTCAGTAGACTGCAAGACGTGAGCCAAGGAGGGCATGGTAGAAGAGTGGCCCAGGGGTGAGGGCAAGGCTCGCGTAGCCAGGAGACCAAATTTTTTATCAGGTCCAAAAAACCCAAAACCAGCTACAGTCAGAAATACTACTTTTTTTGTCAAATTATACCATAAAGAGCATATTTTCTGGAGCTAGCCCCCCCCCCTCCACCCTCCAAATTGGAAATTTTCCAGCCCCTAGATCGACAATGCAGGCTTGATTCCATCTAAAATCGGCCGTATCCGAGAAATATGACATTCACCACCTAGTTGTGAATAGCAGCTTTTGTATAGCTCAAACCATACATGTTTGTTTTTGGCAAAAAATACGGTTTTTTGGTGATGCTGGCTCCGGAACCCTTGATCATTTGCTCCAAAAGAATGCAAAACACGTTTTGTTGAGTCCAGCACCCTCAAAATATGGTATGAGGCCCCACCTGTGACCACTCAGGCCCCAAAAACACTGTTTTGGGCCAAAAAATGGCTTTTTGTAGCCATTTTTGGGCAAAAAATGTGTTTTTTTGTGATGGCGGCCCTGAAACCCTTGATTATCTGCTCCAAACCTTGCAAAACACATTTCTCTGAGTTCAGCAACCTGCAAAATATGGTATGGGACCCTACAACTGACCACTCAGGCCCCAAAAACACTGTTTTAGGCTAGAAAATGGCTTTTTTGGCCATTTTTGGGCAAAAAATGCGGTTTTTTTTGGTGATGGCGGATCCGAAACACTCAAAAATTTGCTCCAAAACCTTGCAAAACACGTTTTTCTGAGTCCACCACACTCAAAATAGGGTATGGGGCCCTACAACTGACCACTCATGCCCCAAAAATGCTGTTTTGGGCCAGAAAATTGGCATTTTTTGGGCAAAAAAAGGGGGTTTTTGGTGATGGTGGCTCCGGAACCCTTGATCATTTGCTCCAAAACACTGCAAAACAAGCTTTTTTGAGTCCATCACCCTCAAAATAGGGTATGGGGCCCTACCTGTGACCACTCAGGCCCCAAAAACACTGTTTTAGGCCAAAAAATGGCTTTTTTTGCCCAAAAAATGGGTTGTTGGGGCTTGATATCTGAGAAATATGACGTTCACCACCTAGTTGCGAATAGCAGCTTTTGTATAGCTCAAACCATACATGTTTATTTTTGGCAAAAAATACAGTTTTTTTGGTGATGATGGCTCCGGAACCCTTGATCATTTGCTCCAAAAGAATGCAAAACACCTTTTTTTGAGTCCAGCACCCTCAAAATACGGTATGGGGCCCTACCTGTGACCACTCAGGCCCCAAAAACACTGTTTTGGGCCAAAAAAATGGCTTTTTTGGCCATTTTTGGGCAAAAAAGTGGTTGTTTTTGGTGATGGCGGCCCTGAAACCCTTGATTATCTGCTCCACAACCTTGCAAAACAATTGTCTCTGAGTCCAGCACCCTGAAAATAGGGTATGGGGCCCTAGAACTGACCACTCAGGCCCCAAAAAACGCTGTTTTAGGCTACAAAATGGCATTTTTTGGCCATTTTTGGGCAAAAAATGCGGTTTTTGTTGGTGATGGCGGCTCCGAAACACTCAAGAATTTGATCCGAAACCTTGCAAAACAGGTTTTTCTGACTCCAGCACCCTCAAAATAGGGTGGGGGGGCCCACAACTGCCCACTCAGGCCCCAAAAACACTGTTTTGAGGAAAAAATGGCATTTTTTGGCCATTTTGGGGCAAAAAATGCGGTTTTTTGGTGATGACGGCTCCAAAACAATCGATAACTTGCTCCAAAACCTTGCAAAACAATTTTTCTTTGAGTCCAACACCCTCAAAATAGGGTGGAGAGCCCTACAACTGACCACTCAGGCCCCAAGCACACTGTTTTAGGCCAAAAAAGGGCTTTTTTTGGCCATTTTTGGGCCAAAAATGCGGTTTTTTGGTCATGGCGGCTCCAAAGAAACTCGATTACTTGCTCAAAAACCTTGCAAAACACTTTTTCCTGAGTCCAGCACCCTCAAAATAGGGTGGAGGGCCCTATAAGTGACCACTCAGGCCCCAGAAACACTGTTTTAGGCCCAAAAATGTCTTTTTTTGGCCATTTTTGGGCAAAAAATGCGGTTGTTTGGTGATGGCGGCTCCAAAAGACTCCATAACCTGCTCCAAAAACTTGCAGAACAGGTTTCTTTTTGAGCTCAGCACCCTCAAAATAGGCTGGGGAGCCCTACAACTGACCACTCAGGCCCCAGAAACACTGTTTTAGGCGAAAAAATGGCTTTTTTTTGCCATTTTTGGGCAAAAAAGGCGGTTTTTTTGGTGATGGCGGCTCCGAAAAACTCGATAACCTGCTCAAAAACCTTGCAAAACACATTTTCTGTTGGTGCCCATGAACTGCAACCCGGGCAGAAAGATAATAACTCTACCTAGGTACGTATGCACATGCCACAATATCTTGATCTTTGAACTCATTTGTGCTTGCTTCTGTTTGGTGCAGTGTGTCAATGCATGCGAAGGGTAACAATTTTCAGTGGTTCCTTTGCACGCCGACGGCATGTCTCCTTAGTGAAGATAATACAATCATGCCTATTGCGGACCTCAGAACTCATTTGTGGCTTGCTTCTGTTTCGTGCAGTGTGTCAATGCATGGGAAGGGTAACAATTTTCAGTGGTTCCTTTGCATACCGACGGCATGTCTTCTTAGTGAAGATAATACCATCACGCCTATTGCAGACGCGTACTTCCTATCAGAGGCAGCACAGTGTCAGAAATACACACTCAGTGACCTCGTAGATCATGTGGACCCGAGACACACAGCGGCCCAGCAAGTTGTTACTATTGGGGCGTTTTGTTACCCCATGGTGGGTCATTTAAGGCAGAAGGACACACCTTACAACCCATACAAACGCAGCTTGTATGCACTCATGTACAAGGGGGATTCCTTTTTGTTTTTTCTGACAGGCAGTGCCAAGGGAGTGTGGCTCTGACCGTTACAGTATTTGCAAATCTAATGATGGCGTGTGTGCAAATACAGTTGTTTTGAGCCTTTCTTTGCACCCTCCGGTTCATATTCTTGAGTAAAGAGCATGCAGGGGCACAAATTGTTCATTGTCTAGCCTCACCTAGCACTAGTGACCAACTTGAACAACTTGAAATCACACACACGGGCAGCGATAGCACTTTAATCAACATTTATGTGTTCAAAAGTGCAAATGTAGCTGTTTTGGGCCTTTTTTGGCACCCTCCGGGCCCTAACCTTGAGTAAAGAGCATGCAGGGTCACAAATTGTTGCTTGCCAAGCCTCACCTAGCACTCGGGACACATTTCATCAACTTGAAATCACACGAAAGCGCGACCGTATCACTTTAATCAACATTATTGTGTTCAAAAGTGCAAATATAGCTGTTTGGGGCCTTTTTTGGCACCCTGCGGGCCACTAACCTTGAGTAAAGGGCATGCACGGTCACAAATTGTTGCTTGCCAAGCCTCACGTAGCACAGCCGACAAAGGTGATCAATTTGAAATCACACGAAAGCACGGCCGTATCACTTTAATCAACATTTATGTGTTCAAAAGTGCAAATATAGCTGTTTTGGGCGTTTTTTGGCACCCTCCGGATTATTATTTTGGGTAAAGGGCAGCCACGGGCACAAATCATTGCTTGCCTAGCCTCACAGGGCACTAGGGACAAACTTGATCAATTTGAAATCTCGTGACACCACAAGGACTTCATCGAAATGACCGTTCATGGCCCAAAAGTGGCAAAAATGGGCAAAAATGGTCGTATTTTTGGTTTATCTGGACATCCGGTAAACCAATCGACGTGATTTCAATACAGCAACTAGATAACGTCGTATGTTACCGATTGCGCTATCTACATCGGGGCAGATGCGCACAGATTTGGCACAAATCACCAAAACCTCGGCAAAATTGGGTTGCGGCGGGCCGTAAATCGCGATCGCGGCAGTTTTTGGACGGTTCAGTTACGGGATTCCGGTACCTCATAAAATCCTAGGTGAGGGGGGGCTCTGGGGCATCAGGGTGCAGGTACTGGGCACGCGCAGGGAGAGGGGGAAGGGTGCTAGGTTCTGACGTGTCCCAGGCAAAAAGTCCCACTGGGGGGGGGCGTCCAGGACCTGGTCTTGTCGTCTTGCCACTGACAGGATTCATCAGAGAAATCAATTTGCACAGCTCCGTGGCCCCCCCTGGAGACGACAGCGTGGAAAGTTTCAGCTTCACTGGTATCAGGGGACCAGCATTTAACATACAGGTGATCACGGGGGATGAGGAGATTGTGAGGCGCTGGATTCGATGGTAGGCCATTGTACTCCAGACCCAGGGCATTGCAGGAAATCCACAACTAGTCAAGAAACCTATTCGGGTCAGGGGAGAGGAGAGCTTGTTGCATGACCCGACAAGGGATGTCCGGCCCTTCTTTTTGGAGGAATCGGATGCCAGAGGCTACTGTAAACTTGTGGATGGCAAAGGTGAGGTCACGGATATTCAAACTGAGTCTCGACTTTGGCTGGTGGCAATCCTTGGGTGACACCCTTGTGGAAAAACCGCCCTACCGGGCCAAGGCAGTCCAGAGTGTTGATTGCTGCTATTGAATTGCGCGTCCTGCTCTACTCACCAAAATATGTTTCGGAAATTAATCAAGAACTCCACTTGAAGGTGGAGACAGCGAAGCAATGGATAAGGATCGTGACAGCCAGAAGAATGAGATACAATAACATGTTGGACTGCAGTACAAAGACAGTGCTGTGTATTGACATTGTATCGCCTTTATCACGTGCTTGCATGCTTCGGAATCACAGTACATAGGGCAGAAAATGGCTTCACTTGAAAACCATGCCAGATGAAAAGATAGTAAAACAGATGATCAAAAATCTGATTCCCCACATCAAAAGTAGGTGGAATATCACATTTTATCTCACAGAATGCTTTTCTGTGCCTGGATATAAATTGAATTTACGACTGCAGAACTCAGTAGGAACTGCCCTGGCGATGTCAGAACTCAGTAGGAACTTGCCTGGTCTGGTCTTATGCAGTCGACCACCAAAATGACTAAAAATGGGCCCCGACACCAAAACTGACCCAGATACATCAATATACGGGGAATTTCATGGCGGTTCGAAATATGTACATGATTTTCGATAATTCAGCGATATGTCTGAGAAATTCAGCATTTTCTGATCAGGCTGAGCCCCATCATGCATAACCATAGGTCATAATCAAAATAGGTGTTCACCATGCTTCCACGTAGCTTATCTTCATACCTAGACCACATATCATAGCCTCAAGCTCAAAGATAAGCAAACAAACAAGCCATCACTCTCATCCTCGGTTAGTGGGGGTGGGCTGACCTCGTCCTCGACGAGTTCTCAGTCTGGGGGAGTGTTGGAAATAGTACATAGCCCGTCATTTAAGTCATTTTTGCTTTAATGCCTTTGATAGTTTGGGCGATCTGTTTCTAATCATCTAATATTTTGTCAAGCCCCACAGTATTGCTGAAACCCCAGAGGCATCTTTGCTGAGGGCAGTGAGGGCTTCATAGGTGTAGCGTGGTGCTTTAAGCAATTTCAGTCTCGATCCTGTGCAAAATTGCTGCAGATTGACATCACTGACAATTACTAATCGTGGTCATCGATGAATCAGTTGAGCATGGATTAGGCACGAATCAGGGCTGAAACACAGGCACTGCAACCTGTGGGGCCTGTTGTGTGACGCCTTCGTCATCTTTTCCTGAAATTAAGCCGCTGGATTACGTCCAAACGCTCGTAGTGGAAGATAATGGTCTCCCTTCCAAGTAGTCCCTCAGCTCAAATGCATGGGTGGATTTGACCCCATTCTGAGACAATTAGAGCATATTCCTAGCTGGTACAAGCTCTTCGCCGGGTCGGCCGCTTTGCACTGCGTGGACTTGAAGTAGACCCGTCTATGTTGTCATAACCCCTTCATACCTCATAATCTCCCCCACACTTGGCAACCTCTGGGCTCTTTGTCTTCATAGGTTCACTTTGTGACTTCTTTGGACTTGAACGATTACTGAACTCCGCAGTCCACGTCCCAGAAAGAAGTCCCTTGCGACGTCTTCAGAGCCTTTCTCCACTTAAAAGGGGTATTGTTCTTGTTGAGGGTTCCTGAAACGGGTAATAGTACTGGGAGTGCTTACTGTCCCACAGCTGAGTTCGTGGTTGTAACACCCTCGAACAGACACCTTTTTATTTCAGTTTCCACCTCCTGTACTTGTTTTCATTCTTTCTCCTCTCTTTCAGCACTTTTCTTGTTCATCTGCCGCTTTTTCTCAGTGTCAGACCAGTCACGCGTGCAGCGCGCTCTCCAGACTCCGGCTCCTCGTGACGATCACCTGTATCTTCTTCAAGAGGAGGAAGGTCTTCTGCTTCTTCTTCCTGGGTTTTCCTCTTGTTGTTTTGCTTCTGTGACCTTTGACTCAAGTCTCCCTGCATTTCTTCAGTGCAGAGTTGTACTTGGGCTGATCTGCCATACAGAAGTGTGCAAAGACTTCATTGACACATCCTCCATCTAGTACAAAAGCCTTCAGTGGTTCCCAGGTGGAGTCGGTGGTCCCTCATCCTTGTCACTTCACCGAAAACCTCCAACCCTGCTTGTAGCCTGCCTGTAAGATAGACTTCAGGAGATAGTTGCCTTGCGCGTGCATTTCCTTGGCGTTGTAAACTGGCAAGCTCTGCCCCGTCTCTTATCTCGCTTCTCTTGCGTCCGTTTACTCAGCTTCCAGCTCTTCATCTTCGTTCGCCGCTTCGACCTCAAATTCATCTGATTCAGAGTCAGGATTCACGCTGAGTGAGGACGGCCACTGCTTGAGGTATTTGTGCACCATGTTGACTTCTCCGCCTGGCGTCGGTGAACAGCCCGCTGTGCTGCCTCCGCCTGTCACGATAGCGACCAAGTACGGTCGGTAAAAGAGCGTGTTCTCATTCTCTGAGGCTGTCCTTCCTTGAAATCTGTTCCGGTGAACCAAGACGTAATCTCTCACCAGGTGCTTGGCCCCTGTTCTCTTCCTGTTCAGATACTTGTGCCTTGTGGTCCGTTTCTTCCTCAATTGATCCTGCACGGTTTGCGCTAGCCGATCTTGTGCTTGAATCGACGATTCCACGTCCTGATTTCCAGCGTGCGCAAATGGCATCTCCAATCTCCACGTTCGGCAACCGAAGAAAATATCTGAAGGTGAGTACCCAGTCTTTCTGTGTTCTCGGTTGTTCATCACAAACGTCGCATAATCCGTCAGCCTTGGCCAATTCTTGGACTTCTCCTTATGCATCAAAATTTGATTTCCTCTCTGTATTCTCCGTTCTCTCGTTCACAGAATCCATTTGAGTGCGGCGAATAAGGCTGCCTGGAAGTCACTTCCATTCCGATGGCTTTGAAGGTGTTGCGCCACCAACCTTTCTCGCTGGTGAACCGTATGTCACTGTCAGAGTGCAGAGTCACCATGGCTCAGTAGTGCTTGACCCAGTGCTGGTGCACAAGGAACAACACTTGTTCACCTCCGATCTTTTTCCTGCAGGGCACAACTTGGCAGAAACTTGATAAGGAGTCCACAATCATCAGACTGTAGTCAAACTGCCATTAACTTTGACGATCGATAAAATCAACGTAGACCAAGGAGTTGACCAAGTCTGGTAAGGGCAAGCGACTCACGAAGACTCTGTCCTTCGGCTGGTTCCTCTTCGCATAAAGGCAAGCGTCTCACGTCTCCTGCAAGCGGCTTATCCTTTCCAACATCCTCGCGTCTTCCTCCTTTGTGTAGAACAAACGATTGAACGCCCACAACCAGGTTCTTGACCCCGGATGTCCTTCTACCTCGGGCACCCAGAGGAGTATCTTGTTCAAGTCTTGTGCTGGTACACAGGTCCTGATCTTGTTCCTCAGCAGCTCATTGCTGCCTACACTCCAGAGGACGTCCTCTTTGATCGCATACTTCGCTTCTCCCAGTTTGTCCAAAACGTCCTTATACTCTTCTTCATAATCCTTGGGATTGATCACACTCAGGAGTTCGTGCTTCCCAAGACTCAAGTCGAGCTGCGTGTCCATCCACTGACAGGCTTCTTGGCAAAGGTCTTCGCTCTTCACTTGTAACCTCTCATCCAAGTTTGTACGACTGAGATAGTCACGGAGCTCATTTGTTAAGCCTTGTATATGGTGGATATGCAGCCGTAGTTGAGATAGAAAAGCCCGCCATCTGTCTGGCATTCTCTGGAGGTAGACGCTTCAAGAAGGTTGAAGTCAAAGCTTGATCACAGAGTCATACCACCGGGTTGTCTGCCAGTAACCTTGTCTGTGAACTCAATAACAGCACTCCAGCTGGTAGCTGCCTCTCGTACACTGAAGAATTGGATCTGGCAGAGTTCCACTTCCAATTCCAGTCGCCGAGGGAAACGAGGTGGAACTCGTTGCAGTCATAAGTATGCTTCAATGCCTGCTGTCTTCAGTTCACTCCGTATTCGCTCCACTGCACCATCGTTAAAACGTTGCCACTGATACAAACTGCCTCCCTCGCCTTCATCAGATACATCAGAGATAAGCACAAGCTCACCGTCTGCTCGAGGAACACCCAATATCGACAATGAAGACAACTTCAACTTCAGTTGCTCAAACTCGGCCTGGTGTGCTGGGGTCCCGTCCGATTTTTCGCTCTTCTTTGTCAAATTCGTCAACAAGACCGAGGAATACGTAAAGTTGCGAATGTGTCGGCGGTAGAACTTACAGCTTTCTATGAAGGCCCTGATGTCTTTCACTCCTTGGACAGGGTGATCTCTTATCTTCGCCTTCAGCAACGGGGCGACTTTGTCCTCCACAGGTTTCCACAACTGATATCCTACCTCAAACCCCAAATACTCCACGACTTCCTTCATAAACTCGCACTTCTCGATTTTCACTCGCGTGTTGCACTCGTCACAAACAGAGACCAACTCATCTATCAACGCCTTGTGGTCTTCAATGGTATTCGATCCCTGGAAAACGTCGTCAAAATAGGCATCAATCACTGTTCCGCTTGTCAGGAGCTGCTGGACTTTCGCACGGGGCTTCATTATGGCGATGATCTGGTTCATCAGCTCTTGGAACGAGGTGTGTTTGCTAACCCAAACGGCATAACTTTTCATTTAGATACTTGCCCACTGGGTGCAATCACTGCACTGAGTTCCTTTGCTCTCTCCGTCAGGTCAATCTGCCAGAAGCCTGAACGCTTGTCGAGTTTGGTCTTGTACTTCATCCTGGCTGCTCGTTCAATGGCTCGTTAAAGGTTTGGTATGCTCCCTGAGTGCCTTTTTAGCCTCTCGTTCAGCTTGGCGTAGTGCACAACCAACCGCTTAGCACTTGACCCAGGCTTTGCCACGAGGAAACACGGTGAGCAGTGCTCAGAAAAATCTTTTCCCTCATATCTGGACATCCACTTCGCGTTGCAGCATTCATATATCTGCCTCATGGTCTCTTTCTCATCTACCTTGTTCAACGGAATGGGTTTGGACCTCAGAGTTGCGTTCTTGTGTTCGTCGGTGACTTCGAGGTCCATTTGTATCAGCTTTTTGCATGACCCTGGCGACATCAGAGGACCGAACACCACCTTGTGTTTGCTTAGGAGACCTTGCAGATCTGCCAGATGCTTCTACAGCGCTTCGTCAAAGCCATCGTCACTCTTCAGGGTTGACTTGCCATACTCTTTACGTTCCGCACCTTGCAAGTCCATTATCAAGCCTGTCAAGTCCACGTAATAGTCGTTATCCTCCTTTTCCTTGTCAGACTCCTCTCCCGGTGAAATCTCTTCCTCCGATAACTCAGGCATGTAGAACGCTTGTAGTTCCTCTTCCCTGGAACAGGGTCCATGGTAATGAGTTTTCCATTTTTCTTTCAACATTCTTTCTTGCTCCTTCTCGCCCAACTGTAATATCTTCTCCTCGAGGATTCACTTGCTTGTTTCAGCGTCTTCTCGGGAGCATGGCCATCCGCAAGGCATTGCTTTTTTGCCTTTTTCCTTGTCGGTACAGACCTCAACGTTGTGCTGCACCAAGGCCTTCAGAGCCAACAACTCAATCTACTTCTCCTTGTGCAAATTGTCAAGTTTCACTTCGCACATGAGAACATCTGCCAGGTCATTGTACTCTTGGTAACTGCACATGGGAGGTTGTTGCTCATCAGTTAACCCGTGCCAACTTTTCTTCTTCGGTGCTACTCTCCTGTGAATATTCACATCCACCTCATATCCTTACTCACTGCAAACAGCGTCGTCATCATCACGGTTGCTTCTTGTTTCTGGCACATCTTTTTCTTTCTCAGGAGTCGCTTTGAATTAGGCATCTTCTTTCGGTCCCGTTGAGAGCGGTGACGAGGACAGTCCCGTCGTCGTCTCCAGCTCCGCCACAGACCACGCACGGTTCATCTTCGTCAACCACTTCACTGTGGGCTCGTGCAGCTCCTCTATGGGTATATGCATCGCTGCCCCATCAACTAAACTTATCACACTCCCCCACTTTGGGGCAGCAAGTGGTTTGTTCGCCCGATCGGGGACATACAGGCACCAATCGGGTAAAGGCACTCGTTGCACTGTTGGCTGGTCCAGAAGTCTTCTGCATCCACCCCTTTCACCGACAGGTCCACAATCTGGGGTAAGGAAAACCACTTTCGCGCGATCAAGTACAACTTTTGCCAAAGATTTGAAAAGGTGTGACCAGGGAGGGTTTTCCCATAATGTGCCCATCAACCCCCACAGGTAATGGTAGCAACTGTTCTTCATAGTACAAAAGAGCCCTTCGACTGCATTCACTGTATTTGCATACCGGTCGACCTCTGGGTTACATCTGAGATCCAGCAAATCGTCTTCTCGTATCTTCGATACCAGTCTGTACGACTCCTTGTTCATCACGCGGACCTGGACCTTCGGTGTCTCAGATAAGCCTTCCACTCGCCTTTCCAGACTCACCAGGTTCATTTCTTCTCCCTTCTTGACGAAGAGCTTCGTTGGATTGAACAAACAGCCGATAATAACACCTGGGTTCCGTCTTACGAAGTTCATACCTACACACACGTCAAAAGCAGTCGTGTTCAGGCATACACATTCGTGCGGCAGCTTGAATGTCCCCAAGTCCACTTGAACTGTCGTGTCTCCTTCTGAACACTCATAGTTCCCATTGCCCACCTTGATAGCACAAAAGGTTTTATAATCTGGAGACTTCACCAGACGACTTGCACATATAGAATCAGTTGCCCCTGTATAGAAAATTCCTTGCCTGGTCACGCCATCAACTTCCACATTCATTCATAACGTGTAATCCTCTGTGGTTGCTGCACGAAGCAGTTCAATGGCGTTCTCCACTTCCGCAGCCATCACCCTCTTCCTCTTTCGATTGTTTCCTTCCTCTCCACGCTCCTCCTTCTTCTCTTCTTCTCCTTTGCCTTTTCCTTTGCCTCTTCCTATTCCTTTCTACGGTTCATCCTTTCCTGCTCCTGTGTCTCCATATTTGGCACGGAACTCTTCAAGCACGTTCTCTGGCTTCACACTTTCTGAGTGTCTCATTTTTTTTCGATTGACCCTCAGAAATTTATTGATGGATCCACCAGCAGTCCAGGCTGCTCGGTGATTAATGAAAGTCCTGGGCTGTTCAAGTTCTGGGCTGATCCCGTGAAGCCGTGGATTACCATCAAAAGTCCCAAAGCCGCGATTTGGAGCCGAGGCAAGCGCAACAACCTTGCCGTCAATTTTTTTTGCCTAGCGCAAAGCCGCAACCGAGAGCGCCGTCCTTTGCCTAGCTTCGCAACGCCGTTTTCTTGGCAATGTCGCAAGTTGCGCTCGAGGAACGTTCTGCAAAGGACAACACCGAAAGCAAACAGCTAAAGTCCGTGAAAAGTTTCATTGCTCGAACTCAGGCTAAAGTGGACGCCAAACTGACTCAAAGTCGGCTTCTCCCTACGCTTTCGCCCGCCAAGCGCTAGAACGACCCGTTTCACCCTTCACTCGACCTTTCCCCGTCACGTGAGGAAGGCACGTCATCCAATGTCATTTCAGACGATGAACAACCCGAAGATGTCGCAAAAGAACTCTTCCCACTCGCTGAGACAACGGCTCACACCGCCAAAGGAAAAGGAGCCCAAGAACCACAACATCAAGTCCGAGCGCCCACACCGCCAACCAACTCCGAGAAGGTGCAAGACTCCGTGCCCGAAGGCACACACGAGAACACCGAAGGAAGCCATCCAAGTGATGCCGAAGAGTCGAAACAACAAGAGGAAGTCGCGAAGACCCGTGTGGAGATTCGGCAATGAACAACAATGCCGTTCTCAACGACAACGCAAGGAGAACCAATGAGGTTGAGCCCGACAACTCACTCTTAACGCCACGACAGGAACGATTTACGCCAAGCGCTATTCCGTCTCCCGAAGGAACACACGAGAAGGCCGACGACGGGGAAGACCCTACTCCCGATGAAGCGGATGGTAATTCTGGAAAAACCTTCTTCAACCCTTCCCTTGCCCCGGATGGTGTATTTGCAAAACTCTTGGTCAAACATAAAGGTCAGATCAACACACACGATCAACAAGCACTATGGGGAGAAACGCATGCCCAAGACACCTTAGGAATTGATACAAATCAACTCATGTTGGAGAAACACCACAAGCAAATCATCTATAATCAAGTACACCCAACAATAGACCTTTGCGCGAGCGACGGGTGCACCTTTTTCCATGACATTGATTGCTCCGACAACAATGCCTACTCCACAATTAGACATGACAATTTTAGGTACCTCAAAGACATCCTTCATCACCACCCAAAATTCTACATTTTTCCACACCCACAAGATTACTACAACTCCAAATACAAATACGGCAACACATGGACCGAGTGGGCCCATGCCATCAACGAAGCCTTGCAAGAAGCCTTTGATTCCGGTGTTGTGTACGAAGGCTCCTTCATTCTCCCGGGAATGGAAGACAACTATTCGGCAGAGACCCTCTACATGAACCCCTTGAACCCCGGCATGATCTCCCCCGCCTCTTGGGTATGTGGAGTAGACCGGCTTTCGGATGCCAATACGTACAACCCATCACCTAATCACGATGGCTCCGTGCGGCTCAACTTGCTTGACTCTCCTCAAAACCCATATTTTCACCTTCACCTCTCCACCCGTCACAAGCACCACGCACACATCCGCTACGGCGACATCATGCACCCTCACACTTCCCTACAATGGGCTAAAAATAAGGTAGACGGCACC
The DNA here is from genome assembly GCA_964036045.1 of Eutreptiella sp. 'Long Island Sound 2002'. Lineage (NCBI taxonomy): Eukaryota > Euglenozoa > Euglenophyceae > Eutreptiales > Eutreptiaceae > Eutreptiella > Eutreptiella sp. 'Long Island Sound 2002'. Next base: position 40,626,949 of record OZ038395.1, read on the forward strand.
GTCCAAGTGGCCGCGGTGCGCACAATGCTACGATTGGAAGTTGCACGGCATTTGCTCCCGAACTTCACCGTCTCTTCTCCAAAAGAGCTTTCCAAAAAATCCAAGCGGGAACGAGGAGAGTATAGGCGGCGCCGTGGTAACGCCCGGGATTTTTTTTTCCTCGTCAACCGCCTTTTCCATTTCGAAAACGACCACATCTCGGTCAACTCCAAAAATGCTTTCTTTCCGGAGGAACGCATACAGCCTCTACAATCATCCTCCGAACATATGTTCCGCTTCGACTACACCATTCCAATCCCCCTCGCCGAGAAGCTTCTCTCCACCATCTTACAACACCCTTTCTGGACGCTCGGCAAAGTCTTTTGCATCCGTGGTTCCGATCTAGGGAAGGACAAAACTTTCAAAGTTGTACCTTCTAAAGCATACAAACAGGCCACGCCGGACTTCAAACAAATTGACGTGTGGAAATCCCTCCTTACTCGCGAAGCCGCGCGACGATGCGGTATCCTAGGGGCCATTCCCAGAACACAACACGAGTTTTACGTGTGCATGAACTATCACAACATCCCCTTGCTCCCCCAACAAGACTCCCTCACTTCCATGAGTTACATGCTCTTCCAAGAGAATAACCTTGTCACGTATCGGGGCACTACGGGAGCCATGATCTCTTGGGGAGGATACTCCTTCTGGCGCTCCAAACACCCGGGACACAAAATGGACCTCTCCGCCTCTCCCTGAAATGTGCACAAAGATGCCCCTCCCCCACCCTCCCCAGTGAAGGCTTGCTTCAACCCCCTCCCCGAACCTCCTCATCCAGAACTGGTAGAAGTACACCCCCTGTCATCCACACCGGACGTTGATGTAATGTTCGGGGTCTCCCTGCTTGGGAAAATTCGGCACATTTCCTTGTTCAGCCCCCCCATGGCTAAGGTGCGAGTCTACCGAGTGAAATATGTTCATCACGAATCCCCGCTCCTTGCAGAAGGCTTCACCGTGTCCCAACTCGTCTTTCACCCCGAATGCCCCGACACGGCGGCGCGTGACAACCTTTTGACTCCCGCCAACCCCCTAGTTTCGGAAGCCCAGGATCTCCTGTCACGTGTCATCGAGGCGGCGACTGCCTACGGCAGCGCGGAACCACTAAGTCTTGCGAGGGACCATTACTTGTCCACAAGCAAGCCCCTCTCCCTCACAGAAAAGATCGCACAGCTCCACCTCCAAACGAGAAACGTTTTTGACCCCATCCCGGAAATAACAGGAGACTTCATATCCAACGAATTTTTGTCAGAAGAAGAAGAGGCCCTGGTGATGTCCTCCAGTGCAGATGAAGATCACCAGTGGCTGTCCGAGGGGCACCGCACAATGCTTCATTTCGGATTCAGGTACAATCCAGAATCAAAAGAAGCCGAACCATTTGAACCGACCCCTCCTGAGTTTATTCAAGCGATTGGGCTACGGGCATTCTCTGCCTGCGCCCAGGTCCTGCCTTCCTCTCTCTTGTGCCCCAATATGTGGTCAGTGGCTCGATACGAGCCTGGCAGTGGCCTTGAAAGTGCTGCCCTAGGTCGTGGATGGTGCCGGAGGGCTCAGGGCCGGCAAGACCGGGGGGACAGGCACGCGAGGAGTCGACCTGAACGCTGCTGTTGGGGGCAGAACCGGATACACGGACACCAACGGAGGCAAGAGCGGCGACAACGGAGGCAAGATCCATGCTGACTGTTATCCGGCAAAAAATCCCAGTCTATGAAGAAAATTGATGCGGATAATCCTAAGTACATCTGAGTGTCCATATCTATCTCAAAAGATTTATATAAATCTGATTGTGAAAAAATATTTGGCCGATCTGGCTCGCGCACGCGCGTCAGCGGCAAATGGCGATTCCGGGTAAATGATCGGAACGCGGCGGATTTACGATGAATGGACCGCGGAATCAGATCCGGCACATCAGAAATATATAGGTCTGATCCTGAGACTGAGCTGCGGGGCGGCGATTCCGCCGAAGCGGAGAAAATGACCAAAATGTAGCCAATCTGGGGCAGATCTGCTAAAATCTGAGCAGATGGGGGTTAGCCGCACTTACACTCCCCCTCCAAAAACACACTGGGGTGTGTCGCTACGTCAACGAAGAACGTAGTGCGGGTAAGTCCCAGAAAAAAATAGAAATGTAGCCTCGATGGGGCGAAATCTGCTTGATCTGACCTGATTTGGTCTGAATTGGCACTGAATCAGGATGGATGAACCTGAAATGCGACAGAATGAGGAGTGACAAACAGTCCTCCGTGCAGTAAAACATTAGGTTAAGGGCTAAAAAGCATGCAAACGTACCGAGAATCGATACCAAACCATGCCCTGGTTGAGAATGAGGTACATTATTGGTGGATTGAGTGGGAGAATCAAGAAATGGAGTGACATCTCGGCGCTCTGGCACAGTTTAGCTGTCGCGGGCACGCTACGGTGTCCTCCACGTACTCCACATCGTGTTACTCCCGCTTTTCCCGTTCTGAAAAGTGCAGCATGTGCGTCAGATTTGGCGCATCTGGTGGATGATCACAAGATTCAGCAAGATTGAGAATCAATTTGAGCAGAGATGAAGGAGATGAAACAATCACAGAGAGGGAAAACAAATACAAATGTAGTCTGCAGGCCCTAAGTGAACAGAAAAACATCAGCGTCAACGAACTAACTTCGCCTAACTTGCCTAACTTCGTTGAATGAGAGGAGATGACAAGGAAATCAACCTAAAATGTCCTAAAATGAGTAAATTTCCTCAGATGAAGGTGAAATGAAGCGGAATGTCTAGAACTGAAACTACTAACACCTTCGTTTAGACTAGAGTTAATATATATTGTCGTTTATTCAGCTCAATTGTGCTTTCCGGCACGTTGGTTCGCGAGCATCCAACAGATTCCATGAAAATGTGGATCATGTGATGATGCATCATGATGGGACATGATGGCCCGGGATCCTTGGCATGTAACGCGCCGAAGGTTCGCTGAAGGCGCTTTACTGACAGTATATACCTGAGAGACACCGAATAGTCCTTTATTTACAGTGGTGGCGGTGTCAATCGACTTGGACAAGGCCCATCTTTCGATTGAGTCCCACAAGACACTTGGATTCACCATTTTCGACAGTTTCAGGTCGGATTGAGCTCACATTGGCGTGTGCCAAAAATACATCTAAGCTTACGGAAGCTCTGAGGTCCGAGAGGTTGCTGTTAGAAGTCCCTGGAGCTCTCATATGAAGGTTGTCTGAAAAATTGACGTCGGGGTTTTGCACAACAGTGGCAGAATGATGGACAAACCTGAGGAATTCAAGTTAAATTCAAGGAATCTGGATCTGAATCTGGACTTTGGCTTCAGCATCACGGCAAATGAAGGTAAGATCTGAGTTCCTGACGTCGCATCTAGTGCCGCCAGTACTACAGGGGGTGCCTGTAGGGGTGAATGTCGCTGGCCAGCGTTTTTACTATGTACATTTGCTTCCATCTGCACGAGTAGCCAAATTCCAAAGATGCACAGACCAACAGAGACAAGATTACCCCGAATCTGCCTGAATTAAGCCTGAGTTTGGTTTTTTCTGGACACGGCAGCACACTCCGTGGCTTTCGGCAGCGTATCTACGCCTTGTCTGCCGAACGGAGACCAAAGAAAAGTTGATTGACGTCAAATTATCAAACATTCGCAGTTTTCCACATCATGTCGTAATCAGGAAGAATGAACAGTGGATTGAGCAGAATGTGGTTTTGTCAAGTCGTCAGAACACTCACATTGGAATAAGTGGTCGACGGGGCGAGGCTGGAGCTTTTGTAGGAGTTGGACATGCAAGGGTTTCGAACCTACACCCTTGAGCCCTAGCGACGAGTGCCATGACGCCCTGGACTAGACGACTGTTAGCCCATTTAGGGCGCCGGCGACTCAAGTCTTGGGATGGCTTCCTCAATTCGGCCAAGCACGAATACATGTGACCACCAACCTGTCTGGTGGGGCCCTCGTACGACTTGGGCGCTGCAAATCAGCGGCCGAACTCGAAGCTTGGTCCTCATTTGGCTCCTGGGCTGGCCTGACCGCAGGAGGGGGGATCGACGGATCAGCCCTGGAATGTGGCTGCTGAGGGCCGTAAAAGGCTGGATCTCGATTCACCACAGGTCTTCTTCCGTCGCTCTCCACCTGTCTGTCGGGTTTCGACAGACAGTCTGTCAGGAGTACGCCAATTTCGGGGTGCTTCTTGAGGAAGTCGATGAACCCCTTGGTGTACCCATGGACAAAAGAATGGGCTGGTTCCCAGTTGTTGTGACTGGAATCAAAGCCCCTCCACTCACATAGAAATTCCCATTCGCCCTTTTCGTCACGTCTTGCCTCTAAAGTCCTCTTGAGTTCGTACCTCCCCCCTTCGATGACCCGATCGGACAAAAGTTTCGAAGTCCAAAAAAGGGGTTTAACCCGATCCTTGGGGGAGGGGATCTCTCTCTTGAGGCGATCGCCCGAAACTTCAATTTCCCTGCTGACATCCACACGAATCCTCCACCTGTTCTCACCTAGACGCGCTGTAACAGCGAATGGCCCCTCCCACAAGGGAAGAAGCTTATCATCTCCGTCCAGGGTGGTTTCGGATTTTCGAAGCCAAACTCGATCGTCGACTTCAAAATTGTGGGGGTTTTTTCGGCCTTGATTCTGGACCCAAAGCCAGTCAGCTTGATGCTTATCGAATCATTTCGAGACAGTTTTTTCTGCTCGTTGGATTTCGTCCAAAAACAACGAAGCATCTTTACAAGGGCGAGGATTATTCAACGGCATGTTCCACCAACACTTCTTTCGTCCAAAGACAATTTCATTTGGAGAAAGGCCATGATACAAAGGCGTGTTGTGGTAACGGCGAAGCATGGCGAAAAGAATCTCAAGCCAATGGAAGTCCTTCTCACTGGCGAGCTCCTTACGAAGCATATTTATAAGTGAGCGGCCGGCTCTTTCGCCTGGCAGCGCTCGATGTGAGTGGATTTCACATCTGAGGTGATGGATTCCAAGGCGGGTACATAATTCTCTCCACCATTCGGAGGTGTACTCCTTACCTGAGTCCGTAATCACCTCGGATGGGACGTCCCAACCTCCCATCCAGGTCTGCGCGCACCATTTGGCAGCAGCCTTGCCAGTCATTGACTCGATGTTGCAAGGCAACACCTGAATGTAGCCAGAATGACGGCATTGTATAAGGAGCACTCCATTGACCTTTTTGTTGGTCCAATGGCACTCTTCGTCGTCGAGTTCACCAAGATGGAAAAAATCACTGGTGACTCTGTTAAAGAGGCGCTCCGGAATAGGATGTGGCCTCAGATGGCCGTGCTTCTTCGCGCTGGGGGGCGTCGAGACAGCACATTGGGCACATCCGGCGGCTACTTTCATACAATGAGTATATAGCCTTGAGCCGAACAACCTATGTTTAATCATCGACCATAATCTACGGCCATGTGCGTGGGGGGACTCCCATTTGTGCCACCAGTTTAACACTCGGGGGGCCAGGGCGTCTGGTACGCACAACTTACCCTCCATCCACAGCTTCCCCCCATCCAACGAATATTCAGCATAAATTCCATCCTTGTGAGCATCTTTGGATTTGAGATTCTCAGAGACCTCTTTAAACATGGAATCATGCAGATAATCGTTCGTCCAGTCACGGATGATAAGGGAATCTTTCGGCAGGGGTGGAGTTTTGGCCGGATCTCGACGCTTAATGCCCTGAATCAACCGAAATCCACTTACTGGTCGGGTATACTCGAACCGTTTCACACTCCCCGAGGAGGGATCGGTGACTTTCTCCACGACTTTCGGTGATTTGGTGATGATCTCATGGGCATGCGCCGGATCTGAGAAGGCCGTGATGTCGTGACACGGTAATGCATGCCGTTTAACAGAGGATTGCATGCATTCACGTCGAATGAGCTTTTTTTCTTCCTGATCCCACTCGATTACGACGTGGCGGTCCTGCTCCGTACCATGGATGTTGGTACTTTGCAGCCCCTCTGAAGCGGGGTAAGCCCATCGGCTCAGAGCATCCGCTACCGTGTTGTGTTTTCCAGGCAAATACGACACATGGAGGTCAAACAAACTGAGAAATTCGTGCCATCTGGCCCGTCGACCAGCTGGGCTCGCGACAGTATCAATGTGTTCGGTGGCCCAATACTCCAGAGATCGATGATGCGTCAGGACCTCGACTCGATTGGTGCCAACCCACGATTGGTACTTTTTTAGAGTGCAGATTATGGCATAAGTCTCTTGCTCACGCGGTGACCATTGCATCTGGCGTGGGGCTAGCTTCCGCGACCAAAATGCAAGAGGGTAATGATCACCTGTGGCTTCATCAACCTGTTCAAGGACAGCTCCGATCGCGTACCTAGAAGCGTCGGTTCTTATGTAGAAGGGTCGGTCGAATTTCGGCACATGCAACGTGGCGACTTCGCAGAGGGCCGCCTTCAAGTGATGGAAGGCCTCCTCGCACTCGTCAGTCCACTTGACACGAACCTTTGAACCTGCCTTGCCCGCATCTCTCCCTACCTTCAATAGTTCAGTGAGGGGGGCAGCAAATTTGGCATAATTCGGCACAAAAGTGTGGTAAAAACTGCAACAACCCAGGAATCCTCTCAATTCCGTGATCGTCTCAGGGCGCTTCCACTTCTGAACAGCGACGAGCTTCCCTGGACTGGGTCGTCGGGTGCCATTCTCAAGGAGAGAACCACAAAATTCGACTGATTTTAAAAATAGTTTTCCCTTCTTTGGCCCACAAATCAGCTGATTCGCATCAAGAATGTCCAAAACCTGGTTCAGCTGCTTTTCATGTAGGGCCACCAGCTCGGCTTCGGTCAGTCCCTCCCCCTCTGTCGCGATGATTATGTCATCTATGTACACACTCACGAAGGCACGAAGCTCAGGATGAGCTGTAAAAAGCACATCCTCCATCATTCTTTGAAAAAACGAAGGGGCGTTCTTCAGGCCCATGGGCATGACCGTCCACTGGACTGGGCCACATGGCGTGCACATACAGGTGAGAGGTCGGCTGTCCTTCCTCAACGGCATTTGGTGAAAGCCGTGACGGAGATCCAGCACAGAAAACAAACGACCTCTTGCCCTCTTGGCGATTTCCTCCTCAATGAGGGGCAGGGGGTGTGAATCCGCCTTGGTTTCGGCGTTGAGGTTGCGAAAATCAACAACCATTCGCCAACCATCAATAGTGTTCTGGTCTGCAGGCGGCGGCTTCGGGACTGTGAAGGGTGCACAGCACCACTCGCTGGTCATACAACCCTCAAGCCAACCAAATTCCCTGAGATTTCTCTCGATTATTTTTCTGAGTATCTCATGTTTCTGTCCATGGTTCTCATAAGGACGCTGTTTCTTCGCCTTGTACCCTTCACGAAGCTCGATGAAGGCTTCACCGAACTGCCCACGGACAGGGAGGTCTTTGATTAACTTCCCCGAAAGGGTTGTGTCCTTCCGTTCCTCAAAAATCTTGTCTCTTTTCTTGGAACACAACTCAGTGTCCACCTGATCGCCAGGAATTACTGTCGAAAAAAATTTGGCGATTTCTTCGGCCTTGGCAGGAAGGGATCTTCTTACGGATGTCCCTAAAAAGGTCCGTATCGACTGCCTCTTGAAGATAGGTGGGTCGAGTGTCGACATTCCAGAGATCCTCTTCGTGATCCAGCTCCTCGAAAGGATCTATGAAAGCTTCCACACGGGGTTTTTCATAAAAAACTCTGAATTTGCGGCGCGAAGAAAATTTTTTTGTCGTCCGTGCGCTGTAGATTCTTTTGGATGTAGATCGTATTGGGGAAGAGGGAGACGAGGCGGATCCATTTGACGTTGGATCACCTTGGGCATCTGACGGACAAAAATCAGAAAAAATGGATTCATCATCAGTACCACGCTCAACCTCAGATTCAGACCCAACACAGGAATCAGTACTAGAATCAGCAGAATCAGAGTCAGAAAGCTTTCCATCCACCAGGAATGCAAGCGAACTCCAGGGCCGCTGTGGCAGGGGACCTGTGTCGTCCCTGGCATACAGCTTAATCTTCCTGGGAAGTTCGATGTAATCTACACAAATGTCTGGCAATTCCTGAAACCAAGGTTTGTCGTCCCACAAGGGCACAACTAAAATCGCCTGGCTTTTATCTTGCTTGATTTTGTGGATGACCTGCTGGATTAAGTGAAACGGAGGATTAATCCATAACTTTTTGTCCCATTTATGGGTCCAAGCGTCGCGAAAGTGCTTGTCAAAGCGCTTGTTCTCGCGGTTAGCAAAGGCATCATACTGTGGCCAAAAGGAGTGGTGTTCATAAAAATATTCACAAATTGTATCGCGCCATTTGTTGACAACTCTGTAGGATGAAGAGTGCCAGCGCGGAGGGCGTCGCGGCTGGGAGTCCCTACGAAGACATTCTAACTCTCGGGAGTAATCAGCACTCCCATTCACCTCTGCAATGGTGACATCTTCGCCAAATTTTGGTGTAACCTTTTGCTTCAAAAATTCTTCTGCACTTTTAAACCCTGCGTGCAAAAAACGAAATTCAGGACGCTCCAAGGGACCTGACTCCAGCAAAAAACAACGCCGATGACCTACGGGCGCCACCCTGTTCTTGCGAAGCCAAGGATGGCCCAAGTAAAGGTCATACTTTATGTCGGCACGATATAAGTAGTCATCCTTAAGGATAACTTCCTCCACATTGCCATCTTCCCAAAGGTCTTGAGCGACCAAATGAGTTGATATATAACAACCGCGTTGCCCACCTGCGAGAGAATGTCCAGAAACTCCCTCGAGGGTAACAGGATGAGGCGAATCAAACACGCAGTCGTCAGGCAAGAAGGAATTGGATTGGAGATTTACCTCCGATCCATTGTCACACAAACAAGTGGCGAGGTGGAAATTGCCCTTGCAATCATAGACCCACAGCTTTGTGACAAACTGACGGGCCCTGTGCTTGGACTGTACACCAACCTCGTCCACTACAACAGAAGGATCCGCTGCCGGATCCAGGGGAGAGGAGACAAGCGACCCTACATCAAGTGGTGGTCGAGAAAGAATCTGGGGATCATGCCTGAAATCGCCTGGGGAGGGGTGATTTTTGTGGCTCCCCTAGGCGTTCTGACCTCCAGTGGCTGCGTTAACATTGTGGACACACCCTGATTCGTCGACCCACTCATCTTGGAGCGGATCATCTGCTGGATTCAAGGCATTTTCAACGTAATCTCGATCCGCATCGGACACCTGATCTGCACCTGAGACCTGATCCACACGATGGTTGCCCCTTCCACGTCCACGGCCACGGCCGCCGGATGATGGACCTCCACCTTCGCCACGCCCTCTGCCCTTACCAGAGAAAGGGGTTCCCGAAGGATTTCCCTTACTGACGCGTTCCCGTGGGGGGCCGGCCACGGGACGCTGCGGTGACACGCACAGGTGAGCAGGCAGGCAAGGCACTACGCTCACAAGGGCATCAATACGCCTGTGTCATGTGACAAAGCGTTTCAGAATCCTTGCCACTCTGCAAGAGGGAACGAAAGTATGTACAGCAACACATCAGGATATGTACACATGGGGTTAAGACTGGACTGGGGTAAGGGCATCACAGAACCATAGACACTCAGTCCCAACTCATATCCCAATCCCAGGTCCGACCCTCTCAGTGGCTGATGGGGGCGGGGGCTCAAACACAACCCATGCCCTGCTCAGTCCGGACTCTGAAACCCTGCTGATGGGGGATGTGTCTCGCACAGCCACAGGCGAGTTCCTGGAAAAAAATAGGCCCCAAGGCCAACCGACAGTGGCTCCCTATGCTCCCTTAATGGCAGGTCCCAACTCCACCCTGAGCCAGAGATATGGCCCCACCATTATCACCCAGGAGTTGGTAGCTGAAAATGGGCTGTTTCAGCCCAAACTGGAATTAACTCAAAAATCCCCAAAATTGACCCCTCGTCCGGACCCGCCAGAGGTAGGGACGAGGCAACTGACCCTGTGCCCTTCGAGTACGAACCCCCTGGAGCCCTCACCCAACCTGGTTCCCTCTGAGGTCCCGGCATCAGGGCAACACGGATGAGTCATGTGGGGTCATGATGCCAAAATCACCAAAATTGGCGTCATTCCCACGCGTGGCTCGCCCGGCCAAGGTAAGGCCAATGGCTCACAGGGTAGGAGGCAGGACCTAGGACTCATATCTGAGTGTACAACTTGAATTTGGGTCCGGGCTCCTTATGGGCTTAGAGAAATGGGGCCGCCAATTGACCACAGGGAAGGGGGAAATTGGGGTCCCAAAATTGGGTCATTTTGGCTGCTTGAAATGAGCCAAAATTCGGTGTGCTCCCAATAGTATATCTCCACGCCGGCTTGGAGATCGGATTCGCCATTCCATACGCGATCTACCGGGAGTCCAATGATGACTCCCATGCCCTTGGCTCTCAAAGATCTCCATGCCACTCGGCGTGGTGACGATCCCAATTGGGTCCACAAATGTCAAAATTGCAAAATTGCCCACACTCACTTTAGGCTAGCGCCTTAACGAAGGTGGCTCCGCTTCGCCCACGTGGTGTGTGGATAATGGGGACCATTACCCATAACACCCATGTCATATATGGTCCATTGGTCCATGCGTCCGGCGTGCACGAAGGTTAGAACATAGTGCACGGCGGGCAGCAAAAGTGGAAAATTGCACGAAATGGCCGAAAATGCGCACACTCATGGTTGAGGCAAATGAGGCACATGCCTGACTCGGACCGGAGTGTGCCATAGGATTGGTATCAAGTCATGTTGGTCCAACATATCTTTTGGGCGTCGCCCAACTCCTCCGGTATTGGGAATGGCAGGGTCGCCAAGTGAGCCCATGATTTTGGATAGTCCCAAATCGCCAACATGGCGGCCATGGTATGCCAAGCCTAAGAGGAGTTATTCGCCGGGTCCAAGATATGTTGGCTACCGAAGTATGTACCCCCAAAACATACTTGAGTCATGATGTCAATTGAGCGCAACGTTGAGATACACGGTCGCCACTTGACATCATGACGAGCCAAAAATGGCAAAATTGGCACAATCCGGCTTGGATCGTGCAATCACTTAATCCTTCTAAACACAATGACTTGACACCATTGACCTTCGATCCCACATATGTGCTCCACTTGGGGCGCCCTGAAAGGTTACGAGCGCTACTTCCCAAGTGGGCACATGAAAATATGGAAAATTGCAAAATACACCCTTTGCTCCCAACGCATCGCTTCGGGTTCACCACACAAGCTTCCCTTCACGAAGGTTAGGCTTGCATTTGATCGTAGAGAGTATGGAGAAGGGGCTTGCACAATATGAGGTCCATTGGCGGGCTTGGCTTGGAGTAATGGACCCGCCAAATGGGCACGCAACACAACACATGGCACATACCACATATTGCCCAAAAGGGTAGCTCCCACCACGATATGTCATGCCCCTCCGAGGGCATAACTTTGTGTCAATCGCTCATAGGAACTCAAGGAGAGTTCCTATGCAACACCAACACTTGCGCGCTACACTCGAAAGTTATCTTAACGCACGCAATGTCATGGCCAAAGAGTTATAACGCAAACTCTACCCTCTTGACCATGATTCATTACACTAGCGCGCACGTGTGGAGACGCAAGGCATATGATGCTTCCTAAATTACGTCGGGAGTATTGTGAATACATCCCACGTTTTCTTATCGTAATTCCTCGCAAGCAACACGAGATATGACCTTCACAAGTGACCTCACGAATCAACTTTGTTTTGCCCATATCTTTAAGACAAATGGAGGGCAGGATAAAAGGGAAGTTGATTCGTGCATACGGAAACACGTAGGTCCACTCGAAAGAGGTCAAATCAAGTGCGGGGATGTCGAAGTCGAAAATCCGATTGCGACATCCTGAAAAATTCGGATTAAGGTTGCGAGTATTAATTATGAAAATTGCGGAAGCATCCATGCAGTTCCTGGCGACTTTGGAGCCTTCGTGACGGATAGCGTTAAAATTTCCATTATAAACAGTTAAACTGGCGGTTACGGTAAAGTCGCGAACCAACCGCCAGCAGTCAAAACAGTGAGTATCGGAACGGAAGCGTAAAAATTGACGGAAACAATATGAAAATAAAACCCTGTTGATTCCTGATATTCTGATACACAAATCTCCGCTGGCGGTGCATCGGTTGCCGATGCGGGGCTTCACGGCACGGAACACGCCGTGCATGGGGTTAGTGGACCGGAGACCGGTTGTATGCCGTAACCTGGCCATGGGGTTCTGGGTACCGCTTCACCCTCCTCCTTAGAGCAAACCCTGGGGGGGGCTCGATAACACCCACGCATGGCAGCGGGTACCCAGGACCACTCCCTGAAAGGGGGGGGGGGTGTCACATCCTCACTTCAGTAAGTCACAGTAAGATAGGTATCCCACAGTGGGATAGGTATGCTGCTGTAACGGCTCGTAGCACATGTATAGTATCAAGTATCAAGTCCCGGGTCCTGGCGGCGATTGTTCGGCATCCAAGGGACCCGTTAACCCATACCAGGCGCACCGGGTGCCGACTGCTACGGTCACCACCACAGTGGCAGTGGCATACACGGCCAACATAGGCGTCACACGACGGCCGAGGTGGCCCCACAAGTCGAGAGCGACCACAAAGATCCATCAGGCTACCCCAAGCTTCCCAAGGCCCGCCGACTGGGGAGAGTCCCCACAGGTCCTTCCTCGGGCGCACCATGTCCATATCCATACGACGCGAGTCCAGAGTGCCATAGTCGAACTCCTTACGAACCCCAAATCGTAAGGGAACTCCTCCTGAAGGGATCGGGCATCAAGGCCGTCTTTTCCCTCGCCCTACTGCCACGAAGGCCATACATGAGGGAGTCCTCATGCAGTGTGGGCGGAGGCGTCGACTCCTCAAACCACCAGTTTCCCAGGCAGACTGACCGAGGTCAGGAGCACCGGAGGCCGCCATCCGAATGCAAGTGCGTCTGCAAATCGGTAGGCTCACACTGGGACTGACAGTGGCGGACCGCTGGTAGTGTAGTCAGGCAACTGGGCTTCCCGCCTGGCGCCATCAGGATCTCCACACATCACAGCGAATAGGGCAACACGGTATCACGGGCACTCAAACAGTAGAATCTGTAATCAAGTACTGGTCCAGGCTGGACCAGGCTGTAAGGATATGTACACGGCGACTCAAGGCGCCTCTGTATCCCGATTCGTGGTGAAAAACAGTCCATCCCTCAGCGATGGGCTGATGACACTTAACATACAGATGCACATATCCTGGAGGGCAGAAAAACAAGCAACAATTCGGGTAAATAGGCGTGTAAACACACTCAGAACAGAGTGCCAAACCACGCCACGGTCAGGATAAGGCAAATGCAGGAGGATGGACAGGATAACGCCTGAGTTCAGGCATATATAGTCTCGAGACACACGTCGACTGGTCTGGATTCCGCAAATGCCATGGAACCAGACCACACACCACAAAATCGCAATGCCGATGACAGCGGCATCCGTTGCGCAACGTCGTATGGGCTTCAAGGCCCCAAGAGCTCAGAATTATGAAGGTCAGTCGCCCTACCTGGTTTCCCAAGGATTCAGCAGGGGGGGGAGTGACGAGTAGAAGAAGAGAGGGGCCATCCTCCTCTGGATTCAGCAGGGGGAGGTATATGGCCACTCTGTCACCGAAAGATGGAAGAGAGCAAGCAAGTAAGGGACGATCCGTCGGGCTCACAAGCGCCTCAAAACACATCAGGGGAGAGCTCAGGGCGCTGATCAGGCACCCCTGGCTGCAATCGCCCGGGTGAGTGCTGCCAAGTCCGAGACATGGATCTTGGTCTTGTGCTTGCGGATGTACTCCATGAAGGGAGTATTGACCCGCGGCACGAATGAGGAGACGGGTTCCCAGGTGTCGTGGGACGGCCCATAGCCTCGCCAACGAACCTTGAACTCCAGACCTCCGGGTGCCGAGGCCTTCGGACGCTGCGCCGGGATCTTCTCGACAGTATAGTCGTCCTGCTCAGCATAGTCGTCGTCCGAATCGGCCTCATGTTTGGCGTAGTCCAGGGACACATGTCGGCCACGGAGGTCGGGTTCCCTCACACGGAGTTGACTCTCGTGGCGCTCCCGGAACTGTCCGTGACCCACCTTGATGCGGTAGGTGTCCTCACCAATCCTGCGGACCACCTCGCCGGGTGTGAACCAGGTCTTGGTGCGGTGGGTGCCCATGGGGCGGGGTCTGATCACCCACACCGGGTCTCCCACCCTGAATTTCTGCGCTGTTGAGCTCGGGGCGGACTTCTGACGCTCAGCATGCTCCTTCTCAAGCTGCTGGCGGATGTCCCGCGCCGTTTGCTCTTGCCGCGCGAAGAACTCCTTGGCATCCATAGCCATGCCATCACCAGACAAGAGAAGTCCCCCACCCAGGGGGTCCCTGCCAAACAGAATCTGGTGAGGGGACAAACCGCCCGGAGTGGGGGTGTCATGATGGGCCTTCAGAGCGGGCCACATCTCCTCGAACCAGTTCCGCCGTGGATTGGTGATGTGGATCTTGCGCAGCTTCTCGAACAGCTGCCGTCCAGCCACTTCAGCACGGCCGTTAGACCGGCTGAGATAGGCGACGCTCTTGGCATGACGTATCCCCATGAGGGAACACATAGCCTTGAACCAGCCACCAGTAAACTGGGGCCCTCGGTCACTGCAAATGGTGCGGGGGATGTCAAAGACGGTCAGCCAATGACGAATCATCATGACTGCCACTTCCTTGGCAAGCAACCCCTTTTTGCGTGCCGGAACGGCTACAACGTAGCCGCTGTGGCGGTCCACACAGAGAACCACACAGTCAAAGGTCTCCTTGCCAATGTGCACTTCGGGCATGGAGAAGACGTCCATGGCCACGCTCTCCATGGGCTGGTCAGGAACCGGGGTCCATTGGGGTTCCCCCTTGACGTTCCGGTTATCGGGATTGCAGGCCTGACAGACCGAGCAACCCTTCCTGACCTTCTTGATGGCGGTGTAGAGAACGATATGGTCGATCTCGAACCGACGCTGCATGTCAAGAGCTTGCTTCTTGACCCCTGGGTGCAGCATGTGGTGGTGCCAAGCTTCACACAGCTCGAGCACCCGGGACTCTGGGACTAGCAGCTTACCATTCCGGTAGAGCTTGCCATCTTCCTCAGTCAGCCCCATTGGCCACTTCTGCCCGTCATCAGGGTCGGTCACAGCCCTATACTCGGCCGCAAAGGCCTCAGACTTGGCGTAATCGTCGGTCCAGTCGTCCTGGAGGCAAGACTCCGGGAAGAGGTGCTTGTCGGACTCAGTTCCCACAGGGGGTGCCGGATCGGGCCTTCCGCCCGCGGCACCCACAGGGGTGAGTACACTGACCGCTCTGCTCACCCTCGTCGCGAGGGGGGCATCCGCAGCTATGACGACGAAGCATTTAACATCCTCCTCCTCCATCAGGCGCTCCATTTCAATGATCCTCTTGGCTTCAGCGGTCTCAGCCTCATCGCCATGGGCAGAGATATCCTGCATGCCCTTGCTGGCTGGATAGGCCCACCTACTGAGACAGTCCGCCACGGTGTTATCCTTTCCAGAAATGTAAACAACCGTAAGGTCGAACTTGGCCAAGGTCTCATGCCATCTTGCCCGTCGGGAGGCGGGACCTGAGGGGGTGTCCACGTGCTCCTTGTGCCACGACTGCAGACTCTGATGGTCGGTGCAGACGGTGACGGGATGGAGGGCTATGTACCCAGCCCATTTCCTGAGAGCCATGACGATGGCATACGCCTCCTTTTCACGGGGCGTCCACGTCCGTCTCTGGCCTTCCGCCAGGACTCGGCTCCAGAAGGCCACGGGCACGTGCCTCCCGTCGTCAAGCACTTGCTCCAACACAGCGCCAATGGCGTAGTCGGAAGCGTCGGTGCGCAGGACGAACCCTCGGTCAGGATCCACGAGGTGCAGACCCACTGCGGATAGCAGCGCCTGCTTCATCCCCTCAAAGGCACGGTCAGACTCTTCAGTCCAGACCAAAGCCTTCTTGGACCCCTTCTTGGTCTCCTCTCGGTTGCCCTTGAGCATGGTCGTCATGGGGGCTGCATACTCGGCATACATCTTGATATACCCCGAGTAGTAGTTGCAGAACCCCAGATACGCCCGTAGCTCAGAGACCGTCTTGGGCTTTTCCCAGTGCTCAATCGCAGCCACCTTGCCAGGTATGGGCTTTCGCTGCCCGTTCCCGACTACGTGGCCAGCGAAGACCACCTCGCTTACCGCAATGGTGGCCTTGTCACTGCTGCCCGTGAGCTTGTGCCGAACCAGAAGGTCCAGCACTCGAGTGACGTCCCTCTCGTGTGCCTCCAGGAGCTCCTCGTAGCTCATGCTGGGGTCCCCGGACGCGATGATCACGTCGTCCACGAAGGGGTCCGCACAGTCGCGCACCGGCTCAAGCAGGTTCTCCAGCATCCGCTGAAAAGCCGCATTGCCGTTGGTAACGCCCATAGGCATCACCTTCCACTGGAGAGGTCCAAGTGGGGTGCTCATGGCTGTGCAGGCACGGGACTCCTCGGCGAGAGGCATCTGATGATAACCATGTTTCAGGTCAATCACCGTGAAGATCCTCCGCCGGTGTTGTTTTTGCAGCATATCCTCAATGAGGGGCAGCGTATAGCTGTCGTGCTGCGTTTGGGCGTTCAGGCCGCGGTAGTCGACCACGAGCCGCCACTCACCGGCAACCTTCTTGGGGACGACGAAGCAGGGAGAGGCCCACTCGGAGTGGCACGGCTCAAGCAAGCCTCTCTGGATGAAGTCACGGAGGATCTTCTCCATGGCCTCTTTCCTCTCGCCCCTCAGGGCAAACTCCCGGTGCCGATACACACGGGGGTCCTGCTTCAGTCGTATCTTGGCCTCGCCATACGGTCCACGCACCGGTGGGGGGAACACAGCTTTTCCGCTGAAGAAGGTCTCGCCATACTTCTGCTTCAGCCTGGCCCTCAACGCCTGGATCTTGGGGCAGTCATCGGACTCCGCCTTGGCTTTTCCGGGCACTTGAACCACGGAGCTTACTTGAGGGGTAGCGACCCCGCTCGCTTTCGGCTCAGGTGGTCTTCCCAGGTGGCCCAAAGGGCCATCCCTGGTCTTGCCTCGGAACAGATCGCCGTAGGTGGGTGGGTTACCGCCAGGCGGCTCGTCTTGGCTGGACATGTGATCCAGCACCCTCTGTACGAAGGTATTCCCGTCATAGGAACCAGAGACGATTGAGTCCACTTCCCACCAGGCTTTGTCCTGGCCTTTGCCCTCACGCCGGTTTCCCCAGTCGTGAAAGGGCTGATCCATATACCCCTGAACCAGATCCCACTCCTCTTCAGTGAGGGGGTCTTCGGAGTCTGATTCTTCGATGTCAACAGGGGGAACCGCAAAGCATTGCCTCCAAGGCTCTGCTATGATACGGTTGACACACACGAAGTCCGTGGTGTCGGCCTGATCAAGGCCCCCATCCACATAGTGGAATTCCGTTGGCCATCTCTGGGGTGGCATGGGCTGTCCCTTAGCGTCCTGATAGACACTCCCTCCAGCCGGTAGGACGACCTTGTTTAAGGTCATGTTGGTCAATGAGGCTACCCAATGTCGGGTACTCTCCTCCTCGGTGCATCCCATAGGAACAACCAGCACTGCCTTGGAGCGGTCCTTGCGAATCTTCGCTATCGCTCTTGGAATGTCCCAACGGGGGCAATGGATCCACATCAATCCCTGATGCGGACCCCAGTGCTTCTTCCACGCGGAGTCCTGTGCGCTCCAGTACTTCTCACACACCCGCAGATGTGCGGAGGTTCCTGAAGAGAACGCATCCAGGGCCAGATCCGACGCTCCCAGGTCCGCGACCACTCGGTTCGCCACTTCCGGCCTTACGCCGTACTCCTGGTTTGCTGGCCCAGTGGGCTCAGTGTCCAGCGCGGCCACTTCGAGCTGATTGCGTTCGGGGTGGATCCATGCGCATTCCACATGGTGCTCAGGTGACGAGAGCCACGAGAGTTGGTCGTCCTGGTACAGGGTCATGAAGGCCTGGGCCGGGAGGACGCCGGAGTCCGTCTCCATCATGAAGTCGTACCTGACGATCATGTCCCAGTCCATCTCGGCTTCGTAGAAGCTACCGTGCAGGAGGATTTCCTTGCCGAGGTCTGGGCGGCTCAGCTCACGATGGTTCACGAACTGCAGCCCAATGGCCGCTTCCTTCGTGCCTCCCACCATGTACTGGCCGTTCGCCACCTTCAGCCTGACAGGTTTCCGACTGTCGGTCAGACACTCTGGTGGAAGTGGGCCAGCCTTGACCAAGCTGACTTGAGCTCCCGTGTCGACCAACACGTCGAAAACCTTTTCGACTTCCCCGCATAGGGCACGGACCTTAAGATGCAACTGCCGCTCGCGACCGACACGGCGCACGGCGTGCAAACTCAGGATCTCCGGCCGTTCCAGAAGCTCAACAAGCGACTGGTGCAGGTCGTGGACAATGGGCTCAAGCTGCCCATCTGCAGCATCCAGCTGCGGTCCGGGAGATACTCCGATACTATCGGATCGATCCTGTAGTACATCAAACACGTTCTTGGTCGCGAAGGACGGACGGGTGCAAGGGTTCGTGCCTTCACTTGCCCTCACCCCGCCTCCGCGACTGGGCGCCAGACCGGGCCTTCCGCCCGCGGCAGTCCCCTTGTGCTTATCGACTCCCGACTGGGATGGTTCGGCGCTTCCCACGTCACCATCCTGCGACCGCCCTAGCTGGGGCCCTTGGCTGCAGGGGCTCCGCTAGGGGGCGTCGGTTGTGGAAGAGGGGGTGTTCTCCTCGGCCTCAACGTCGTTGACGCCCTTCTTTCTTCCCCCTTTACCTCCTCCTTTACCCTTCTTGTCCTTGTCCTTGTTCTGGTCATTCTGGTTGTTCTCCTTGTTCTTGTTGTCCGACCTGGGGACCCAGTTCCGCTTGATCTCCTGGATCTCCTTGGCCAACTCGGTCCCCACCGACGACATCAGCTTGGCCAGCTCGTCCTTGTCGACCTCCATTTTGGCTTCCCGGATACCCGCGGGCGCACGCTTCTTCGACCCGTGCGCCTTCTTGTAAGCCTCCGTGTCGGCCTTGTGGACGGGGTATGTTCGGTGGTCATGGTTGAAGCCTTTCTTCCTCCCATAACACACGAAACAGCCCTGAGGGTGAGCTCGTATGAACTCCCCAAAGGACAGCGGAGGGTCGCCAATGTGGCGAGGATCCCTCTTCTCCTGCTTCCTCCAACCCTGCTGCAGGGGCTTCCAGTTTCCCGGCTTGCTCCCCGTGTTCAGGTTCCTGGCCACGAAGGCACAGACGGCCACCTCGGCGGGCTCATCGTCGTCGTCATCGTCGACGAGAGTCTCATCACCGCCGGCTCCCGCTGGGTCCATGGCGTCTTCCCCGCCAGGTCCCTCGCCAACGTAGTTGACGTCGCGGTCGCCGGGCCTCAACCCGCGGGTGTGGTGGAGGTTTCGGTACTCCTTGAGTACCTCCTCGCCAACCCACTCCAGGATCTCGTCGCAGCTCATCCGCGCCGGGATGGGCTGCAGACGGATGGTCTGGCCGCTCGACTCACAGTCGTCAAGGCGCCACATCGCGGTCTTCTCGCGATCGCCCGAGACGGTGATGAGAAGAGCGTTCCGCAGTGAGTGCCGTTTGACATCCCGGGCCACGTTCTTCTTCGCCCAAGACACCACGTTCGTATGATACTCCTTGGGGAGCATCATCTTGACCGTGTGGTTGGACTTGGCCCTCTTGGATTCCTCCTTGGTGACCCTCTTGATCCATGCTTCCGGCAGCATGGAGAGCAGGCGAGCCTGCTCGTCACCCTCGTTCCAATCCTCCACATTGCGGCGGAAGAGGGTGTATTTCCCTCGGAAGTCACGCCAGTCCCGTAGGCGGATCTCCCGTCCATCATGCTCAAGCTTGATGGACTTCCAGCGCTTGGCAGCCACCTGCGGAGCGTCCACCCGCTCCTGCTCGTTGAGCCACTTCTTGGCGTCCTTGAGGGTCTTGATTTTCCCCTCCTTGGTCGCCACGAAGTATAGCTCGCCGAGCACTTCCGGCAGGCGGTACCTGAACCGTTTGAAGACATATCTCTCCGCATCCGCGGGAGGTAGGTCTTCAGTGACGGTCAGCCCCCAATCGTCCAGCTTCTCCAAGAAGCGGTCGAGGTTGAGGGGGTTGCCATCGTACATGGGGGGCTTGATGTCCTTCAAGTCTTCCCACACGGCGGTGTCCGCGGCCTTAGAGACCATGAACGCCGGCCGCGAGGTCGACCGAGGTTCCCATCGGCCTCGCCCACGGACTCCCACGGCCGCCACGTCCATCTCCTCCATGGAATCCCTGTGGCCACGCCGCGGTTCCTCCACGTACGCTGAACCGAAATGTTCACGCCGTACTGCATCCATGTACGCATCCTCATCACGGCGCTGGCGGCTGCGTTCAGCGGCCTCCCGTCGTACACCACGCGGCGGGCTGATGTCGAACTCCTCCAGGTCCAGGTCCAGGTTCAGGTCCTCACCTTCGCCGACATCCCACTCCACGTCTCCTCTGGGGACCTCATCCCTGAGTCCACCATAACGTCCTGCAGCCCTGGGGATTGGCGCCGGGGCTGGTGCCGGGCGCCGGGGGCGTACAGGCGTCCGCGGTGGGGCACGGCGGTTGTGATAGTCCGCGCTGAGCCACTCATCGCGCCATTCCTCACTGCCACTGCCGGGCGGCACGCGCTCGTTGCGGCGGCCCGCGCTGTGGTGAGAGGGGGCGGTGAGAGAGGGGGCACTGGCGCTGGGGCGACTCCTGGGGGCTCCGCTGGGGGCGTGGGGTCTGCCTGGACCTGGTCCGGGTCCCCAGCCGTCGTCCGACGAGCCAGACTCCAGGGGTGGGCGGTCGCTGCCGACGCGCCCACGGGCTTCCAGCGCATCCAGCCTCTCCTGCAGGCCGCTGACGACGTTCGTCAGCGACTTGGTCTCGGCCCTGGCGATGTCCAGGTCCTTCTGCGCGCGCGCGGCGACCCCGGAGATGCGAGCCATCTCGACCTTGCCCGTGTCTACCTCGCACTCGAGGGCAAAGACCCTCCTGCGGAGGTAGACAATCCACCGCCAGGTGGTGTCCGGGTCGCCGTTCCCTGGTGGGTCGTCGGGGTCCCCAGGGGGTCCTCCAGGAGGGCCTCCGCCGGGTCCGCCCGGTCCAGGGGGTCCTCCCCCGCCCGGTGGTCCGCCTCCAGGGGGTCCACTCGGTGGGCGTCCTCCAGGGGGTCCAGAAGGTCCTCCGCCAGGGGGTCCCGGTGGGTCTCCGCCGGGTCGCCTCGGTGGGTCCGAGGATGGGCGCTTCCTCGTGATGCCGAACTCCATGTCGTCATCCTCGTCCATGTCGCCCCACCTGGGCGTCTCGGTCACGGAGGACTCGGAGCTCCGGTAGGGAGGAGGGGGATCCTCATCCTCACCTTCCATGGGGACGTCTCCGCCACCTCCGCCCGTCCAAGCCACCACTTGGCGATGTCGACGGCCTCGTTCATCCCCGTCACTGGCGGTGAAGAAGGGGTCAGTGTCGTGGGGGTGCCCACCCGCTGGCCTCCGCGGCCTCTCGGGGGTCTTCCCCTTGCCCTTCCTCCGTCGACGGGCGGTGGTGCTACCGCTCCCACTGCTGCCCGTGTCCGCCTCATCCAGCTTCATCCTGGAGGAGGCGTCCCCTTCGAAAAGCCTTCGAAGGGTCTCCACTCGCGATCCTCCCGGGGGAGTCTCGTGGCGGAGCTTGGCCTCTGCCTCCTCCATTGCGGCGGCGGTGGCTGCGGCAGCTCGCGCTTCGGCTTCTTCCCGAGCACGAGCCGCCTCGGCTTCCCGGGCCTGCAGCAGCTGCGCCTTCTGCGCCTCCAACGCTGCCAGCTCCGCCTCCGTCTTGGCCTTCTCCTCAGCGACCTTCCGTCGCGCGGCCTCGATGGCTTCCTTCTTGGCGGCGTCCTCCTGGGCCTTAGCCGTCGCTTCGGCGTGGGCCCTTTCCTCCGCCTCCTTCTTTGCCCTCTCTTGGGCAAGCGCCTCTTCCAGCGCCTTCACCTCGGCCTCCTTGCAGGCAATGGCCTCCTGCGTCAGGCGGGCTTCCTCGTCGGCTGCCGCC
The DNA here is from genome assembly GCA_964036045.1 of Eutreptiella sp. 'Long Island Sound 2002'. NCBI lineage: Eukaryota > Euglenozoa > Euglenophyceae > Eutreptiales > Eutreptiaceae > Eutreptiella > Eutreptiella sp. 'Long Island Sound 2002'. The sequence goes on from OZ038395.1 coordinate 40,649,101, forward strand.
AACTCACCGTTGACCTGAGCCGTTGCTGCCCCATGGGCGGCCACGGCCGTGAGTCCGGCCGCAATGGCCGCCACGGTCTGAGCGTGGATGGCCATGCCATGCGCCCACTGCGCAGCCTCCTCCTGGGCGATGCCGGTGGCGCCCTCCACGGCAGCGCTGTACTGCCTGGCCCGTTGCCGGGCAACTCGACGGTTGCAGGGCACCCCACAGGCGCGCTGACAGGCGCGCGCCACGTCCCTTTCGGGAGCGACGCTGCTGCTGGAGCTGGCCTGGTCGGCCGGCATCCTCCCGCGGTGGGCCGACTCCACGTCGCTGCTGGGGCCTGCTGGGGCCTGCCGGGCCCTCAGGAGCAGCGGACGGGGCTTGCCCTGGGTCTGCTTGGCGACTTGGATGTAGTCGCCAAGGGTGGTGGAGCCGGGGTGGTGTCCACCATTGGGCCGTTGGGGACTGGGGGCTGGGGTTCCGCCCTTGGCGCCTTGGGCGGCTTCGGCAGCCAGGGCCTCCTGGTACTCCCGCCACCTCCGGTCCCTCTTCTTGTCCCCGGCGGACCGCTTCTCCGTCCCCGGAGACGCGCTGCTGCTGCCCTGCAGCCTGCGCTCGCTTCCCGGTTCCGGGAACTTCTTCTCGATCACGTCCCACAGGGAGACGTTGATCGAGGCGCCCGACGGGTAGGCGTTGGGGTCCTCATCCTCCTCAATCCCGTCGGGGCGCAGCCCCTCGCCGGGCCTGTCCGGCCAGGTCCACGTCCTCCAGCGCTTGCGGCGGAAGCGGTACTCGTACCCTTCCGCCCGCAGCCACTCCTCCACTGCCCGCAGGCGGTCCTCCCCCATGTCCTCCCGGAGCTCGAAGCTCCCGGGCATGCCGCCTTCGCACTGGGGATTGCTGTAGCGGTATTGCTGGTCCCACAGCAATCCGCGCAGCAGGCGCGCCACATGGGGGTGGGGCTGCGGCCACCTCCGACCCGCTTCTTGCCAATTCACCATGGCAGCGGGGGCGTAGTTGATCTTGAGGTCCTTGACGTGCACTCGTTCAACTCAACGAACTGGTTGTGGTTGTTGAGGAGGGTGCTTTAGCACTGGATTGGGCGTGCGGCTGGTGCTGGTTAGCCGGTGGTTGTGGAGGTGGTTGACGCGGCCTTGCTGGTCGGCCGATGGGACTCCGGGTCGGCCGATGGGGCTGATGCAGGAGTCCTGGTCTGTGCACCTCTTTCACGGCTGCTGCGCGGTCAGGGCGGTGCTCTGGACGGCGCTGCGGGCTCCGTGACGAACTCGGCGCTGTCGCTGAGTGGCGCTGCGAGCTGCTGCGCTGCGCTGCGAGACGCTGCGCTGCGCTGCGAGCTGCGAGCTGCGCCGCGCTGCTGCGACGCGCTGCTCGGGGTTGTTGGCCCCGAGTGGCACGCGAGGGCTGGGTAACCCCGCGGCAGTGAAACGCTTTTGACGCGTTCCCGTGGGGGGCCGGACACGGGACGCTGCGGTGACACGCACAGGTGAGCAGGCAGGCAAGGCACTACGCTCACAAGGGCATCAATACGCCTGTGTCATGTGACAAAGCGTTTCAGAATCCTTGCCACTCTGCAACAGGGAACGAAAGTATGTACAGCAACACATCAGGATATGTACACATGGGGTTAAGACTGGACTGGGGTAAGGGCATCACAGGACCATAGACACTCAGTCCCAACTCATATCCCAATCCCAGGTCCGACCCTCTCAGTGGCTGATGGGGGCGGGGGCTCAAACACAACCCATGCCCTGCTCAGTCCGGACCCTGAAACCCTGCCAATGGGGGATGTGTCTCGCACAGCCACAGGCGAGTTCCTGTGAACCAATTGGCTCCAAGGCCAACCGACAGTCGCTCCCCATGCTCCCCTAATGGCAGGTCCCAACTCCACTCTGAGCGAGAGATATGGCCCCGCCATTATCACCCAGGAGTTGGTAGCTGAAAATGGGCTGTTTCAGCCCAAACTGGAATTAACTCAAAAATCCCCAAAATTGACCCCTCGTCTGGACCCGCCAGAGGTAGGGACGAGGCAACTGACCCTGTGCCCTTCGAGTACGAACCCCCTGGAGCCCTCACCCAACCTGGTTCCCTCTGAGGTCCCGGCATCAGGGCAACACGGATGAGTCATGTGGGGTCATGATGCCAAAATCACCAAAATTTGCGTCATTCCCACGTGTGGCTCGCCCGGTCAAGGTAAGGCCAATGGCTCACAGGGTAGGAGGCAGGACCTAGGACTTATATCTGAGTGTACAACTTGGATTTGGGTCCGGGCTCCCTTTGGGCTTAGAGAAATGGGGCCGCCAATTGACCACACGGAAGGGGGAAATTGGGGTCTCAAAATTGGGTCATTTTGGCTGCTTGAAATGAGCCAAAATTCGGTGTGCTCCCAATAGTATATCTCCACGATGGCTTGGAGATTCGATCCGCCATCCCATACGCGATCCACCGGGAGTCCAATGGAGACTCCCATGCCCTTGGCTCCCAGAGATCTTCAAGCCACTCGGCGTGGTGACAATCCCAATTGGGTCCACTAATGTCAAAATTGCAAAATTGCCCACACTCACTTTAGGCTAGCGCCTTAACGAAGGTGGCTCCGCTTCGCCCACGTGGTGTGTAGACCATGGGGACCATTACCCATAACACCCATGTCATATATGGTCCATTCGTCCATGCGTCCGGCGTGCACGAAGGTTAGAACATAGTGCACGGCGGGCAGCAAAAGTGGAAAATTGCTCAAAATGGCCGAAAATGCGCACACTCATGGTTGAGGCAAATGAGGCACATGCCCGACTCGGACCGGAGTGTGCCATAGGATTGGTATCAAGTCATGTTGGTCCAACATATCTTTTGGGCGTCGCCCAACTCCTCCGGTATTGGGAATGGCAGGGTCGCCAAGTGAGCCCATGATTTGGGATAGTCCCAAATCGCCAACATGGCGGCCACGGTATGCCAAGCCTAAGAGGAGTTATTCGCCGGGTCCAAGATATGTTGGCTACCGAAGTATGTACCCCCAATACATACTTGGGTCATGATGTCAATTGAGCGCAACGTTGAGATACACGGTCGCCACTTGACATCATGACGAGCCAAAAATGGCAAAATTGGCACAATGACACACAAAAGTGCCTTGAAAGGTCTACAATTATATTATAATATCTCCGGCTTGGATCGTGCAATCACTTAATCCTTCTAAACACAATGACTTGACACCATTGACCTCCGATCCCACATATGTGCTCCACTTGGGGCGCCCTGAAAGGTTACGAGCGCTACTTCCCAAGTGGGCACATGAAAATATGGAAAATTGCAAAATACACCCTTTGCTCCCAACGCATCGCTTCGGGTTCACCACACAAGCTTCCCTTCACGAAGGTTAGGCTTGCATTTGATCGTAGGGAGTGAGGAGAAGGGGCTTGCACAATATGAGGTCCATTGGCGGGCTTGGCTTGGAGTAATGGACCCGCCAAATGGGCACGCAACACAACACATGGCACATACCACATATTGCCCAAAAAGGTAGCTCCCACCACGATATGTCATGCCCCTCCGAGGGCATAACTTTGTGTCAATCGCTCATAGGAACTCAAGGAGAGTTCCTATGCAACACCAACACTTGCGCGCTACACTCGAAAGTTATCTTAACGCACGCAATGTCATGGCCAAAGAGTTATAACGCAAACTTTACACTCTCGACCATGATTCATTACACTAGCGCGCACGTGTGGAGACGCAAGGCATATGATGCTTCCTAAATTACGTCGGGAGTATTGTGAATACATCCCACGTTTTCTTATCGTAATTCCTCGCAAGCAACACGAGATATGACCTTCACAAGTGACCTCACGAATCAACTTTGTTTTGCCCATATCTTTAAGACAAATGGAGGGCAGGATAAAAGGGAAGTTGATTCGTGCATACGGAAACACGTAGGTCCACTCGAAAGAGGTCAAATCAAGTGCGGGGATGTCGAAGTCGAAAATCCGATTTCGACATCCTGAAAAACTCGGATTAAGGTTGCGAGTATTAATTATGAAAATTGCGGAAGCATCCATGCAGTTCCTGGCGACTTTGGAGCCTTCGTGACGGATAGCGTTAAAATTTCCATTATAAACAGTTAAACTGGCGGTTACGGTAAAGTCGCGAACCAACCGCCAGCAGTCAAAACAGTGAGTATCGGAACGGAAGCGTAAAAATTGACGGAAACAATATGAAAATAAAACCCTGTTGATTCCTGATATTCTGATACACAAATCTCCGCTGGCGGTGCATCGGTTGCCGATGCGGGGCTTCACGGCACGGAACACGCCGTGCATGGGGTTAGTGGACCGGAGACCGGTTGTATGCCGTAACCTGGCCATGGGGTTCTGGGTACCGCTTCATTACCTTTACCCTGGAATCCTGGAGCATTTCCCTTGTTTGCACCGGATTGAGGGGTTTGGCCTGGATTTCGATTTCCGCCTCCGGCGTTGCTATTGGGATTTTTCTGGCCGTTCGGCTGCCCACCGGAGCCGGATGGAGTCCGATTTACTGTGCCTTGGGACCCGCCAGGGCCTCCAGGATTTTTGTTTCCACCGGAGGGGGTCGGATTCCTTTTTCCAGCCTTCCCACCGTGCACCTGTCTGTCATTCCTGTCTGAATTCTGCGAATTACTGATATTTTCACCAATCACCTTGTGATCATAAGGAGACCATCGGTGATTATCAGTAGAATGCGTCTTAGCTCGGTTCGTAGAACCTAAAAGAAGGCAGATGCTACAGTGCTGCTGAACATTCCGGGTGTCATTCACCTTTTTGTTGCCCTTTTGGGCCCCATTTTGGGTGTTTTGCTGGGTATTCTTGTTTCCCCCAAGACCCTCATGGAAATTCTGATTGGCGGCGTCGGCGAGCCGCTCAACCTCCTCCCAGAGTTCCTTCGGGGTGTACGAAAACACCCAGTTTTTGGCCTTCAGGCGATGGCCATGGAAGCTGACTCCCCTGTTGAGGACTTGGACAAACAAGTCCCGATCCTCGTGTTCATGAAACTTGATTTTCCACGTCTCCTCAGTGAATTTCACCTTGGAGAAGGACGTGGGGGAGCACTTTTGAAGTGCCTCCCTGACGGAAAACTTGTTGGCAGAGGCATCGAAGCCTTCCACCTCCGCCCACCAGGTCTTGACCTTTTCTTCGGACTGTTTGTTCCGAAGGGTGGTGCAGTTTCTGAGGGGATCTTGTCAAAAATCAGATTTTTCAGCTCGGCACTAGAAAATGTTTCGCCTGAATGTTCAGCTTCTTCCACTAGATTCCAGAAGCGCTGTTTTTTGTCTTGCACTTCGTGCAATATTAATCACGAGAATGAAGGAAAATTCCGCAACATTTGGTGGTAGTGGTCCTCTGGCAGCCGGGATCCACGTACCTCCAACTGTTCCCACACCTCATCAAAGGTAAGGGGGGAACTTGTATCCTCGCGATCACTCCAAGTCCTGAGCCAAGTGTTGGCCGGCGCTCCCTCAAGGCAATCCAAGAGGGCCATCAGGAACTGATCATCTTGGAGTTTTTGAGTCTTAACCCACAGTTTAAATTCCCGTTGGAACTGAGGCCAACGTCGGGGGTTCCCAATATACTTCGGTTGCTTGGCAACCTGACGAAGTCGCAAGGAAGTAGGATTAAGAAGCGAATCCAGCCCAACACCGGCCGTAATGGCAGACACTTTGGCGGCATCATTCGCCACACCAGCTCCGGCGAGGGTCTGGGCGAGCAACAGCTGGGCTAAGGTATTGGAATCAGCAGCAGGAGGGGCAGTACGGGAGGCAGTTCGCTTGGCATTCTGAGCCTCAGTCCTAGCCTTCGCCGTCCTACTCTCAGAACGAGAGATTTTAACCCTTTCCTTTAACTTGGTCCTGCTGATCCTTGCATCGGTGGTCCTGGAGTCCGGAGAAGGAGCAATTGAAAAAATTTCTGTCGCCTCCTCCGATGGCTCTGTTGCTTGTTCCACCGATGAGGCGCCCTCAGACCGCATGTGCGTCTTGAAAAGATCTTTTATTCCCAGCGTTTGAATGATGAGGTGCATTTGATCTTTGAGCAATTGGAGCTCAGCATCTCGCTGGAATCTGCAGGAGCAGTCGGCAGGACAGTACATACCCTGTCCTGAAGGGCCTGAGCAGGCTCTCGGACCGCTGATCTCGGTGGTCCGCAGGCAGGAGTCCACTTGGGGAGCTCCTTCAGCCCTGATTTCCAGGCTTGCCTGCCTGGCCGCCTCTAAAATTCCCTCCTCGACCGCGGCGGCTAGATCGTCGCGGATGGAAACAGGAGGATGAGGGGCGGATGGCCCGGGAACAGGTGCCGTGCCCTTCCTTTTCGGGAAGGGGCTTGCCTCCCAGATCTGCAAAAAAATGGCAAAAGAGTCATCTTCTTGAGAACGCCACCACATCCTGGTATTAATTTCGTTCTGAAGGAGGAAAAAATATTCCGTTAAAAAATCAGAGGCGATTCTTTCTTGTTCGATCAGCTTAGACGACGCTAACCAACAAAGGGCCTCAAGGGCCTCAAGGTTACGGGTCACTTCTGAGGACAAATGGTCGTCCCAGTGTGCCCAAGAGGCTGGTCGATTATAGCTAGGTACCTCACCTGGACCGCCCATCTCAATGTCGTCCAGATCGGCGTCCGTGGTCTCAAATGTTGGACATTGGTAAGGAATGTTGGTACCTGCCAGCTCCGTAAGCTCCACCGGAGCATTGCCATCGTCGTAGGCCGGCGGATTCCAGCTGCTCGATGGCCAGTTTCGACTGGGATTATGGTAATTTGGGTCCCCACAGCTGCTGATGTGCGCCCTTCTTGGGCAGCTTGGACTTGCGCAAGGCATTCCTCTCAAGGCCTCGTTCGCGCAGCACCATGGCAGCGTAACCGTTACTTCACCAGAAGCGGCGGGGTCTACGGGGCCGTACTGGGGAGCGGGCTGTGGTTGGGATGCCACTGAAGCAACACTCAGGTAGCCTCTGCTACCATGAAAGTGCTGCCCTAGGTCGTGGATGGTGCCGGAGGGCTCAGGGCCGGCAAGACTGGGGGGGCAGGCACGCGAGGAGTCGACCTGAACGCTGCTGTTGGGGGCAGAACCGGATACACGGACACCAACGGAGGCAAGAGCGGCGACAACGGAGGCAAGATCCATGCTGATTGTTATCCGGCAAAATCCCAGTCTATGAAGAAAATTGATGCGGATAATCCTAAGTACATCTGAGTGTCCATATCTATCTCAAAAGATTTATATAAATCCGATTGTGAAAAAATATTTGGCCGATCTCGCTCGCGCACGCGCGTCAGCGGCAAATGGCGATTCCGGGTAAATGATCCGAACGCGGCAGATTTACGATGAATGGACCACGGAATCAGATCCGGCACATCAGAAATATATAGGTCTGATCCTGAGACTGAGCTGCGGGGCGGCGATTCCGCCGAAGCAGAGAAAATGACCAAAATGTAGCCAATCTGGGGCAGATCTGCTAAAATCTGAGCAGATGGGGGTTAGCCGCACTTACAGGCCTGAGGAGCCACGTAGACGTCCCTCAGCTAGGCCCTTATGTCCTGGATGGCTCCTTTGGGTCAGGTGCGGAAATGGTTTTCGAAACGCATCCCCTCCCCGGATCCACCCTCTTTGAGAAAAGGCAAAAAGTCTTCCTACAGCACCGCAGCCTCCTCCTAATTTCTGGGGAAGCCCGCGACAAGTGGAAGCACCAAATCCCAGCTCGCGACTATGACACAGTGGAGAAGCAGCGCATTCCCCGAGACTCCAGGGTATCCCTTGTCTTCCTTCACACTGGTGTAGGAACCGATCTCCATACGACATCCTCAGAGCCACCTGACCCAGGGCAACATGAGACGAATTTATGAACCTACAATCGGCGTCACCCTTCTGTGCACACGAGACGTGGTCTTCGCTTTAAGACCCCGCATACCCTCCATCACCATTATTGCATGTTCTCAGGCATGGCAAGGCCATCGCTCTACCACTTCCCCTGTGCGTAACATGAATTCCTTAACCCCTGTGACCGCCAGGTATGCCCTGACCGGGCTGATCTGTGCTCACTGTGTACCAGACCACAACGTCCTGTGGTTCCCCTTGTGGGAAGCTCTGATGAGTCTACCGAATGCTACCCATCCCCATATTCTTTGTGCCCCCCTCCCACCCGTCAGTGCCACCGCAGGATAAGTAACATGTGACGGTGTCAAGAGGTCCTCGCCCGCTTGGGCGTGCACTGTGCCTCCCTCACCGCCACCGTCTCTCGCATCGCGGAGATTCTCCCTGTGGAGCAAGCACACATCAACCCGAGAATATTGGTCCCAGACACAAGTGTCTCTACAGACCTGGCTATACACCCCTCTCTTTGCACTGCATGTGACACGGCCCTACACCACTCGCCCAAAGCATACGCACAAGCACTTCACTCACGGATTTCTGCACTAGAACAGTGCGACCCCGACCCCTCAATACAGAATGAGGACCCTGCCCACATACCACTGCTTCTCACACCGGACTCCCCATTGGGCGCCAGCTGTTCCTCCATTCGGACACCCTTCTTCCCCCCTCCCCCCCAAGTGCACAAGCCCTTCAAGCCTAAACGCTTGCGCCGCCCCCCCCCTTCTCTTCCCTCCGTCCCGGCCATCCGTGTCATGTCCTTCAACACGGCAAAGAGCCAGAACACGCCTGCGTCAATCTTGCATTTCCTAAACGAGGGATATGACATTATACTCCTTCAGGAGCTAAACTCTCCCCCTCTCCTCCCACAGCGGTACGCCTTCGGCAATGACCGCGCTAAAGTCTTCTCCAATGTCTGCGGCCACAAACACGGGGTGTCGGTCATTGCAGGCCCGCGCATCGGGAGATATACCAGCTGTGTCCCGCCCAGAGACAGCGACGGCCTTATCTGTGGTGCCAAAATATCCCTTCCGGAAGCAACCCCCCTGCACATCTTCTCAGTTTACTCCCCCCCGGTGCGCACGGGGGCCCCAGCTCCGTACCGAGACAGCATACAGCGAGTTCTGGCTTTTTTTTTAACGATCATCACAATCACATTTTGGGGGGTGATTTTAACTGCGTTCTGGATCCCGAACTTGACCGGCACAGCTTTGTCGATCTACATGAGTGGCACTGGCTCGCGGCAGAGGTGGAATACCTCCCATCTAGGTTGGTGGACACTTTCAGGTCACAGCACCCCTCCCTCAGGCAGTATACCCGCTACGCAAGCGACCGCTGGGACAGCGAAGCAAGGCTGGATTACAACTTTGCGTCCCCTCGCCTTGTGTCGCACTTTCCCCTCCTGGATGCGTCGGTCCTCACGGACTACACCATCTCTGACCACCACCCGTGGCTGCGGTCTTCCAGTGCCCCTCCCTGATCCTTCTGTCTCAGACCCCACTCCCCCCTTGCATTTCTCGGAAGCTTTCTAGTGACGAAAAGCAACAATTCTCCAACAGCGTACGGCTTATCTCCGACTGGTGCCGGGACCTCCAGGACGCCCCTGCCAGGGCCCCATTGGAAGAGATCATCGCCGCCACTGATTCTCTCATTATGCAGGTTGGGTCTGCGTACCACAAAATCACGCGTCTGAAACCACAGCGCAAGGACCAAGAGGGCTACGGCAAGCTCAGGAAATTCTTACGCTCACCCCCGCCTCCTTCTTCCCCGGCATTTTCCGAGCACATTGCGGAAGTTCAGTCCGTGGTAAACACCTTACGGTCCTCCGACGAAACCAAAGCGAAGAGAAAGCTTCACAGTAGTCTGGTCCGGGGGGTCCAGATGAAAAGCACTGTTGCTCGCACCCTTTGCCCTAAAGACCTGGAGCCTCTCGTAGTCAGAGATCCAGCTACCAAAGAGCTCCTGAGTGACCCGGCAGATGTAGCTAAAGTTTTTGGGGACACCCTGCTTGATCTCGGAGGGCATCCAGATTACGCCCCCCCCCAGGGACTTCGTCGATGAGGTCCTGTCCCACTCGCCCACATGCCCTGTTTCCGCCAAGAACGACCACATACCTCCTTTGACCTGGCAGGACTTCCAGAACCACTTAAAACACAGTAAGCCATCAAAAGTCGGGGGACCGGACAAAACAAACAACTACATCCTGGCCCTCTGTCCCGAACCCATTCAACGTTTTTTCCACTCCATTTTAAACCGCTTCCTCCATTCGCCGCTGCCGCCGCACTGGCTATGCGCGAAAATATGTTTACTTTATAAAAAAGGCGACCCTTTCTCCCCCTCAAACTACCGTCCTATTGCCCTCTTAAACTGTATTTACAAACTCTTGGCCACTTTTGCCTGCAAACACCTGCGCGCTCAGGCTTTTGCACACGACATCCTTTCAGAAATCCAGCACGGTGGCCTTCCCAGCCACCAATGCGCTGATCATCTGTATCATCTCAAAGCCCTTTTTGCAAAGTCGAAGAAGAGCTACTCGCTGTTCGTCGATTTCAATAAAGCCTTTAACTCAGTGCCTCATGGGACACTCTGGACCGTCCTCGAACGGGCAAATTTTTCTACTTCCAAAATTTCTCTCATAAAGCAACTATACTCCTTTACTCAAGACAGCCCCTTCATCAATGGCCGCACTCCCCACGCATACCTCCAAAGCAGGGGCCTCCGACAAGGATGTCCCCTCTCCTCCCTACTCTTCATTCTCTATCCCAACTCCCTCTTCCACCATTTTTTTGCCACTGTGCCCCCCCCCCCCGGGCAAATACCCGCACTAGCCACCACGCTTACATCAACGACATCCTGATCAGAAGTGAGGACGTCATCTACATCCAAAACAGTCTCAACTACTTCGATGGGCCAGCCAGGGACTGGGGACTGGACATGAATGTGTCTAAGACCGAAGTCCACGCCAATGGCACAGCCCCCTAAAAAGAGCTTCTGACACTCAGGGGCTCGGAGTTCCTCACCCACAAAAAAAAAAGGGGTCGCCCGCACACATGCTATAAATACCTGGGGGTTTATCCTTTTACTTGCCACCAAGCAAAGGGCCTGTTTCACATGCTCAAGGCGGAGATCCAGAGTTATTTTGCCCGGCTCTCTCCCTTGCCTCTTACACTTAGTGAGAAGGTCCGCCTGACGAACTCTCAGCTGGTCCCAGCACTCGCCTACCGCTTAATCACCCACTCTCTTTCCCCCAACCAGCTTGAAAAGCTTCAGTCACTCATCTGGGCAGGACTTGCGTCTCGAAGCATCACACGTCTAGTCTCCCCCAAAGACCGTTTCGCGGCTCTCCCAAAGGGAGGGTTGGGAATGAAGTTCCTACCGCACAGCGTCCACGTTGCCACCGTGAACTATGGATTACGGGCCCTTTGCGGCCTTGCCCCAAAGTCAGTTGGCCCCCTGTACGTCCAGTCTTTACTCAGCTCGAACCAGAGGGCCTCGGACCCGGTGCAAAACTCTTTTATGGACCCCATCCATGCCCTAGGCATATCTTTCCACAGCATAGGCCCGTGGAAACCGACTGCTATTCGGGATCTAATGCCTGGTACCCAGCTAACCGTTAGGTTCAAATCAGGACAGGCCACAGGAAGAGTGACCGAGGCCACCTCCAAATGGGCCAACGTCTCGTTCCACGACGGGGTCTACTCGGTGGATACCCACACGTCCTACACCATGCACATGCCATGCCACGCCGTCATGAATTACTCCCGCCCCTCTCACTTCCAGCTAGTCCCTGAATTTTTGCGCCGTCAAAAGACCATCCCCAAACCCCCAGCGCCACCGCACAACGCACACGCACTGGGAATCAGCCAACACGGCCATCTCTTCGCTCCGCAGGCACAACACTACCTAGGGAAGAGGTCTCTCGACGAGTGGGGATGCCACGGTGCCGCGGAGGCACTAACCAGGCCGCCGACCCCCGGCCTACAGCGGGTGTGGCTGTATTCTGATGGCTCCTCCGGTGAGTCCGGCCATGCGGCCGCCGTCACAGCCTTTCTACCTGACGGTACAACCAGAGTCCTGTGCCTATCCTCACCGCATCCCTCTTCTCTGGGTTCGGAGTTCTGGGGGTTGGGTTGGGTTGGGTTGGGTCAAGGCCTCGCCTGGTCGCCTACCCACGGTCCGCGCCGCCTTCCCTGCGGGACCCGACTGGGCGGCCGTACCCGGGTGTCCGGTCACAAGGCCTACCGGACTGTTGACCGCCCCCAGACCCCGCGGTGGCGCTCGCGGGCGGGAGATGCCGCCGTGCCTGTGTGTATGTGCCCTTGTGTGTCTGAGGGGGGGGGGGGGGGGCTGTGGCACACCTGCTTGCTCCATTGTTGTTCGGCGTTGGCGCACATGGCGCGGGGAAGTGTGTGCCTGGTGCTCCAGGCCCCGGCAGGGAGGCTGGAGAGCCTGACGCTGAGCCCGCCGGGGGAGATGTGGGCCTGGGCTCGCAACCTCCACGTCACAAGGACATGCTACCCACTCCACGACTGCCTATTGGCACGGGAAGGCGGTGGTACGTGGCACGACTGGGGTCAGACCCGCACTCCTTGACTGCCTTAGGCACAGGTGGTGCTGCCTCGCGGGCTGGGTCCGGCTCCCACGGCCGAGGGCGTACCCTGGGCAGATGGAGGGGCACCAAGGCGCAGAGTGTGCTTCCCTGCCCTGGGTGCCACCAGTGCTGGCTGCACTGGCTGCGGCGCTACAGCCCGCGTAGACGAGGGGGCCCAGAGGGCACCACACCCGAATGGCCTCTCCGTTGAGGAAGGGGGGGGGGGGGGGCAGGGGTCGGCTGGTGGCTGTCTGGCCTCCAGGGGTCACCCACAACTGCACTGGAGTGCACGGGGCTGTGCTGGCCTAGGCGTCTGTGATGAAGTTGGTGGGGCACGTGCACACCTGGAGGTTCCCTAGGCAGGCCGCTCAAGGGATACCCACAGCGGTCAAGCTGTGAGCCCTTCACAGCCTCCACTTTTTAGGCCCTGAGGGCGCCGACTCCGTGCACCCCTCCCGTCGGGGGCGCAGGCTGGGGGGGGGGGGGTAGGGTGGTGGATGGGTCTACCTGTTCACTTGCGTGGGAGAGGAGGACCACCTGCTGGGTTACCATGCGGGTCCCAGATCCCAACATACTTGTCGCTCGGCGTCCGCTCCCTGAGGGACCTGGATCACCATGTGACGGCCTGCAGTGAGGGTGTGAGGGCATGCGGGGGGGGGGGGGTGCTGGGCCTGCTTTCGGTCCGGCCCCATTTCTGTTGGGGGGGGTGGGGGCAGCAAAAGGTCTGCTCCCCTGTTTCCTGGTCCCCACGAGGAACCAGCCCACGGCCTGCACCCTCGCTTTGTGGTGGCTGAAATTTGGGCCGACAGAGTGCTGGGGGGCGGTAGCAGCCATTCGCTGGATCCACAGGGAACTTTCCCAATACGAAGTATGTTAGTTGATTGACAACGAACGGGTGGTGTCCACCCTCCAGAAATGCCAAGTCTATAAGCCCAGCCCGTTCCAAGACGACACATGGACCGTCGCCGTGCACAGCGCTCTACTTCTCATCACCAACTCCCTCCACATCATGTGGATTAAAGGTCACGCCAATTTTATTGGCAACGAAATCTGCCACCATTTCTCCAAACGGGCAGCTCACAGCCTGATTTTTACCCCGGACCTCCCCCCCCCCCCCACTGGGTTCAGTGGCGGTACACCACCTGCCTGTCCTCCACAAGTTTAAGGTGCAGCAATTCCGCCACCTATTGCCGCAGCATTCCCATAACAACATAGCGGTCGGCCCCAGCCTCAGCCTGTACAATAAAGCTTCCTGGTTTTCGTCCCTGTTTTTCAAACTGGCGTCCGGGTGCTACAATGTGCATGGGTACCAGTGGAGCAATATGCTTCACGGCTACCACTGTTCCAGGTGCGGACAGCACCATCCTTTCGACCCTTTATCCTGCCTGGCCTTCTGCAAAGCGTTGGACCAGCACGTCCAGGCATACGTCTCTTCCTTGGGGCCCCTATTCAGCCCCATTGTCCTGCACTGGTGGCTCTCTGGACCCTCAAAGGCTGACCGCAGGAACTTCATGAGAACTCTGGTACCTAAGTCCCTATGGTCATGCCTCTCCCAGCCAATCCCGGGCTCCACTCGCGCCGAGCACAGGGCCATGCTTGGCCTAGCCCTGGAGGAACGCGTAAAGCACCTGGACAAGACTGTCCACCAAGCAAATGACTGGCTGTGTTCGAATCCTCTCTCGTGGGACCCAATACTTTTGGCACACCCCTCCGACCCTCTCAACCCCTTCTCGGTTTCGCACGGTGCGTTCAGTACCTCCGTCCACATGCCCCCTCGGACCCGCCCCGTATACCAGCACCCCCCACCTCTCCCCAAACACGCCTTAAAAAAACCGTCCAAGCCAGCGTCAGCCAAAGCACAACCAGCCACTCGCCGCGCGCCAAAAAACTCCAAACGCCCGTCCAGCCGCGCATCCGCACCAAGCCCCCCCCCCCCCCTCGGCCATTCCCCGCCCTCCTCAGCACTCACGCCCACAGCCACCACAAAAACGCCATCGATCACCACAAACCCATCAGACCACAATCGTTTGGGCGCCCCAAAAGCGCGCCAAGACCGCTCTCCCCCTCCCACCCCCACACTACAAGGCACGCTACCGTCAAACACGCCTACCTCTCCCCTCTAGGCCCACCGCTACTAGGTGCCCAGGTCCGTCTGCCCCTGCCCCCCCCCCACTCCAACGCCTCCCGGGACATCCGAAATTTTTTCCGCCCATCCAACGACCTTCTGTCTCCTCCTCTCGACCCCTTCAGCCCTCTGCCCCTTCCTGAGCCCCCCCCCTCCCCCACAGGGTAAATCAGCGTTCATCTAACCTGACCATCAGGACAACCCTGTACATATCTTAATATGTTGTTGTAAATACTTTCATTGGGGGACGTCAGCCACAGAACAAGTTGATGCGGGTAAGAAAATTCAAAAAGCACCTTCTCTGGATCTTCAAACCCATTCTGCTTCAGGACGTGGATCAGCCTCTCTCAGCGTTGTTGCTTCTGCAGCTTGAAGCAGTGGTCCGAATAGTGGTTGGTCTTGCCACAGTGCTTACACTGTATACAGGCTCGGGACTCGGCAATTGCCTGCTCTGCATCAAGGGTCGTGCGCTTGCCTCGTCCGCCCTTGCCTTTTCCTCTGCCTTTTCCTTTGCCTCTCGTTTCCTCAGATTTGGCTGCAGTCCTCTCCAAGGGAAAAGCATTAATCGACAGCTCCTACTTCAGGGCTTCTGAGGCTTCGATCATGACCGACTTATCCGTATTCGTCGGCATTCTTTTCTCTGTCTTCTCTCTTTCCATTCTTCTTAATGTAGCGGTTCCTCCTCCATGACCTCTTGACTCCCGCAAATGTTTCCGGGAAACTAAGAAGGTCGCTCTCTCTCGAAGTAGTATGCTCGGTGTGTCATAGTCGTGCAAATATGGCCACAGGTTTGGATCTTCCGCCCACTTCATGAACGTTCTGTCGTTCACCCTGGAGGCCAGCTCCAATAGTCCTTGTTGATCGGATAATGCGTCGGAGTGACGTTCTCAAATACTTTGTCCAATTCCACCCACAAATTCTCGATTTGCGCTGGCTTCGGGTCTGCAGGTAGATGTCCTATCTTCGCCAACTCGCCTCTTAGGGTGAATTCTGTTTCAGTCTCTGGGTAGAGTCGCTGAAGTGGATCGAAGAAATCTTCCAAGGACTTCGCTTTCTTGAGACAATTTTCTGCACGCAACTTGACATCAGGTTTCTTGATCCCTTCTATTAGGAGCGCTGCTTTGACTTTATCCTTGCTTTGGTGCTTGCCTGTCAATAGCAATTACCTCGCGAACGTTACTGTGAATCTTTCGACGTCTTTCCCTTCGAAGGCTGGTATCTCCATTTTCATGGTACTTTTGGTCCTGTCTTCATCATCGTCATCTGACCTTTCAGTAAGGCCCATGCACTCATTGCAACTTTCTTTCAGTTGCTCGAAGGCCTTCACGCTTCGTGGTACAAAACGAGATTCTGCCGGAGGTCTTGTACATCCTGAAGAACCGATCAGACTCAAGGCAATTTACCTTCTTCTCCAGATTTTTTAACTCGTTTGTCCTCGGCTTCAGCATACCCCATAGCGCTTCGATAAAGTCTCCTTCCCGCGCCTCAGTCTTCCAAAACTTCTCGTCGTGATCCCCTACTGGTACCGCGTAAGTTGCCGCCTAAGCTGGTTCCTCGCAAGTCTTTGCAGGTTCTGAGAAGTCTACTCCTTTCTCTTTGCCGGGTCGTTTACCTTTCGGTTTTTCTTTCCCTTTTTGCGACGCCTCGCTCTGATCGCTTCGCTTTTCTTCCGCACTGCATCGTTCATCGTCTTGAGCAAGTCTTCGTTCTCTTCCATTTCTGAATGGGGCCACTCGTCCTCTTCTTCGTCTTCAGTACGATCTTTGAAATTCGAAGCTGGACCTGAAGACGATTCACCCGTCTCAAACGCGTCGTCAATTTTCGGTTCTTCAGGTTCGTCAGGTGTGTGCATTCTTTCTTTGTGAGCTTCATCGCTCTCCTCGGCGCCTGATTCTTCTTTTACATCTTCCTCCTTAGTGACGCTCGACTTGTCTTCGTCACTCACGACACCTCCGTCATCGTGTGCATCATCGCTGGCGCGCGACCTGTTCTTCGATTTACTCCTCTTCGTCCCACTGCTGCTTGCATCCATTCGGTGCCGTAACTGCGTGACGTTCTGATTTGCACGAGTTGATAATGAGTGTACTTGTGATCGTCGTGTAATTTTGTCCTCATGCAGGCCCCAGGTCTCCGCGACCTGCGTCTGATACCAATGTTGATAGCTCCTTTTGGGCTGCGCCTCCTGCTCTACTCACCAAAATATGTTTCCGAAATTAATCAAGAACTCGACTTGAAGGTGGAGACAGCGAAGCAACAGATAAGGATCGTGACAACCAGAGGAATGACATACAATAACATGTGGGACTGTAGTACAAAGACAGTGCTGTGTATTGACATTGTATCGCCTTTATCACGTGCCTGCATGCTTCGGAATCACAGTACATAGGGCAGAAAATGGCTTAACTTGAAAACCATGCCAAATGAAAAGATAGTAAGATCAGATTATCAAAAATCAGATTCCCCATATCAAAAATAGGTGGAAGATCACATTTTATCTGGCGGAATGCTTTTTTGTGCCTCAACATAAATTACATTCGGGACTGCAGAACTCAGTAGGACCTGCCCTGGCGATGTCAAAACTCAGTAGGAACTCCCCTGGTCTGGTCTCATGCACTCTCCCACCAAAATGTCCAAAAATGGTCCGCAACAGCAAAATTGACCTAGAAACATTAATTTATGCGGAATTTCATGGCACTTTCAAATATGTACATGGTTTTCGATAGGTCAGCGATATGTTTGCGAAATTCAGCAATTTCAGATCAGGCTGAGCCCCATCATGCATAACCATAGGTCATAACCAAAATAGGTGTGCACCATGCTTCCACCTAACTTATCTTCATACGTAGACCAAGTATCATAGCCTCAAGCTCAACGATAATCAAACAAACAAGCCATCAGTCTCATCCTGGGTTACTAGGGGTGGGCTGACCACTGCCCTCAGGAAAAGATCCCTCTGGGGTTTCAGCAATACTGTGGGGATGGAAAAATGATCAGAAGATTAGAAACAGATCCCCCAATCTATCAAAAGCATTAAAGCAAAAATGACTTAAATGATTGGCTAGGTACTATTTTCAACACAGAACTGGGGCTTCGAGGCTTGAAGCTGCTACGGGGAAAGGAGGTGGGCAATCAGGCGGTTGAAAAAAATGGGGCTAGTTGGCAACCACCGCGAGCCACCCTGCCGCCGCCAAGGCACACGCCCCGACGAGGCCCGCGCCTGCAGCCCGGCCAAAAACCAAAGACCGCCGCCACGCACCCGCCCAAACCCGTCGGCGCGCCGCGGCTGCAACCCGCAGCCAAACCCAAGCCCAAGCCCAAGCCCGGCACCACAACGGCAGCGCGAGCTGGACTCCCTGAGGACGTCCTCTATGACATTCAGCCCCAGCCATCCCAGGCCCGGAGGCAGCAGCGCCCTGCACGGCGCCCCCCCACCGTCACCGACGCCACTGCCACCACCTTCATGGCGGAGCGCGCCGCGGCCGAAGCGCGACGCACCTCGTCCCGCCACCTCTCAAAGCCCGCACCCCAGGCCCACGGACCGCCAACAACCGGGCCAGAACGACGCCAGGATCCGCCAGCAGCGGCCCCGCCCCCCTACCAACCCTCGATGTCAGGCCACATACAGCGCATGCCCCACTACCGCCGCCGCCGCGAGTCCCGACCCAACCCTGAGGCGGAAACCGTGCTCGCACACCCGCGAGTCCACATCCGCTCGCGCCCCCACTCCCCGCGCACCCCCACGGAGCAGGACTACGAGGAATCCCTCAGGCCCGCCACCGCCACCATTCCCCACGACCCCGTCACGCTGACCCACGCCCACTCCTCCGCCCAAGACCGCGGCCCCGCCCAGGGACAGTGGTGGCAGCGCTGGACCCACACAGAGCTCTGGGAGCTGTGAAAGTGGGCCCGGGCAGAGCCCTCCCTCGAGGGCCTGGTCCACCGGCCCCGCAAGGGGTCGGCGGAGAACTGCCCCCTCCAGCCGGCGGGGGGGTGGATGCCGCAGGCCGCATGGGAAGCCATGCTGGCCGATGCGCTCCACCCCCTGGGAGTCCAGCCCCGCAACCTCCCCGCGCCCCAGGACCACCCGTATGTCCTCAGGCGCCTGCGGGAGACCCTCCAGGAGACACAGCAAGACGGCATCTGCCTGTGGGACATCACCCAAAGCCCAGCCCCGCACACACACACCCCACTCACCACCCCACAAGCATCGGCGCACCGACACTGGCGGCACCCACAGCACTGCAGGAGCCCTGCGCGCCACACAGCACGACGCGCCTGACCCCCCCGCCAGCGGCACCGCCACCTAACCCTGTTACCCAGCAAACCACTGCCGCGGAGCGCCACGCCAGGCCCTGCCCAGAGTTCACCAAACGAACCGGAAGCCGAAGGACGCCAACGCACACGACAACGGGCACCACTACGCTCAACGGCACCGAACCCAGGCCCGCTACCGTCACAACTGCCTAACCGAGCCAAAGCCCCAACACAAATCAAACCGGAGCCACACCCCGAAACCGCTAACCCTTGACCCCTAACCGGGCCAGCCGAGGGAACAACATTGCCACAGCCCACACCCACAGCCCACACAGCCGCCTAACCAGCCAGCACCAGAAGCAAAGAGACACCTAACCAAACCAATCCTCATCCATACCCGTGTACATCAGGACGCGCAACCTGCACCCCTGGGGCGAGACCGCCGCCAATGCACCGACGATGCACGCCAGAGGACACAACACTATTGCACCGCCGCACCACCTGCCCGTGCCTATACCTGCAGTGTAGGTGCGCCCCTGCTTTTTCTTTTTCTTCTTTCCATTTCAAAAAAAGAAAAAACGAAAATTAGGGGGGGAGGAGGAGGGACACAACCACCAATGGCACACGCGCACCGCACACAGCGCACACACCGGTGAACGGGCGCCACGAGGGCCAGGACACCGCACACGCGCGTGCACCGAGGGCAACAAAGAGACGGGACACCATGGCCTGGCACACCGGTGAACAGGAGCCAAGAGGCCCAGGACACCGCACACACAAAACAGCACGCCGAGCGGGCACACCGGAGAGCAGGAGCCAAGTGGCCCAAGGACACCGCACAGACAAAAAAAAAGAAAGAGCAGGCGCACCGGCGAACAGGAGCCAAGTGGCCCAGGACACCGCACACGCAACACAACACACCCAGCGGGCACACCAGTGAACGGGAGCCAAGGGGCCGAGGACACCGCACACACAACACACCACACCGAGCGGGCGCATCGGTGAACAGAAGCCAAGTGGCCCAGGACACCGCAGACACAACACAACAAAACGCGCGAGCACGCCGGTGAACAGGAGCCAAGAGGCCCGGGACACCGCGCACACATAGGGCGGCCGAGGGACAGGAAAGAACCAACACCACATGGGTAGGACACACCGGGGCGACCCGGCCGACCCACCGGGCCAGGGGCAGGAGCGGTACTCCAAGGCCACTGGTCCGAGCCCGGCCAGGCTGCATCGGGGACCATGGCAAACGTCACCTGGAGCCATGGAAGCACCCGGTGACAGGCGAGCCGGTACACAGTCCAGGAGGGGGTCGCCTGCCAGGGAGAGGGGCCCCGCAACTCAAACCACAAGGGTGAGGCGGTCGGACCGTAGACAAGCGGGAGCAATACCCCTTGTGGTGAGAGGTACTCCACATGGCTGGGCAGCCCCCAGAGCTGCCGCCCAAAGGAGGGGGCATGTGGCCCTACCCATGGACACATGTGGGAACACCCTGCCATCTGGGACACATGGACTGAGTGGCCGCGACAATGCCTTCCCAAGCACATGCGGGAGCGGCTCAAGAGGCACCTGACATAGGGCAGTGGGAGGGACAGGACGTCCCCTTGGTAAGACCTTCTTCCTGCTTTGTCAAAGGAGGCATCCCGAGCTCCCGAAGATACCTACCTACCTACCTCGGGACTGCATAACTCAGTAGGAACTGCCCTGGCGATGTCAGAACTCAGTAGAAGCTCCCCTGGTCTGGTCTCATGCACTCTCCCTCCAAAATGTCCAAAAATGGTCCGCAACACCAAAACTGACCTAGAAACATTAATATATGCGGAATTTCATGGCACTTTCAAATATGTACATGGTTTTCAATAGGTCAGCGATATGTTTGAGAAATTCAGCATTTTCTGATCAGGCTGAGCCCCATCATGCATAACCATAGGTCATAACCAAAATAGGTGTTCACCATGCTTCCACCTAACTTATCTTCATACGTAGACCAAGTATCATAGCCTCAAGCTCAACGATAATCAAACAAACAAGCCATCAGTCTCATCCTGGGTTAGTAGGGGTGGGCTGACCACTGCCCTCAGCAAAAGATCCCTCCGGGGTTTCAGCAATACTGTCGGGTTGGACAAATGATCAGAAGATTAGAAACAGATCCCCCAATCTATCAAAAGCATTAAAGCAAAAATGACTTAAATGATTGGCTACGTACTATTTTCAACACAGAACTGGGGCTTCGAGGCTTGAAGCTGCTACGGGGAAAGGAGGTGGGCAATCAGGCGGTTGAAAAAAATGGTGCTAGTTGGCAATTCACCAGGGAAACCAACTCAGGCAGGGTTAAGGACATGGGATGAAGTCGCTGGAAAAACGAGGACACCTCTTGTTTGGTGTGGGCGAGCAATTTCTGGGGGTGGCCCTTAGTGAAAACAAAAACCTCCAAGTATTTATAAGATTCCCTCGGGAGGCCAGTCACGGGGGCGACAGTGTCGAAAATAAACCCGACGAGAAGCGACGAGAAAACATGCTGAGCAGCTCCATTTAGGGCTCGGACTTTGGTTTTGGTCATATTCATGTTCATGCCGAGCTTTCGGCCGGCTGTGTCAAAGAAATCGATGAGGGCTTGAATGAGGGATTGGTCTGGGCTGCGCTACAACAGGTGATCTATGAGGGCGTGTCCAGTGTTGGTGAGATCAGTCGATGGGGGGGCAAGGGGGCGTTGAAGAGCAAGGCATTCAAGTACAAGACAACCAGCAGGAGAGACAGGGGGCAGCGTTGAGGGACACCACGGAGCTGGGTGTAACGAAAGGGATCGCCATCGCCGACGAGGGGTGCGTCCAGGGTCTCACGGTATAGCAAGCCGAAGGCATTGGATGAGCTCATCAGGCACTTGTAGTGTTCAACCAGGTGCCACAGCGTCGGGCGGACGGCGCTGTTGAATGCTTTTTCAAAGTCAATGTAGAGGTGGTATGAGTTGGGGTGTACCTGGAGGGCTTGGAGGACCGGGAAAATGTGGTCCGCCGTGCGGCGGCACTTTAGTCATCCCATTTGGGAGGGGTGGACTAGTTTGTATTGGGTGGTGAGCCCGTCCAGTTCGGCAAGTAGCCATTCGGTAATCAGTTTGTATTAGGGGTTGAGGAGGGAAATGGGGCGGTAGTTTGAGGCTGACTGGGGGTCACACTTTTTCTAAAGCATGGCTAAATCCGCGTGTGTCCAGTGCTGCGGCAGACCCTGAACCATTAGTTTATTGGTAAGAGAAACCAGGGCCTGTTTATAAGAACGCGGAAGAAGGCGAAGAATGTAAAAATTCGTGCGGCCCCCCCCCTGCCTTGTCAGGGCGTGCCTTCTTTAGAGTGTCCTCTAGCCACGCAACGGTGATCGGGGGAATTTTTTTCTGCTTGACATCTGCAGGGGCGCTACGGATCTGGGAGAGTAAAGAATCCACAAAATCGTCGTCAGGAACGAAGTGGAGGTCGCCGCCGAGAGTTTGTTGGGGGCCGCCCAGGATTTTGGCGACCTGCTTAGAATCGCCCGTGATGTTACCTGCATCCGTGCGGATGCAGGTACCATGCAGGCTGATGTCAGAGCGTTTGTCCGGCTCCAAAAAATCGGCAATACTACGTTTGAGCCGACGGAGTTGAACCAAGGCTCTGTGGACTCTGATCAGACGCAATTTTTCATGTGTGGCCCTTGCTTTTGCCGAATCCCTGCGAAACTCTTCGTATTTGCGTTGAAAGTGGGGGGACCCTTGGGGAGGAAGCTGTTTGAGCAAGGCTTTGAGGTGTTTGCAAGCTTTGGGAACATTGGGGGCGGATGGGGACGTGATGCTATGGAAGTGACACGTGACTTCAGGGAAAAAAAGCGCTCAAGTATGGGAACAAGGGAGTCAAGTGGAAGGCTTCGGAGGGCTTGCTTGTTTTGAGCGGCCCAGGAGGTCCAAGGCTGTATTCTGGCTTCAAGGTCGTCCTTTTCATTTTCATTGAGGCGCCTAAACACTGTCTGGACGGGCCTTGGGGGCAAGGCTGGAGACGGTAGGTCCAGAATGGCAGAAACCGGGTGATGGTCGGTGGAAGTGTTATCCCTGTCAATGAAGCAGTCAGGAAGTGGGGCATGGGTCAGGAGGGTGGGGGAGGCCAGGAGAAGGTCAATCCTTTTTTGTGACCGGCTGTGGGAAGTCTTGTACCGAGTGAAGGCCAGTGATGTTGGGTTCACAATACACAATGTGTCCCCCAGGCTCGGTGGGGAGGATGTAGTAGCCTGGCGTAGCCAGTGCCTGGGCAGGTCGTCGGTGAGGCTGAGTTCCAAGTGTGGGCAAGACACTGCATTGAAGTTCCCCCCGAGGAAAAAGTGGGGGTGGGACCTTAAAATGGAAGAGAGTAAGGCTTCAATCGCCGGGCACTTGTCAGGAGGATCATAGACAGAAACGGAAAGAATTGGCGGCAAGCTGGGCAGGGTGAGTGTTGCGGCACACAACCAGCCTTCGGGGTTACGCAGGGCATACCGCTCGGCGTACGGGGCGAGGGCAGGGGAAAAAACAATCGCCATACGGTTGGCGCTCTGGTTCTTCGGGATGTTGTAGAAATACTTGATGGAGGGGCGTCCAAAAAGACTGTGTGGCGGAACAGTGGGAAGCTTGTTGAGCTCCTGGAGGAGCTTTACACCTACTCCTTGGCTTAACTGGTGAACCACGAAGGCGTCTCGGTGTTCCTTTTGGATGGTGTGGCTTCAGATGTGAAGTGACTCTTGCAGTGCCCCTATCCAGAGACCTTTAGACTGGTGAAAGCCTTCTGATTGTGTTGGCGCGGTTTTGGGTGGCAGTGGTAGTAACTGTGGCAAGGCGGGAGAGGACACCTAGGATTTTATGAGGTCGGATTATCCCCTAACTCATTGAGACACAAGTTGAGGGTCTCAATGTGTGTCTCAACTTAACCACAACCTCAGTTTGACAATTTGAGGAGCACCTTGACTAGCAGAAACTGGGTTGATGCGCAGTAACGCTGCCATAGACTGTCAAAATCAATTCAAAACTCAAATTCCAATTTTTCGTGTGTCATCTTGGCCCAATCAGCATGGTTTGTGTTTCATGTCACGTTAATTCGTGACAGTAACCAACCGCCAGCACTGGTAGCGTCGCCAGATTTCGCCGCGGGCACCTGGAGAAATGAAGATTGAGACTCCAATGGAGTCTTTTTACGCCTTTTGAAACATGTCAAAAAGAAAAGTATGTTTGTAATAATTTTTCCTCCGCAACTGGCATTTTCTGTACCGTCATTTTCGCTGCGTTCCACTCATCATTATTACTGCAATCAGCGAACAGTGCGCAGTTAACAGGGAACAGTGAATAGACAGTGTATCAAACGGAAAGGGCAACAGCGTTCGACAAGACCAGAGAGCGTACCGAAAGTGAGCCGAAAGTGTGTTGAAAGTTGACGTGCAATCTGTGCCTCTGAATTTGCGTCTCAATCTCGGCTGTGAATATTACTGTGAATCTCTGTCACTTACTCTTGCAGGTCCAACGTTTGCGAACAGTGATGGGGAGGTATCATCAGAGGATGAAGACTCAACGCAGAAGAAGCGAGTGCAGTTCACTGTAACACGAGAACGGGCAGAAGAACTAATCTCCTCCCTCTGCGGGGTAATTTGGAAACAAAAAAGTCACTCCTGGTCAGAAGTGTGCACTGGTGTTGCTGCTGTCCCAGGGACCTCAGTTCTCAACAGTTCTCACCAGTTCAACGTTGTGTTTGCAAGCAAGGCAAAACGAAGGCAATTAGTACTTAGCGTTAGTCAGAAATGTTGTGTAAAAATTTAGCAGTCAATAGCCGGAAATGTCCGAATCGATCTGCACTACAGCTGAGCTGCACAAAAACAGCAGAACAACAATATTAAAACGACTTTTGGCAGGCATCTTTAGAATCAACCACAGCATTGTAATGTTCTGACACATCCACACTTTTGTGCCAAGGAATCAAATGTATTCAAGCAGTGGATTTTGCAAAAATTCATGTTTGAACAAACATTTTTTGGCACCGCGGCCGTTTCAGATCCGTTGGGCCGTTTCAGATCCAGTGCGGTAGCGTAAATGCAGTTTTGGCCGCAGAATGCCCCACAAAATCATAGGTGCATTGACAAAAACAGATGGCAAAAACATCCGTGAGGCGATGGAGGCGCTGGCGGCCGTGATAAAAGTACACTCACAACTCCCAACGAACGGAAAGTACATTATTCGCATTGAAGAGGGGGGTGCTCGCCTTGGCTTTCAGATTGAGGCAGACACCTCCCACCTGCTTGCAATGATTGCAGTAGGCCCGAAATAACAACTGACCTTTCAGTCTTATGCCACTGGTACCAAGGGTACAAAGGTTCCTGAGGGCCACTACCTCTTCCAAACCATGCAGCCGTTTAATACATTCCAGTGCATCCCGAATGCCAGAGGGCACATGTACCTGTTCTTCTTTGACTGTGAAGAGAATATGAAGCTTGGATGCCACACAAACACTTTCGGGTACTCTTTGAACCAAAGTGACCGCGGTCCAGCTTTGGATGCGCTCAGGTGAGTTGAGCGCAGGCTGGACGCTATAAGGAAGCACTTGGGTATTGAACAGTGAAGTGAACAGTGAGCAGAGTGGTGCCTGCGTGCATTTGCTTTGAGGATACATTTTTGAAACGCATCTTTTTCTGAGGTTAAGTTGAGACACACCTTGAGACACTCAACTTGTGTCTCAATGTTTGGGCAAGATTAACTGCAAAACATTGGAATTTGAGCTCGAAATTGATTTTGACAGTCTATGGCAGGGCTACTGCACATCACCCCATTTTTTTTTCAATACTTATAGTCAAGGTGTACCACAAATTGTCAAAACTCAAGTTGTGGTTAAGTTGAGACACACGTTGAGACACTCAACTTGCATCTCAATGAGTTTCGGGATCATTGAACCCCATAAAATCCTAGGTGAGGGTGTTGGGGAGGCCTGGTGGAAACGGGACGGCGCCGCAGGCCCCGTGCTGGGGAAGTGGGGAGTGTTCATCTCCGCGAATGAGGGGGCCGGTGGTGGGCAAGACGTGAGGGGGGTGGGGTTCACGATCCGCCTGGCCCTGGGTTGGTGTTCGGTTGCTTCAGAAGCTGAGGACGCCGTTGACCTTTGACGTTTGGAAGCTCCAATGGACCATGTACGTCTGTTGAGAGCTCAGGGGTGAGGTTTGCACCGAGGTTGGGACAGAGTGTGTGCAACAAACTCCGGGATACCGAAACGCTGGACGATGGCTGCCCTTCCCGCAGTCGAAATGGTGCGCTGCGGGTCGCGCACTTCACTGGCTTGCGTCATGGAGGCAACGAGGCGGGTTTCTTGACGTTGCACAGTGTGACGCTGAGGCGGTCTCCTCTTCGGGAGTGTCGTCATCCTGACGCGCTTCGATGCCATGTGGCAGCTTTGCTCGTGAATCTCCGGTAAAAACCAGCAAAGACCCGGGTTCGAGCAAGATGTCAAAGGTATTGCCACCATTTTCAAACTGCACAGAGGTAGTTGAAAGAGTGGATGCAATGATGACGGGGTCAATCGGGTGAGACCCCTCCATCCGGTTTGTAGAAGCTAACTAGGACTTGGCCGAAAGAATCTAATTTCAGGTGGTTGGGGAGCGGTAACGCTGCCACTGCTTGTAGCACCACGTTGAAATGCTCCGGTATCAGAGCGCTTGGCACGGGGCCATCTGGTGTGTGGCGCCATCCATACCGCCGCACCTTTCGCTGTTTGCCGGGACACCATTCAATGCTTGGATCAGAGTAGTGTCCGTGCAGATGAGTTTGCCACTCTTGAGGTGGAACGTTTTGGTAATAGAAGAGGCCTTAAGGTGGTCAACGACCCTGCGCGTCGTGGATAGGGCGGCCGGTAGGTGTGGTTTCCTCAAACGCACTGGCGAGGTCCTTTGAATCACAGGATGGAGTACCATCACCCATTCCCGGGGAGGCAGGAGTTCCAGGTTCTGGTACTTTTCGGACGTAATCAGCATGTCTTCGGAGTCAACGCAGTTGCGAACGCTTTCGTAGGAGCTCATAACACAGTTGATGGAGTTGTACATACGCTCAATCTTTTGTATTTCTTCACAGGAGCGCAAGGAGGATCCAACTTGTAGGTCAGAAACGAGAGCGTTGTCTTCTTCCGAGCAATCATTTTCTAGTAACTCGGAGATGGAGGTGATAAGTTGGTTGCAGAGAAGCGCGTTGGGCACAGC
The DNA here is from genome assembly GCA_964036045.1 of Eutreptiella sp. 'Long Island Sound 2002'. Taxonomy (NCBI): domain Eukaryota; phylum Euglenozoa; class Euglenophyceae; order Eutreptiales; family Eutreptiaceae; genus Eutreptiella; species Eutreptiella sp. 'Long Island Sound 2002'. The sequence continues at coordinate 40,676,178 of OZ038395.1, forward strand.
GGCGGTGAAAAAAATGTCCCCGGCCGTGAAGTCCGTAGCCAACGCCGTGGACTGCTTGTCAGTGTACCCGACTTCAAAGGTGCGGGTAGAACCACATTGTTGCTTGGCGCCAAAGCATTCGATGGTTCCCAAAAGAGACGCTGCGGCCGCTACTTCATAGGGTGGCGTTGAACGCGGGGCTTCTAGCCGAACATGGTGCGGGTCGGCGTGAACTTACGGAGTTACGTTCTCCGTTAGGCGTTTGCTCCAAACTCTCGGGCCATATTGAGGACCTGATGCAAAGCAATCTAGGCGGTTGTGCCTCACTGAGAATAGCATGAGGCCGCCGTTTTGAAATAATGTCTTGGCCACCGTTTGCAAAGGTGATAGAGACCCAGTGGAGATGAGTGTATGGCGTTCCGACCAAGCGTGGAAAGAATTATTGGGCTAGCTAAGGAGTAAAGTTGAGGGGGGGGGTCAGATTTCTTATAGTTCAACTAGTCCTACCCCTCAGATGGGCAATTAGTCCTGGGGGTCAACTTATTGCCTTAGCATGGCTCATCTTAGTCGATCAACTTATAGTCCTAGAATCACCATTAGTCTACGGATGAGACTTAGTGCGCTAGCATGGTTCATCTTACTATGTACTATGTTTGTGACTTAATGCCCCTAGCATTGTTGCCTTCTCCTTGTAAATAAATCTAACGGGGTGAACTTATTGCCCTAGAATGGCTATCAATTTTGCGATTTCCGAAACTTCAGGATTTGCAATTTATCAACATTCAGGATTTGCGATTTCTCAAACTTCAGGTATTGCGATTTGTCAAACTTCAGGATTTGTGATTTCTCAAACTTCAGGATTTGTCGACGTTTGTTTTGAATGCCAAATGCCAAATAGGAAGCAATATATACCAGGCCAGAGAATCAAAAATCAACACGCCAAACACAACAGCAAATCACCCTTACCAAACCCATTGAGCTGTTCAGCAGAATATAATCCCAAGAGTAAGTGGGATCACTCGTCTCGGATCCAGAGGGAATGGGACACCACGAGCAAGCGGCATTGGTGCCACCAGCAGCATTCTCTCCAAAATTATATAACTGGTCACACTCAGACAACAAAGAAGCACAACGTTCATCCACATGCACTTAAAAATGTCCCGCCGACAGCGAAAGAAAAATACGGAAATCAATACCAGGGCCACCGAATCAAAAAAAATGGTGGCCTCATCAAACTTATATAGCTGGTCACACTCAGACGACAAAGAAGCACAAGGTTCAGCGACATGCACTGTAGTTTTGAAATAAATCGCAATTTAGATTTCACCGTCAGGATTTTCCGAGCTGCTTGTACACCAGACCAATCAATCAGGGATCCTGGAACCCAGCAGGCACGTGAAGTCGATGGAGCGTCTTCTTATCGATCACCTCAGTTTTCGTACATGTTTCGGCCAATCAGGCACTCAGCAGCGGAGGCTATAAACAAAACCAAGAAGAAAGCTGTCTTATTTGCACACCAGGAAACAGTCAAACAAGGCATACAATTCTCTGCTCTGAATTAACAAATTGGTCACTGTGACTCTGCGCCGGCGTGCGCGCGCCCTGCTGCGGCTTTGCGTGTCTGTGTGCTGAAATATATCCCCGGATTCCGGGAAGGAATTAAAGCAGCAAACACTTTGGTGTTATGTACAATTTATAATGTATTCTGTATCTGATAGACCACTTTACTCCAAGCCAGATTGACAGAGCAGCCCAATGGTACTCTCAGGATGTGCACTTTTTTTTTAGGTTTTCTTTGCAAGTAGTATGTGGTCACCTTCCGTGCCATTGCATAATCCAGCAAGTACATGTAACATTTGGAGGCATGGAGATTTATTTTCTGAAATCTTCCTTATGTTCTGTTGAGTTTTTTGTAATTCTCTTCCAAAAAATATGTTGGTAGCAAGGCAAGTCAAGAGAAGCAAAGAAACATCACACAAGCATAACGTCAAGAAAGGTTCATGGTAATGAAGGTTGTTCATGGTTGAGGTCAACAGCACGGTTTCATGGTATAAGGAGTATGGGTGTTTTTTTTGGCCCCGTTAGATCCAATGTACTTTGCATACAACCCTGCATAGGGAATGTTATGATGCATCCGCCCCCCTATTTTCCCCCTAAGTAGATGTCACGTAAGTGGCCATCAAGAACTGGCTGCACACATGCACCCCCATAGATGAGTGTTTTCGCCAATTGGGCAGTTGCGTTTGGTAAGTATGGTGGCCACTTGGGGACCCAAAGTGGAAAACAGGGTAGATGCATAGGACACAGGGTGTCCTGTGTCAAAGCAGGGACCACTCCCTATATATGGATGAAGAGTCATGGGCTAAGACGAAACACAACCATCCAGCTAGCCCTAAGTGGTACAATGAAGTTGTCATTCGGATTTTTTCTTTCATAAAAGTCTGATGGGGTTGTTCATGCTATTTGACAGAGAGCTTATTCGTTTTTGATGTTTGGCTCTCGAGCTACACAAACATACAATCTGTGCATCACAACGTCACAAAATGTGCCGCTTGCCACACCTATGTATGTAGAACCTTTGTGATCCTTAACCATACTGCTATTTGATGGCTGGACTCATTAGATTTTCATTCAGCGCACCGTACAATGGTACATCATACTACGTAGGACAAAAAGTTGAAAAAGTGGTTTATCATGCTCGGACAGCACGCTGGCCGTGAAGATTGTGCTAGATCATGCTCGGGCAACAAGTTGAGACAGCGGTGTATCATGCTAGGAGAACAAGTTGCCCAGCACCATCATGGTGAATCACGTTAGGACAAGAAGTTGTCTTGCACCATCATGGTAGATCATGCTAGGGCAACAAGTTCACCCCCAAGAATAATTGCCCATCTGATGAGCTAGACTAATTGAACTATAAGAAACATGACCACACCCCGTCAACGTTACTTGTCATATTGACCAATAATTCTTTTGACCCCTAGTCCACGCATATGTCATCCTCTGGAGATCCCTTTGGAGATGTCAAGACCATAAAAGATGCCAAACTTGCCTGGCACCTGAGTGGAAGAGATCTGAGCTCCAAGGGATTTTGTTTGGCCCACAAGTGTGCCAACTAGCTCCCACGGCAGGAGTTCACCCAGGTGTTTGCGAAACGTTTCTTGAGTTGGGACAGCGGAGTAGGAGGCTTCTCCTCTTAGCTCGTTGCATTGAATGACTTGGACATCACCATGTAGGAAAAGGGCATGGGATGACACGGAGTTGTAGAAGTCTTGCGCAAGGGCGGGGGGCAAAGAGTAATGGTATCGGTAGTAGGCAGAGCATGGGGCTTTTTTGGCAACGGTGTCCTCAAAAAGGAAGTAACTATTTTGCGTGTCCGCGGTGGCAAAGTCTTTTGCACCGGAGTAGTATCGATTGACGTACTTATAGAAAGAACGAACATCGCCTAGCTTGCCAATGGCTTCAACCTTTGGTTGCGTTGTTGGCGGTAGCCATGACTTTGCTTCTTGGTTAATCAAGTCGCACCGTACGTCAACATTGAAGGAGACCAATGCATTTTGTAGTGGGCCGGCTTCCGCTCGTGAGAGCATCCATGTAGCGGACCAAGGACGCAGGTCATACATGTGATAGGCACATTCTTCTCTTGGATCGAAAGAAGAGTTTAGCTCAAGTAGAATCCAAGTGTTCTTTGTTCAGTCCGACGTAATAAGCTCCCCATCTACCACCTTGGTCGGTGAAACTCCATGAAGGACGTGGACTCCACAAGTAAAGTGCTTGAGCGTTTGAACAAAAGGTCTCGTGTCTGTGGCAAATCGAGTGTTAGGCGTGGCAGCATCCTCAGAGGATCTAAAACACACAAGGCCCTTGGATTGGATGCCTCTTGAGTGAGTATGGTAGAGTGCGTCCACAAGGCGTTTGCAAAATTCGGCACACATGTGGACGTGTTTTGGCTCTTTCTCATCCCAAGTGTTGTGTGACGGCGGGCTTGGAGAAAAGGAAGGCGTAGCATTAGAAGGTCTTCCATGATGTTGAAACGATCTTGTGCCGACGTTGAAAACCATCCGTTAGAGCGTGTGACGGCGAACAAGTTTGTCATGTCATCACTCCAGAGGTCCAAAGCTCGTGAGAGCATCCGTGTAGGGGACCAAGGACGCAGGTCATACATGTGATAGGCACATTCTTCTCTTGGATCGAAAGAAGAGTTTAGCTCAAGTAGAATCCAAGTGTTCTTTGTTCGGTCCGACGTAATAAGCTCCCCATCTACCACCTCGGTCGGTGAAACTCCATGAAGGACGTGGACTCCACAAGTAAAGCGCTTGAGCGTTTGAACAAAAGGTCTCGTGTCTGTGGCAAATCGAGTGTTAGGCGTGGCAGCATCCTCAGAGGATCTAAAACACACAAGGCCCTTGGATTGGATGCCTCTTGAGTGAGTATGGTAGAGTGCGTCCACAAGGCGTTTGCAAAATTCGGCACACATGTGGACGTGTTTTGGCTCTTTCTCATCCCAAGTGTTGTGTGACGGCGGGCTTGGAGAAAAGGAAGGCATAGCATTAGAAGGTCTTCCATGATGTTGAAACGATCTTGTGCCGACGTTGAAAACCATCCGTTAGAGCGTGTGACGGCGAACAAGTTTGTCATGTCATCACTCCAGAGGTCCAAAGACGGGGTAAAGCATTTACGGAATACACTTTCAAGGCATTTAACCGACGGCATTGAGCGAGAAGAATTGTAAGCAATTTTCAATTCCGGCGAGATAGTCAAGGTTGCCATGGGGCTTCTAGTGGCTTTGGCGTTGCGTTTCTCATTGGACCATTGGAACAAAGGAGGTGGCGACGCAAAAGGATATCTCTCAGCGTATTCTGAATAGGCCGTCCACAGCGTTGCCAATCCGGGTTTGCTAGCAGGCTTCGATAGACTTTTAATCCGATTCTTTGTTGAAGGCTCGTTTTGTAAGCATCTCAGCAAAGAAGACGGGTACGATAATGGCAGGTGCAAATTTCAGGGAGCAAAAAACCAAAGGCGGCGTAGATCGAGAGGGTGTTATAAATTTGGATGTTTTGCGGTAATTGCCCGATTTTTCAAATCGTCATTGATTTTGTTCTCCAGCTGCTGGGAGCGCGCGAACGACACCTCCAAATGTGTTTGACCCTTGGTGGACCGTGGCTCATTTGTGGTTTATTTGTGGACTATTTGTGGACCAGGGGTGGAGCATTTGTCGGTTTTTCATGGACAATTGGTGAACTTTTGGTTTGATCATTGTTGGGCCGTATTAGATTCTTGGTCATTTTGTCAGTGGGCTTCCAATTGGAATTGTTCGTGTCATTTCCGTGCTCTGAGGCACTTGAGTGGGTTTGGAGCCTTGAAATCTGTGCCTGTTTTATTGGTTGGAAATTGGAATTACAAAATGGGAAAATTAGAAGGTTACCCCGGTTGGAGTCATAAGTAGAAATGATTAGGGGCCCCTTTGGCCTTTGAGGGGGGCAGGTCTGCGTCATATGTTTCAACTACCCACCACGGCTGTTCCCAGGGTTAGAGTGGGGTTGAGGTGACCTCCCTCCAGGACTCTTCTCAGCAGGGGCCTCCCTTCGAAGATGTTTGCGCAGGTACTTGTTCATGTGGGAGTCATTCTCCCTCTCCATGGCCAGCTCGATCAGCAGATCGACCAGGTTATCATAGGAGTGCGTCAGAGCTTTCCTCTCGGACGTCTCCCTGCAGTCATCCCACGTCTTGGGAGGAATGTCCCCAACGAGTCATAGGTGAGGCTCTATAGGACCATAGGACGTGGGGTTCATGTGTCCCATGAGCTCCTCCAGCTGTGCCACAAATTCTGAGATACGGGCAGCTGTAGGGAATTCGGCGAGTGAATGCAACTCTTCAATCTCAGTACCGACACTCCTTAGGCGGCCGAAACAGGTACACCTTTCTACTGCTGTTTTTTTTTTGAAAAAGTACCGAGAAATGTTGTGGGTTGTTTCAGTGATTTACCCTGTTTTTTTGGCCCTAACTTTTCATGAATCTTTTTCTTTCGCAAAGGTACTTTTTTGAGGACGCCGCAACTAATTTTGGTCCGCTGTATTACTGCGTACTATGAGATGTCCATAAAGAAGGATGTGCCACCATGCGTCGTTTGAAGTGTAGGTTAATACGCCTTTTTCTGCAACACAATGTGAGGCCTCGCAATACCAGGATTTGATTTTCGTTGTTTCTTCCAAAACTGAACGCATGCGGAATTCGCATATGGGTAATTACCACAAACATCATCGTCCTTGGAATGCGAAGCCTCACATTCCGTCTCGAAATATTCAAATAAGGTGTAGTTTGGCAAATCGAAATGCGAGGCCTCGCATTAATAGATTCAGGCCACCTCGCTCTCCTGTCGCCATCCTGTCGCCTCCCTGTCGCCTCCCTGTCGCTGTTTTGGCACTTTTAGCCCCCTGTCGCTCCCCTGTCAATTGCCTGTTGCTCTCTTGTCGCTCCCCTGTTGCTCCCCTGTCGCTCCCCTGTCGCTTCCCTGTCGCTTTCCTGCCGCCCTCCGGTCGCTATCTTGTCGCTTCCTTTCGCTTCCTGTTGTTTCCTGTCGCCATGCTAATTTTTGCCTGGTGCCTTCCTGTCGCACTCCTGTCGCTCTCCTGTTGTTCCCTCCTGTCGCTCTCCTGTCGCTATTTCCTGTTGCCTCCCTGTCGCCCTCTTGTCGCTTGCTTGTCGTCTTCCTGCCGCCTCCCTGTCGCCTCCCTGGCGCCTCCCTGTCGCCTCCCTGTCGCCCAATGTGGTAACCTGTCGCTCTCCTGTTGCTTGCCTGTCGCTTGCCTGTCGCTTGCCTGTCGTCTTCCTGCCGCCTCCCTGTGGCCTCCCTGTCGCCTCCCTGTCGCCCATCGTGGTAACCTGTCGCTCTCCTGTTGCTAGGCTGTCGCTTGCCTGTCGCTTGCCTGTCGCCTTCCTGTCGCCTCCCTCCCGCCTCCCTGTCGCCTCCCTGTCGCCCAATGTATCGATGGAAAGCCACAAACACCTCAAACAGGCAGTTTGATAGTACCAAAAATGTTCTTTGTTCATGCCAAATTGTCAGATGTCGCCTTAGCAAACCTCCCCAAAGGCGTGCGAAGCAATAATGCAAACTGCAGATCGAGGGTCCAATCATTTGCATTGTTTGACAATCATAAATTCCTAACACCCTTGGTGATCTACTATGCACATTTGCATGGCCGCTCAGCTGTAGGCTCACAACCATTTTGCAAATCAAAGTGAATCTCACAATTATGTAGTACACACGCCGCCAAGAAAAAGTAGGTCAACTCATTATATTCGTATGATCCACCTCGGCTCTTGTCGCCTTCCTGTCGCCACCCTGTCGCCTTCCTGTCGCTCCCTGCCGCATTTCACCGTCGCCTGCCTCGCGTGGCCCGAATCTAATGTGGCACCAAACAATAAAATGGCCAGATCCACCAACTACACAGCATGTACATGATGCGGCGCTACTGTATGGCCGGCCCTACAGGTCCCGCCGGCATCTCTAGTTTTCATACTGTGGTCACTGTTGGTTTCACTGCCCAACGGCAACGGTCGCGCGCCGTAACTTGGCAGCGCAGTTGGGATACACAAGAGGTATGTGTGACCAGTTGACCGTTACAAGTAACCGAAAATGTGCACGCGGGACGCAGTTGTGCGCAAAGATCGATACCACGTGTCGCGTGTGCAGCGCTGTGCTGGCAAGAATATCTCTTTACCTGTAGCGTTATAAGTGCCTTTTTCCTTTAATTCATCAATTCAAATACACTTTTCCAGTAAAGTAAGTAAGTAAGGGCGGCCGCGTCCGCAGCCTCATCTGTCATCTCCTTGTTTCCTTTACATGGTGCCCGCCTCTGGCGGGAAGGAGAGGTCTCCACCATGAGTTCTCCTGGCGACCCCTGTCTCACCTCACGGCCGAGAACTTCAACCAGGTTCCCTTGGTGCATGACCGGCGGTAGGTTTCCTTCAGTCGCTGCCCTCACGGTCTCAGCTCCTTCCGGTCACCCATCGAAGGATCCTCCGGCCTTCCCCCCCTAGCACAGCCTTTTGGGTGCCTGCAGGCGGGTTTCCTGTGGATAGCTGTCGCCGACAGCGCAGCATTGCTCTCAACCACATTCCACCACTCCCAATCCCACACGGGTAGGAGTACCCACTCGGCTCCTGGATGCACTTGGGTGTCGTCCATCCGCGGCTGGAGGCCCACTGTAAGGTTTTCGTGCAACCTATATTCTCGCTTTTTTCAGTGCAAAATCCTGATATATGTACACCCACAGAAAACCACGATCCGGGCACTGTTTTGGACAGTGTTGATATCAGTGGATCAGGAATTTCTGTAGTTTTACATTCGTGGTGTTTTCACCATTTTCTGTACAATAAAACTGAGTTTGGGTCGGCGACGGCCAGTCCTGAGATCGCGCGCGCCGATCCGGAAATTGTCATTTCTGACGATTTTTAAGATATTTCAATCAGTTTTATTGATAAGATTAATTCTATATCAGTTTTAGACATAAGCGAATGTTACGGCACTATCGCGGTGCCGATCCGTGCTAGTTTTTTTGGCCCAAGTAGGTCATGTTCGTGATTTTTTATAAAAACACAGGTTGCTCAGATCCTGAATGTAGGGTGATTTGCCGATAAGCCAGCTGTTGCCAAATGACGTGTCCAGAACTGCGCGGGTCACAGTCAAGCTTAGTGAGTGATGTCACCGATGAGTTGGCAAAGTCTAACCATATGTACGCGCAGGGCTTGACCCAGGCTACTCAGAAATGCCTTCGTTGAATTGTTTTGACACAATTTACCCCATGGAGGGAGAGGGCTTTGCTCAAGAGTTCACTGCCCAGCTGCAGTTTTTTGCTGATTTCTGTTGAGTACCGGTCACGGTCGCGCTTCGAGAGAGGGTTTATCGGCTCACCACGCAAAAACCAAGTTGGTCATCTTGTAGAGGACGGTCCACATTGCTCATATACACCAATCCTTCATGAAATGGACATATGTACCCCAAACTATGAGGCGCGCATGTAGATATAGCTGAAATCTGCATGCTGCCACAAATGGGGCCTGCTACACTAAAGGAGGGAGGGTATACCTTCGGCGCATGGGGGCATTGCTCATGCTTTCACTAGGCCTTTTTGTCATCCCAACGGTGTCCATGGTGCCCCCATCCCCCTTCTATTGGTCCCCCGCACCCCTACCCACCCCTTTGTTACCCCCACCCCCCTCCCCAATCTACGACTCGCTACTCGCTGTCACTCCCAGCCATGTTGGGCTGGGAGTCACCATCCGAGTCGTCATCGGACCTGGGCGCACACAAAGAGCATTGCCAGCGGCTGTCGCTCTGCTCGATGTAGGGGCCATCACGCCCCCAATCGAGCCCAAAGCAACCATCATGGATCCAGCAGTCACATGCATCACACTCGGCCCCATTCTCGGTCTTGCCGGTCGATAATGGCAACCTGGTCCTTGGATGTGATTCCCAATTTCTCTATGGTGTCTACGTATTTTTTGAACCAACCCTTGACGCTCTCCGGATTCTCCGCACGCAACCGCTCAAGCTTGGTGGCCTCTTTCATACGGTAGGCCACCTTAGGCCACCGTTTCACATACCTGCGCCACCATGACCAAGAAGCCGTGAAAGGCACTTTGGCCCGTCTCGCCAGTGTCTCAACATGCTCCCACACCTCATCCCTATATCTAGCCATACCGGCGTTCACGTGCGCATCTACATACTCAAACAACGCTTTCTCAATACTATTCGGCAAGGATGGTTTGCGGCCCGGGGTGCTTAGGCCGTTCAGCAACCATGTCATTCTGGCCCGGACCGCAGATTTAGTGGTGTGATGCCAGAACACTTGATGAATCGTCATTTGACCAATCAAGATTCGCGCAACGGCACGATCAACGTTGCTCATCCTACGATCTTTCCCTTGCAAATACCTCAACTGCAACTTTTCAAAGTCCGCAACGTATTGAGGCAACAACAAGGAACGAGAGGTGAGAGGAGGACCAGGTTGGGTGGAAGTTCTCACGACACCAGATCCCGGCATGCATGATTCAGCCTGTGATCGGCGCATTGCCGTTTGACTCACCGTCCTCTTTTGACTCTTGGTCCGCAAACCCCTTGGTCCGGCCTCGACACAAGCCCGGGAAGAGTCAGCCTCCTTGGCTGCCACCAAGTATTGAGCCACCCCAAGTGAGGCAGCCCGCACCGGTCGACCACTACGATTTACGGATGCATCTTCCAGAATTTTGAGAGGAGAATGGTCATGATGACTCGTCCCCTCATCAGAATCTGGTTGTGAGCAAGGAACAAAGTCTAGAATCATGTCTAGATTTGCGTTCTTTTGTTTGTCGGTTTCTTCTTCGTTATCCGACTCTTCAACGTCACTGGCAGAAAACAGCAGTCCCTCTGAACTGCTCGACTGCTCCCTGCTCAAACCCACACTACTCTCTATTTCATCGAGTAGAGCAGCCACAAAATGATCCTTTTGAGCCAACCGGAGACTTGTGGAATCTGACCACTTGAAGGACAAAGAAAACTGTCCTTCATCAAGACCAGGGTGGCTATTTTCCATGGACACCGTTGAGAAAAACAAGAAAACCGTAGTGAAAAGCAGCAGGTACCGTCAGTGCCGAAGAAAAAGAAAGGGCCCAACCAGAAAAAACCCTCTGGATCCGTCCCTCCCACCTAGCCTGGGTCCGTAGCTACCCGTAGAACCACAATTTGGAAGATTTGGTGCTATGTAGCGGGAAAACGAGCCGTGACTGTGACCCGCAGCGGATATGCTCGCCATTTGGCAAGTCCCGCATTCAGCGTACTTTCTGAGAGCGCTGTGTTCCCAGCAGCAGATCTGGCGATTTCTAGCACCAATTCTGGATTTTTTTACATCAATCGAGAGCCTGGCTCTCAATCTGTAGATCTATCTGAAAAAATACAGCAGATCACCAAGAAATATTGAGAAATCGACGCGACTGTGACCCACAGGCGGAAAATGCTCGGAGTTCGGCAAATCACCCTAAGCACACCAAATGAAAGCCCATCAGTTGGGCTTTGCATGCATATGCTGATTGGGTTTCCAAATGCGTCGGTGCATCGGCACCACGCGTTGGGGGGAGACCCGTGTTCATGTTGCATTTATGCATTGTTTTGGTCATATTTCATTGTTATATGTCCCCTTTTGTTCATATCTTCTTAGGACATGAAAGGGACCGTTTCGAAATCACTCCCGTGATTTCGTCGAACACGTAGTATGTTTCTGTCGCCTTTTGTGGTTGCATTTGGGGTGTATTTTTGGGTTATTTGAAGGAAAATTTGGATACGTTTCAAGGAAAACAAGTTCAAGGTCATTCATTTCCAAAAATGAAAAGAATTTCGAAACGCCCTCAACGACGACGACGACGTTGAAGACGACGACCACGGCGACGCAAACATCGTCGACGAGATCTATGGAGCAATTGGTAAACCCCAAAATCATGTTCAAGAAGGTCCTTGGTGCCTACACCATTTGAGGACCATTTGACTACTTTGAGCCCTATTACAAGGACATTGACGACCAAGGAGACCTTCAGCATCGCGCTGGGAGTGCGTAGCGCTGAAGAACAAGTTGCAGCGCGATTATCCCAATTGTGTCTGTCCGTGATAGTTTTCATTTGATTACTCCAGTTGGGTGCCATGGACAAAGTGCCATGGACCTTTGGATGGTTCTCAAGATTATATCATGATCATTGGTGAGTTCTCAACCTCCAGCAAGGACGACAGCGCTGCCCACATCCTGCAGATTACGAAGTGGTCAAGTCGGAAGTCAAAAAAATGAAGATTTCAGAAAAAATAATTCATGGTATGGGCCAAGAAGATTGGTGACCTTAATTGTAATCATAATAACTATGGGCCATGAGAAATGGTCCTATTGGTTATTTCCGTATTATATTATATGATCAGTGGATGATTTTACAAACTGTGAATTTTTCTGATTTGCTTTGTGTTGTCTTTGGCTTTAGGGTCAGGACATCTCAGAAGTGCATTTTTTTTTGTTCACCATTTTTTTTTTTTAATTCTGTGCAGAGGTCATTTTTTCATGATTAATCTCTGTCCAGGATTGCAGAAATTTTACTGTGATTGAGCCTGGGGGTCAGAGGACCCTATGTGTGAGGCACTTGTGAGTGCCATGAGTGGTGTGTGTGTAGACATGTACATTACATGCGGGTACCAGAACCCAGCGGTGCCTCCTAAAATCCCAGGTCCGGGATCAAAGTAAAAATCTGTGTTTTTTTATTGCTCCTCGGCTGATCTTCATAGATTCAGCCACAGAAGCACCGGTTTTCTGTGGGTGTTTCTGAGCTTGCGAGGGGAGTGTAAACCCGTGGAGCAATTCAGTTGGGTGGTTAAGACCCGACCCAAATGCTTTGCATTTTTCCCACCCAGTTTTGTTGTTGCACTGCACCTTCTTTGTGCTTTTCAGCCTGAGATGTGTCTCAGGACTTCGGAGGGGAGTGTAAGGTTTTCGTGCAACCTATATTCTCGCTTTTTTCAGTGCAAAATCCTGATATATGTACACCCACAGAAAACCACGATCCCAGCACTGTTTTGGACAGTGTTGATATCAGTGGATCAGGAATTTCTGTAGTTTTACATTCATGGTGTTTTCACCATTTTCTGTACAATAAAACTGAGTTTGGGTCGGCGACGGCCAGTCCTGAGATCGCGCGCGCCGATCCAGAAATTGTCGATTTCTGACGATTTTTAAGATATTTCAATCAGTTTTATTGATAAGATTAATTCTTTCTGAGTTTTAGACATAAACGAATGTTACGGCACTATCGCGGTGCCGATCCGTGCTAGTTTTCTTGGCCCAAGTAGGTCATGTTCGTGATTTTTTATAAAAACACAGGTTGCTCAGATCCTGAATGTAAGCACACCAAAAGAAAGCCGATCAGTTGGGCTTTGCATGCATATGCTGATTGGGTTTCCAAATGCGTCGGTGCACCGGCACCACGCGCTGGGGGGAGACCCGTGTTCATGTTGCATTTATGCATTGTTTTGGTCATATTTCATTGTTATAAGTCCCCTTTTGTTCATATCTTCTTAGGACATGAAAGGGACCGTTTCGAAATCACTCCCGTGATTTCGTCGAACACGTAGTATGTTTCTGTCGCCTTTTGTGGTTGCATTTGGGGTGTATTTTTGGGTTATTTGAAGGAAAACTTGGATAAGTTTCAAGGAAAACAAGTTCAAGGTCATTCATTTCCAAAAATGAAAATGGAGCAATTCAGTTGCGTGGTTAACACCCACCTGGGTTTTTAGGGGGTCCAAGAATCCCAAAACCAGCTACAGTCAGAAATACTACTTTCTTTGTCAAATTATACCATAAAGAGCATATTTTCAAGAGTTGGACCCCCCCCCCACCCTCCAAATTGGAAATTTTCCAGCCCGTAGATCGACAATGCAGGCTTGATTCGATCTAAAAGTGGCCGTATCCGAGAAATATGACATTCACAACCTAGTTGCGAATAGCAACTTTTGTATAGCTCAAACCATACATGTTTGTTTTTGGCAAGAGATACGGTTTTTTGGTGATGGCGGCTCCAAACACTGGATAAGTTGCTCCAAAACCTTGCGAAACACGTTTCTCCGAGTCCACCACACTCACAATGGGATATAGGGCCCTACACCTGACCACTCATGCCGAATAAATGCCGTTTGAGGCCAAAAAATTGGCATTTTGTTTGGCAAAAAAAGCGGTTTTTTGGCGATGGTGGCTCCGTAACCCTTGATCATTTGCTCCAGCACACTGCAAAACACGCTTTGTTGAGTCCGGCACCCTCAAAGAAGGGTATGGGGCCCTACCTGTGACTACTCAGGCCCCAAAAGCGCCGTTTTAGGCCAAAAAAATTAACGTTTCCACGTTCCCACGTTCCCCCAGGTCCCGCTCACGCGTGAACCTACGCGTACTCAGGCCATTGACCCGGGGACCTCAGGGTCAGCCCTCACCCCTGCGGACACTCCACAGCCGTCCCGGATTTCAGGACATTTTCCCCACTTCCTGTGGTCAGGCTCCCCATGGTTGGCTCATGGTTCACCACTCCATGGCAACTGGTTTCCCAATCCCACGGGGCTCTTGCTCAGCGGTTTCTGCCACCTATCATTCCCTGTTTCGCAACCCCGCGACGTCCCATTCCCCTTTGCCACATCCCGTCACCCATCACGGCCTACCACCCGCGTTCCATGCTTTCCCGATCTCCCGGGGCTGTTGTGCGGCACCGGCCACACTCTCTTTCTGGTCCCGTCCCCTTTCTCCATCCCCCATCCCGTGTTTATACCCCATTGGGCCGCCAGCAACCCTGTGGCGCGGGCCCACTGGATCCTCATCCATCCGGGGACCGTTTCGTGCGCCTTGCACGGGTCGCTTCCTTCGCGCCCCCTCTTGTTTGGCTGGTTTGTTTCCTTCTGGTCCTGTTGGGGGCCCTTCTTCGTGGCTCGCCCCCGCTTCCCACGGTACCCGTGCCTATTCCCCACCTGGTCACCTGCATTTTCTTTTTCAGCCCCGTGCTACCCGCGGCCCCTCATCTGCAATGTTTGCCCTCCCCGTACCCCCGCTGCCTGCTCGCTCTGTGCTGTGCGCCCTCCGGCGGTGCATTGTGGTTTTGTTTTTTTTTGGTCTGCCCCCCCCCTTTCCCTCTGTGGGTCCTGCCTTGTGGTTTCCTGTCATTGCCGCTTTTGTTTGTTTTTTTTTCCTCCTCCCTGCATGCACGCACGTCAGCACTGCACTGGTCCTCGGGTCACGGCTCCCCTCGGTGTTCGTCTGCGGTCCCCTTGCCGTCGCGGGGCGTGCCCCTTGGCGTTCACCGGCCAAGCCAGGTGGGCGCCCCTCCTTTGCATCACTCACACTTCTTCCCTCTCTTCTCTCCCCCCCCCCCCCTTCAACTGTCTCTCGCTCGCCCTCTTACTGCTCCGCTCCTGCTCCGTGTGCTCTCCGCTGCCCTCACCTATGATTTTATGCGCCACAAAAAAAACGGGAGAAAAAATCAAAAATAAATTTAAAAGTTTTTTTTGTGAAAGAAACAGTTTTTTGAAAAAACATTTTCGCCTAAAAGTCAAAAAAACTCAAAGTGTGTCATTGTTGCCAACCTAAATCACATGAAATGAAATTCTTCTGCTCGATCGCCGAGCATATCAAGAAATATGAACGTTTTTCAAAACGTCATCAGAAAAGCTTAACATTGTTTCTTGCAAACATTGACCCACAACACTTTGAAAATCAACGTAGCAATTTCCTCCTTATCCCAGATCAATGCTACAGAAATAGCCCTACTATTTGGAGGGCAACAGAAGAAAAATGCTTGAGCAGCCACCTGCGAATCCCTTCATTTTGCCAATCGGGATCAGAAATCAGAGGTGATTGTACAATGACGCAACAACTGGCACTGGTAGCGCATGTGACATGTGAAATGACCCTCTATTTTAGAGCAGATTTCACAAACATTGCTGTCCATAAAAGACCAATAAAACAGGCGTTCCTGAATTGGCATTCTTGGACTGTGTGCGCATGAGTCAGTTCCCCACGCCAGGGCTGTATCTCGCGCGCTCTCACGCGCCTCTCGGCCTCCACCCTGTCCTCCGTCCTGTAGGCCGACTTCGGCAGCCCCCCCAGGTACCCCTTCGTGGGGATTCCCCCGTGGTCCGCCCCTCGGCGGCCTCCCCTCCATCAGTTCCCTGATGGTGGGGGAGGGCGGCCGGTACGGTTCAGTGCGGGTGCTTTGTGCCGTTGTTGGCCCCCTGCGTCCCCCTCTCCACTCGCGGCCCTGCCCCTCGGGTTCACCTGCTTTTCCCCCCGGATGCCTCTCCTGTCGCGCTTGTCGCTGCCCACGCGCGCCCTGCGTCCGCCCCCTGCTCACCTCTGGCTCCCCCTGCTTCGCGGCCCTGCGCCCTCTCTCCCTGCCTCGGCATCTCCCCTCTACTCACCACCTCCCCGCTGCCCTACTCGCTGTCACTCAGAGGGGCGTTGCTTGCCTCATTCTGTCTGTACATTACTGTCCGCTGTCACTGCCTTTGCTGTTCATTCACCCGCATTTTCCACTCTTGAGTTTCACCTATGCCGTACTCCGATGTCCCTACCCTTTCCCCTGGAGTCAGGTCATACCCTCACCCTGTCTTCTCTGAAGTGTTATCCTCCCCAAGCTGTGTGCTACCCCCGCAATCCCCAACTCTCACCTCAATCGGGACCCTATAGGTATACGGCGAGGGAGAGCTTTAACATTCAGACTGGAATGTGGTCATGTATGTGGATGGATGGGTAAGATCATCGGACGACAACCACGAGAGCTGGTGGACAGACTAGCTATCCCTCACGCGGCAGGCAAGATTGAACCGCCCATGGGGCCCACGAAAGCCAAAGAGCGATCCTCGCAGGCCCAGAGCATCGAGCGGGTATCCCAGCTCCATGTCACCGCCGGATGTACTCTACCGGCCACTGTCCGTCTCGACACCACGCTCAGTATCCCCGCCAGCCCAGCGCATCAAGCAACGCTGCCGGGATCCATACCACCGCTCGCCGTACTCAACCAGTACCAACTGCCTCTGCATCAAGTCAGGCCTCTCGCTCTGGCCCCCCACGGTGGGTGAGCTTCGTGCGGCACGTCGTGGCCCACAGAACCTCCTCTGTGGCGCTTCCCCGGCCGTTACCGGCCGCGCCCTCAGAGCGCTGGCCTCTCCTGCGCCCCATGGCACCTGCGCCGCACCCTCTTTGGTCTGCCTGCAGCGGGCTTGCCGCCTCCCAGGGAGGTCTGCCCTGATTTTGCGCCATTTTGCTGTCAGTCGACCCCGCTCCTGTGCACGCCGGCTGATACTGCCGCGCGCCACGGACTCTGCCCGGATCCCGGTGCCATCGTTTCCTAACACCTGCCGGGCGCTGACCCCGACCTCCATACGCCTCGTTGTGGGATTCCCGTGTAACGCTGCACGCTTCACCCGCTGCTCCTCCTGGGTGTCGACAGACCCCCGACACCCGCCCGCCCTCCATGGGGGCTTCCCACTTTTTCAATTTTCAACGTGACTTTTCATGCCACGCAACATTGCGCATCCAGCGCAGAGGGGGGTGGAACGGAATGTCAGGCGATTGCGAGCTTTCTGTGCAACAGAACATGGATATACCACTCCTGAATGCCTTTGGGCTGCTGTCGAAAAGAACAAGAGCGGGGCTTTTTTCCCTTCTGATTTTGTGCGCTTCTTGCGACTGAACTGCAAAACGCGGCACTCACCGCTGAGACTGAAAGGCACACCAGAGAGTCAAGCGCCAAATCACTTCAAGGGGGAGTTCTTTAACCTATAAAAAATCTTGCGCTTGCGGTGCACACCCCGAAACCAAGGCGAGGACGCCCCCTGTTTTGCCTCTATGGGGGGGCAGAACATGCGCCGGTTGCGCAATACCGGACTGCTGCGGCTGCGACAGGAAACTATGAAGAAACCATCCCCGGGAGAGATGCTTGAAACATGGGGTGGGATGGAGAACCGGCAGGTTTGCGTCTGAATCGACAATTGCTACATCAAGCAGTATGGAACACATCCAACAATCAAGGATTAGTCGCAAAATTGCACAGCGCTTTGCGTCGTTGAGATTCCGTGCAGGTTGCCGTATTTCAGATGACACCCCACCATAGATGTGCTCATAGGCAGCATCGGCAATGTGGCTGCAGCGCTTGTCAGAATGAATTGGAGCTTCTGCAGGATAGTAACAGATCCGGGCCTGCTTGGGGACAAAGCAGCCCCAATACCGAGCATTAGGGCGCCGCTTGACATCGTGCGAGATCAACTACGGAATCCTGGTTGGAAACGACTGTTGCTGAACACACATCACGTATCCTCCTACAAGGGCCTCGGTGAGGTGTTGGACTAAATTGTGCCCCTGTTGAACCACACGCACCCGATTGTGCCCATCCTCGTTCATGAGAACGTACACAAAAGATGCCTCAAGTGGTTGTGCTGCGACAGAGCGCAGCGCTAGAATGGCACGAAAAACCCATCCCGTCTTGTAGGGCTGTTGGCATCCCTATAAATACCTTGTGACAAACGCGTGGCGGCGCTTTCATTCGCTGTTTGTGTACTTCCGCTTTGGCTGCTTACGGGTGGCAAAGACAGTAGGGTCCTACCCGAAGCTGAGAGTCATGGAGAGAACTATTGCTGGCATCCTGAAGTGTGCGCCGCATTTCTTGCGGCAGTTGCGGCGGAAGTCAAACAGGTTACAGGCTGTGGCAATGGATCGACTGAAGATTGTGGTATGTAAAGCTATGGTGAACCCTCTGCAGAACTGGTGTCCGCTTGTCCTCTACGGTTGATTTCTCGTGCGGCAATGCAACTGCTCCATATGACATTCAGGATCCGCCATCGACGCCCATCATGTTTTGCGACTTGTCTTCGTGCTTTTGACAGAGCTTGGCAGGGCTGCAGCCGACCCACTTGTGTTTGTGAGGAGCATCGGTGTCGCCTTGTTGCATTGGCAGGGGTTCAATAGCACCCTGAAGGGACTAAGGTATGGTGAAGAGTCTGGCGAAGTTATGCTCAGTCAACTCGGGTCCATGAAAGACAGACACACCTGGGCCGTCACAACGAGCGACGTACAAGATTTGTCCGTTCAAATCTGCCATGCCAGATTTAACAGGCGCCACATGGTGAGCGGTTTGAGAAAGATGTCCTCGATTAGTGCCCTAATAGTTTTGATGAAATCCTGCAGGTTTTGGTGTTGGAAAACAGAACCAAAGCAGCACGTAGAGCAAGAACAGAATGTGGATCGAATCAATGAGTAGTTTTGAAATTCAGTGTATCACAGAAGGCCTGCAAATAGACAACGCAGGCTTAAGTACAAAGATTCGATCACAATTGGATAACAAAAATGAATTTAATGAGAAATCTGGCATGACTATTGCCTCCGAAATAGCATCAAGCACCTCATGTGCACTCGTTCGGATGAAATGGAGTTGGTTGGGAAAGTGGGGCAAAGAAGTTAGGCGAGACACAGAATATGACTTCGCCAAGCAACTCAATTCAAAAACAGTCCAAAAGTAGTACCACAATAAGTTGTAGAATCAGTTGACTATAGGGGTCTTGAGGTGGGGGACCACTAGGCTTAACCTACAAGGCCTTAGGCATGAAATGCATCTTTCATTTCGGTATAACCTCCATGAAGGAAGATACTTCCGCTCAGTTGAGTGGTAGGGGTGACCTTCATGGGGGGCTAGGGTTATGACCCTAGTTACTTTGAGAACGTGCACGTTAAACTTCAAAATAGAGGTAAAAATGCTTAAGTATGTCTCAGCATCAACAAGAGGGTTTTAAGGGAGGCTTGGTCTGGATCAAGACCTCCAAGAAAGACATGGCAGTGACTTCTTCTTAATCCTCCCCTGGAGTACTAGTTGATCAAGCTGGTAGGACCAAGCAAAAAGGCTCAGCTTTCCCCAAAGATTACCTTAGAAAATGCATTAAACCAGCCACAAACATTCCCATCACGCTATCACACTATAGGTACCCTCGAAAAACAGTGCAATGTACCGTGAATGATGTTCCTTCGATGGGGCATTCCTCAAAAGTCGCCAGGGTGAGGCGAAACCGTTTGCTACAGATTTGGGGGTAGTGGGGTTTGGACCCAGGACTCCCTCCCTAGAGCACACATGCTTGCCCACTAGGGTACAGTCGAACGCTCTGATGCGGACGGCTATCGCTGTATAAACAGCGTTTTAGTAAACGTGCTGACCAAGGGCCAGGGGGGAGCAATACTCCCAATGGAGGGCACGAATCTCCAGGAGCTGAAAAAAAAAGAAAATGGAACCAACAGGGAGTGAATCCTGTGGTTTAGCGAGAGGGGTAGCGATTTAAGAAGTCAAACTGCTAAGATTTGACGAAACGACGTTAGAAATCGTCATTCTTAGACTAAAATCTAAAGTCGCAGACAAGCGCAACAGAAGCGGACTCCAAAAAAGAGTTCCGCAAGCGTAAACGGCTCCAGAAAAAAAGTGTTTTTAAAGGAAATTTTTGGACGGTTGCATCAAAAACTTTGGAAACTTCAGGAAGAATGATTGTACATAAACCCACACCACAGAGCAGGTGAACAACCCACCTCTCAGGTATGTAAGTGTCATGTCACACGCATGGACTTCGTTCGCGTTGGTTGCTTCGTTAAAACACTAGGGTTGTCACTGTTGTGTTCGTTGGGGGTTCATGTGTTCATCTTCTTTGCTCTGCACAGGTCAAAACTGAGATGAAAGGTATGCGATGCGAATAGAGCACGCAGCGCGCAGGTAGTGTATGCGCTGTGCTCGCGATGCATGTGCCTAATTCAGGCATTCACACGTTGGGTCGCTTTCCCTGTGCCCCAAACCACCCTTCTTATCTCTTCACAGGTCAGAAAAGAAAGTGCTTGCTCGTGTTTGCTTTGCCGTAGCGTTAAAATAGGGTTGATTAAAAGACTTAGGCTCTTTTGCGCTGTGCAGTGCGCCATTCCCTCTCTTTTTTCTGCAAGAAACAACGTAAGAAAGGCATGCCTGACACACAATGCATGAATGGATTAGGGTTGTTTATCATTCGCCACAGGGTTGTCCCCACCCTTAGGGTTGTTTTGTGTCCGTGTCCAATATTGATGCCCTAATTGTTTTGATGAAATCCTGCAGGTTTTGGTGTTGGAAGACGGAACCAAAGCAGCAAGTAGAGCAAGAACAGGATGTGGATCGAATCAATGAATAGTTTTGAAATCCAGTGTATCACAGAAGGGCTGCAAATAGACAAAGCAGGCTTAAGTACAAAGATTCATGAAAGTGCTGCCCTGGGTCGTGGAAGGTGCCGGAGGGCTCAGGGCCGGCAAGACCAGTGGGGCAGGCACGCGAGGAGTCGACCTGAACGCTGCTGTTGGGGGCAGAACCGGATACACGGACATCAACGGAGGCGAGAGCAGCAACAACGGAAGCAAGATCCATGCTGATTGTTATCCGGCAAAAAATCCCAGTCTATGAAGAAAATTGATGCGGATTATCCTAAGTACATCTGAGTGTCCATATCTGTCTGAAAAGATTTATATAAATCCGATTGTGAAAAATATTTGGCTGATTTGGCTTCAGGCGCGCATCAGCGGCAATTGGCGATTCCAGGTAAATGATCGGAACGCGACGGATTTACGATGAATGGACCGCGGAATCAGATCCGGCATATCAGAAATATATAGGTCTGATCCTGAGACTGAGCTGCGAGGCGGCGATTCCGCCGAAGCAAAGAAAATGACCAAAATGTAGCCAATCTGGGGCAGATCTGCTAAAATCTGAGCAGATGGGGGTTAGCCGCACTTACACTCCCCCTCCAAAAACACACTGGGGTGTGTCGCTACGTCAACGAAGAACGTAGTGCGGGTAAGTCCCAGAAAAAAATAGAAATGTAGCCTCGATGGGGCGAAATCTGCTTGATCTGACCTGATTTGGGCTGAATTGGCACTGAATCAGGATGGATGAACCTGAAATGAGACAGAATGAGGAGTGACAAACAGTCCTCCGTGCAGTAAAACATTAGGTTAGGGGCTAAAAAGCATGTAAACGTATCGAGAATCGATACCAAACCATGCACTGGTTGAGAATGAGGTAGATTATTGGTGGATTGAGTGGGAGAATCAAGAAATGGAGTGACATCTCGGCGCTCTGGCACAGTTTAGCTGTCGCGGGCACGCTACGGTGTCCTCCACGTACTCTACATCGTGTTAATCCCGCTTTTCTCGTTCTGAAAAGTGCAGCATGTGCTTCAGATTTGGCGCATCTGGTGGATGATCACAAAATTCAGCAAGATTGAGAATCAATTTGAGCAGAGATGAAGGAGATGAAACAATCACAGAGAGGGAAAACAAATACAAATGTAGTCTACAGGCCCTAAGTACACAGAAGGTAGGGACATTTTTCTGTTCACTTAGTTAGGCAAGGCCGTAAACAGATCTTCGAGGAACGAGAGGAGATGACAAGGAAATCAACCTAAATTGTCCTAAAATGAGGAAATTCCCTAAGATGAAGGTGAAATGAAGCGGAATGTCTAGAACTGAAACTACTAATACCTTCGTTTAGACTAGAGTTAATATATATTGTCGTTTATTCAGCTCAATTGTGCTTTCCGGCACGTTGGTTCGCGAGCATCCAACAGATTACATGAAAATGTGGATCATGTGATGATGCATCATGATGGGACATGATAGCCCTGGATCCTTGGCATGTAACACGCCGAAGGTTCGCTGAAGGCGCTTTACTGACAGTATATAACTGAGAGACACCGAATAGTCCTTTATTTACACTGGCGACGGTGTCAATCGACTTGGACAAGGCCCATCTTTCGATTGAGTCCCACAAGACACTTGGATTCACCATTTTCGACAGTTTCAGGTCGGATTGAGCTCACATTGGCGTGTGCCAAAAATACAACGAAGCTTACGGACCTCTGAGGTTGCTGTTAGAAGTCCCTAGAGCTCCTATGTGAAGGTTGTCTGAACAATTGACGTCTGGGTTTTGTGCAACAGTGGCAGAATGATGGACAAACCTGAGGAATTCAAGGTAAATTCAAGGAATCTGGATCTGAATCTGGACTTTGGTGATGCTGAAGCCAAGGCAAATGAAGGTATGATCTGACTTCCTGGCGTCGCATCTAGTGCAGCCAGTACTACAGGGGGTGCCTGTAGGGGTGAATGTCGCCGGCCGGCGTTTTTACTATGTACATTTGCTTCGATCTGCACGAGTAGCCAAATTCCAAAGATGCACAGACCAACAGAGACAAGATTACCCCAAATCTGCCTGAATTAAGCCTGAGTTTGGTTTTTTCTGAACACGGCAGCACACTCCGTGGCTTTCGGCAGCGTATCTACGCCTTGTCTGCCGAACGGAGACCAAAGAAAAATTGATTGACGTCAAATTATCAAACATTCGCAGTTCTCCACATCATTTCGAAATGAGGAAGAATGAACAGTGGATTGAGCAGAATGTGGTTTATACGACATGATGTGGTTTTTTCAAGTCGTCAGAACACTCACATTGGAATAAGTGGTCGACAGGGGGAGGCTGGAGCTTTTGTAGGAGTTGGACATGCAAGGGTTTCGAACCTACACCCTTGAGCCCTAGCGACGAGTGCCATGACGCCCTGGACTAGACGACTGTTACCCAGATTATGGCGTCGGCGACTCAAGTCACGACGGATCTCCCTCAATTCGGCCAAGCACGAATACATGTGACCACCAACCTGTCTGGTGGGGCCCTCGTACGGCTTGGGCGCTGTAGATCAGCGGCCGAACTCGAAGCTTGGTCCTCATTTGGCTCCTGGGCTGGCCTGACCGCAGGAGGGGGGATCGACGGATCAGCCCTGAAATGTGGCTGCTGAGGGCCGTAAAAGGCTGGATCTCGATTCACCACAGGTCTTTTTCCGTCGCTCTCCACCTGTCTGTCTGGTTTCCACAGACAGTCTGTCAGGAGTATGCCAATTTCGGGGTGCTTCTTGAGGAAGTCGATGAACCCCTTGGTGTACCCATGGACAAAAGAATGGGTTGGTTCCCAGTTGTTGTGACTGGAATCAAAGCCCCTCCACTCACATAGAAATTCCCATTCGCCCCTTTCGTCACGTCTTGCTTCTATAATTATCTTGAGTTCGTACTTCCCCCCTTCGATGACCCGATCGGACAAAAATTTCGAAGTCCAAAAAACGGGTTTAACCCGATCCTTGGGGGAGGGGATCTCTCTCTTGAGGCGATCGCCCGAAACTTCAATTTCCCTGCTGACATCCACACGAATCCTCCACCTGTTCTCACCTAGACGCGCTGTAACAGCGAATGGCCCCTCCCACAAGGGAAGAAGCTTATCATCTCCGCCCAGGGTGGTTTCGGATTTTCGAAGCCAAACTCGATCATCGACTTCAAAATTGTGGGGGTTTTTTCGGCCTTGATTCTGGACCCAAAGCCAGTCAGCTTGATGCTTATCGATTAATTTCGACACAGTTTTTTCTGCTCGTTGGATTTCGTCCAAAAACAACGAAGCATCTTTACAAGGGCGAGGATTATTCAACGGCATGTTCCACCAACACTTCTTTCGTCCAAAGACAATTTCATTTGGAGAAAGGCCATGATACAAAGGCGTGTTGTGGTATCGGCGAAGCAATGCGAAGAGAACTTCAAGCCAATGGAAATCCTTCTCACTCGCGAGCTCCTTACGAAGCATATTTATAATAGAGCGGCCGGCTCTTTCGCCAGGCAGCGCTCGATGCGAGTGGATTTCACATCTCCGGTGGTGGATTCCAAGGCGAGCACAGAATTCCATCCACCATTCGGAGGTGTACTCTTTGCCTGAGTCCGTAACCACGTCGGATGGGACGTCCCAACCTCCCATCCAGGTCTGCGCGCACCATTTGGCGGCAGCCTTGCCAGTCATCGACTGGATGTTACAAGGCAACACCTGAATATAGCCGGAATGACGGCACTGAATAAGAAGCACTCCATTGAGCTTTTTGTTGGTCCAATGGCACTCTTCGTCGTCGAGTTCACCAAGATGGAAAAAATCACTGGTGACTCTGTTAAAGAGGCGCTCCGGAATAGGATGTGGCCTCAGATGGCCGTGCTTCTTCGCGCTGGGTGGCGTCGCGACAGCACATTGGGCACATCCGGCGGCTACTTTCATACAATGAGTATATAGCCTTGAGCCAAACAACCCATGTTTAATCATCGACCATAATCGACGGCCATGTGCGTGCGGGGACTCCCATTTGTGCCACCAGTTTAACACTCGGGGGGCCAGGGCGTCTGGTGCGCACAATTTACCCTCCATCCACAGCTTCCCCCCATCCAACGAATACTCAGAATAAATTCCATCTTTATGAGCATCTTTGGATTTGAGATTTCCAAAGACCTCTTCAAACATGGAATCATGCAGATAATCATTCGTCCAGTCACGGATGATAAGGGAATCTTTAGGCAGGGGTGGAGTTTTGGCCGGATCTCGACGCTTAATGCCCTGAATCAACCGAAATCCACTTACAGGTCGGGTATAGTCAAACCGTTTCACACTCCCTGAGGAGGGATGGCTGACTTTCTCCACGACTTTCAGTGATTTGGTTATGATTTCATGAGCATGCGCCGGATCTGAGAAGGCCGTGATGTCATGGCACGGTAATGCGTGCTGTTTAACAGCGCACTGCATGCATTCACGTCGAATGAGCTTTTTTCCCTCTTGATCCCACTCGATTACGACGTGGCGGTCCTGCTCCGTACCATGGATGTTGGTACTTTGCAGCCCCTCTGAAGCGGGGTAAGCCCATCGGCTCAGAGCATCCGCTACCGTGTTGTGTTTTCCAGGCAAATACGACACATGGGGGTCAAACAGACTGAGAAATTCGTGCCATCTGGTCCGTCGACCAGCTGGGCTCGCGACAGTATCAATGTGTTCGGTGGCCCAATACTCCAGAGATCGATGATCCGTCAGGACCTCGACTCGATTGGTGCCAACCCACGATTGGTACTTTTTCAAGGCACAGATTATGGCGTAGGTTTCTTGCTCACGCGGCGACCATTGCATTTGGCGTGGGGCTAGCTTCCGAGACCAAAATGCAAGAGGGTAATGATCACCTGTGGCTTCATCAACCTGTTCAAGGACAGCTCCGATCGCGTTCCTAGAAGCGTCGGTTCTTATGTAGAAGGGTCGATCAAATTTCGGCACATGCAACGTGGCGACTTCGCAGAGGGCCGCCTTCAAGTGATGGAAGGCTTCCTCGCACTCGTCAGTCCACTTGACACGAACCTTTGAACCTGCCTTGCCCGCATCTCTCCCTACCTTCAATAATTCAGTGAGGGGGGGCAGCAAATTTGGCATAATTCGGCACAAAAGTGTGGTAAAAATTGCAACAACCCAGGAATCCTCTCAATTCCGTGATCGTCTCAGGGCGCTTCCACTTCTGAATAGCGACGAGCTTCCCTGGACTGGGTCGTCGGGTGCCATTCTCAAGGAGAGAACCACAAAATTCGACTGATATTAAAAATAGTTTTCCCTTCTTTGGCCCACAAATCAGCTGATTGGCATCAAGAATGTCCAAAACCTGGTTCAGCTGCTTTCCATGTAGGGCCACCAGCTCGGCTTCGGTCAGTCCCTCCCCCTCTGTCGCGATGATTATGTCATCTATGTACACACTCACGAAGGCACGAAGCTCAGGATGAGCTGTAAAAAGCACATCCTCCATCATTCTTTGAAAAAACGAAGGGGCGTTCTTCAGGCCCATGGGCATGACCGTCCACTGGACTGGGCCACATGGCGTGCACATACAGATGAGAGGTCGGCTGTCCTTCCTCAACGGCATTTGGTGAAAGCCGTGACGGAGATCCAGCACAGAAAACAAACGACCTCTTGCCCTCTTGGCGATTTCCTCCTCAATGAGGGGCAGGGGGTGCGAATCTGCCTTGGTTTCGGCGTTTGGGTTGCGAAACTCAACAACCATTCGCCAACCATCAAAAGTGTTCTGGTCTGCAGGCGGCGGCTTCGGGACTGTGAAGGGTGCACAGCACCATTCGCTGGTCATACAACCCTCAAGCCAACCAAATTCCCTGAGATTTCTCTCGATTATTTTTCTGAGTATCTCATGTTTGTGTCCATGGTTCTCATAAGGACGCTGTTTCTTCGCCTTGTAACCTTCACGAAGCTCGATGAAGGCTTCACCGAACTGCCCACGGACAGGGGGGTCTTTGATCAACTTCCCCGAAAGGGTTGTGTCCTTCCGTTCCTCAAAAATCTTGTCTCTTTTCTTGGAACACAACTGAGTGTCCACCTGATCGCCAAGAATTACTGTCGAAAAAACTTTGGCGATTTCTTCGGCCTTGGCAGGAAGAATCTTCTTACGGATGTCCCTAAAAAGGTCTGTATCAACTGCCTCTTGAAGATAGGTGGGTCGAGTGTTGACATTCCAGAGATTCTCTTCGTGATCCAGCTCCTCGAAAGGATCTATGAAAGCTTCCACACGGGGTTTTTCATAAAAAACTCTGGATTTGGGGCGCGAAGAAAGTTTTTTTGTCGTCCGTGCGCCGTAGATTCTTTTGGATGTAGATCGCCTTGGGGAAGAGGGAGACGAGGCGGATCCATTTGACGTTGGATCACCTTGGGCATCTGACGGACAAAAATCAGAAAAAATAGATTCATCATCAGTACCACGCTCAACCTCAGATTCAGACCCAACACAGGAATCAGTACCAGAATCAGCAGAATCAGAGTCAGAAAGCTTTCCATCCACCAGGAATGCAAGCGAACTCCAGGGCCGCTGTGGCAGGGGACCTGTGTCGTCCCTGGCATACAGCTTAATCTTCCTGGGAAGTTCGATGTAATCTACACAAATGTCTTGCAGTTCCTGAAACCAAGGCTTGTCGTCCCACAAGGGCACAACTAAAATCGCCTTGGTTTTATCTTGCTTGATTTTGTGGATGACCTGCTGGATTAAGTGAAACGGAGTATTAATCCATAACTTCTTGTCCCATTTATGGGTCCAAGCGTCGCGAAAATGCTTGTCAAAGCGCTTGTTCTCGCGGTTAGCAAAGGCATCATACTGTGGCCAAAAGGAATGGTGTTCATAAAAATATTCACAAATTGTATCGCGCCATTTGTCGACAACTCTGTAGGATGAAGAGTGCCAGCGCGAAGGGCGTCGTGGCTGGGAGTCCCTACGAAGACATTCTAACTCTCAGGAGTAATCGGCACTCCCATTCACCTCTGCAATGGTGACATCTTCGCCAAATTTTGGTGTAACCTTTTGCTTCAAAAATTCTTCTGCACTTTTAAACCCTGCGTGCAAAAAACGAAATTCAGGACGCTC
The DNA here is from genome assembly GCA_964036045.1 of Eutreptiella sp. 'Long Island Sound 2002'. Lineage (NCBI taxonomy): Eukaryota > Euglenozoa > Euglenophyceae > Eutreptiales > Eutreptiaceae > Eutreptiella > Eutreptiella sp. 'Long Island Sound 2002'. Next base: position 40,703,986 of record OZ038395.1, read on the forward strand.
CAAGGGACCTGACTCCAGCAAAAAACAACGCCGATGACCTACGGGCGCCACCCTGTTCTTGCGAAGCCAAGGATGGCCCAAGTAAAGGTCATACTCTACGTCGGCACGATAGAAGTAGTCATCCTTAAGGATAACTTCCTCCACATTGCCTTCTTCCCAAAGGTCTTGAGCGACCAAATGAGTTGATATATAACAACCGCGTTGCCCACCTGCGAGAGAATGTCCAGAAACTCCCTCGAGGGTAACAGGAAGAGGCGAATCAAACACGCAGTCGTCAGGCAAAAAGGAATTGGATTGGAGATTTACCTCTGCTCCATTGTCACACAAACAAGTGGCGAGGTGGAAATTGCCCTTGCGATCAGAGACCCACATCTTTGTGACAAACTGACGGGCCCTGTGCTTGGACTGTACACCAACCTCGTCCACTACCACAGAAGGATCCGCTGCCGGATCCAGGGGAGAGGAGACAAGCGACCCTACATCAAGTAGTGGTCGAGAAGGAATCTGGGGATCATGCCTGAAATCGCCTGGGGAGGGGCGATTTTCGTGGCTCCCCTAGGCGTTCTGACCTCCAGTAGCTGCGTTAACATTGTGGACACACCCTGATTCGTCGACCCACTCATCTTGGAACGGATCATCTGCTGGATTCAAGGCATTTTCAACGTAATCTCGATCCGCATCGGACACCTGATCTGCACCTCAGACCTGATCCACACGATGGTTGCCCTTTCCACGTCCACGGCCACGGCCGCCGGATGATGGACCTCCACCGTCGCCACGCCCTCTGCCCTTACCAGAGAAAGGGGTCCCAGAAGGATTTCCCTTACCTTTACCCTGGGATCCTGGAGCATTTCCCTTGTTTGTACCGGATTGAGGGGTTTGGCCTGGATTTCGATTTCCGCCTCCGGCGTTGCTATTGGGAGTTTTCTGGCCGTTCGGCTGCCCACCGGAGCCGGATGGAGTCCGATTTCCTGTGCCTTAGGACCCGCCAGGGCCTCCAGGATTTTTGTTTCCACCGGAGGGGGTCGGATTCCCTTTTCCAGCCTTCCCACCGTGCACCTGTCTGTCATTCCTGTCTGAATTCTGCGAATTACTGATGTTTTCACCAATCACCTTGTGATCGTAAGGAGACCATCGGTGATTATCAGTAGAATGCGTCTTAGCTCGGTTCGTAGAACCTAAAAGAAGGCAGATGCTACAGTGCTGCTGAACATTCCGGGTGTCATTCACCTTTTTGTTGCCCTTTTGGGCCCCATTTTGGGTGTTTTGCTGGGTATTCTTGTTTCCCCCAAGACCCTCATGGAAATTCTGATTGGCGGCGTCGGCGAGCCGCTCAACCTCTTCCCAGAGTTCCTTCGGGGTGAACGAAAACACCCAGTTCTTGGCCTTCAGGCGATGGCCATGGAAACTTACTCCCCTGTTGAGGACTTGGACAAACAAGTCCCGATCCTCGTGTTCATTAAACTTGATTTTCCACGTCTCCTCAGTGAATTTCACCTTGGAGAAGGACGTGGGGGAGCACTTTTGAAGTGCCTCCCTGACGGTAAACCTGTTGGCAGAGGCATCGAAGCCTTCCACCTCCGCCCACCAGGTCTTGACCTTTTCTTCGGACTGTTTGTTCCGAAGGGTGGCGGCAGTTTCTGAGGGGATCTTGTCAAAAATCAGATTTTTCAGCTCGGCACTAGAAAAAATTTCACCTGAATGTTCAGCTTCTTCCACTAAATTCCGGAAGCGCTGTTTTTTGTCCTGCACTTCGTGCAAGATTAATCGCGAGAATGAAGGAAAATTCTTCAACATTGGGTGGTAATGGTCCTCTGGCAGCCGGGATCCACGTACCTCCAACTGTTCCCACACCTCATCAAAGGTAAGGGGGGAACTTGTATCCTCACGATCACTCCAAGTCCTGAGCCAAGTGTTGGCCGGCGCTCCCTCAAGGCAATCCAAGAGGGCCATCAGGAACTGATCATCTTGGAGCTTTTGAGTCTTAACCCACAGTTTAAATTCCCGTCGGATCTGAGGCCAACGTCGGGGGTTCCTATTATACTTCGGTTGCTTGGCAACCTGCCGAAGTCGCAAGGAAGTAGGATTGAGAAGCGAATCCAGCCCAACACCGGCCGTAATGGCAGACACCTTGGCGGCATCATTCGCCACACCAGCTCCGGCGAGGGTCTGGGCGAGCAACAGCTGGGCTAAGGTATTGGAATCAGCAGCAGGAGGGGCAGTACGGGAGGCAGTTCGCTTGGCATTCTGAGCCTCAGTCCTAGCCTTCGCCGTCCTACTCTCAGAACGAGAGATTTTAACCCTTTCCTTTAGCTTGGTCCTGCTGATCCTTGCATCGGTGGTCCTGGAGTCCACCGAAGGAGCAATTGAAAAAATTTCTGTCGCCTCCTCCGATGGCTCTGTTGCTTGTTCCACCGATGAGGCGCCCTCAGACCGCATGTGCGTCTTGAAAAGATCTTTTATTCCCAGCGTTTGAATGATGAGGTGCATTTGATCTTTGGGCAATTGGAGCTCCGCATCTCGCTGGAATCTGCAGGAGCAGTCGGCAGGACAGTACATACCGTGTCCTGAAGGGCCTGAGCAGGCTGTCGGACCGCTGATCTCGGTGGTCTGCAGCCAGGAGTCCACTTGGGGAGCTCCTTCAGCCCTGATTTCCAGGCTTGCCTGCCTGGCCGCCTCTAAAATTCCCTCCTCAACCGCGGCGGCTAGATCGTCGCGGATGGAAACAGGGGGATGAGGGGCGGAGGGCCCGGGAACAGGTGCCGTGCCCTTTCCCTTCGGGAAGGGGCTTGCCTTCCAGATCTGCAAAAAAATGCCAAAAGAGTCATCTTCTTGAGAACGCCACCACATCCTGGTATTAATTTCGTCCTGAAGGAGGAAAAAATATTCCGTTAAAAAATCAGAGGCGATTCTTTCTTGTTCGATCAGCTTAGACGTGGCTAAGAGACAAAGGGCCTCAAGGGCCTCAAGGTTACGGGTCACTTCTGGGGACAAATGGTCGCCCCAGTGTGCCCAGGAGGCTGGTCGATTATAGCTAGGTACCTCACCTGGACCACCCATCTCAATGTCGTTCAGATCGGCGTCAATGGTCTCAAATGTTGGACCTCCGTAAGGAAGGTTGGTACCTGCCAGGTCTGTAAGCTCCACCGGAGCGCTGCCATCGTCGTAGGCCGGCGGATTCCAGCTGCTCGATGGCCAATTTCGACTGGGATCAGAATGGTAATTTGGGTCTCCACAGCTGCTGATGTGCGCCCTTCTTGGGCAGCTTGGGCTTGCGCAAGGCATTCCTCTCAAGGCCTCGTTCGCGCAGCACCATGGCAGCGTAATCGTTACTTCTCCAGAAGCGGCGGGGTCTACGGAGCCGTACTGGGGAGCGGGCTGTGGACTGAAGGGCTGTGAAGCAACATTCAGGTAGCCTCTGCTACCATGAAAGTGCTGCCCTGGGTCGTGGAAGGTGCCGGAGGGCTCAGGGCCGGCAAGACCAGTGGGGCGGGGACGCGAGGAGTCGACCTGAACGCTGCTGTTGGGGGCAGAACCGGATACACGGACACCAACGGAGGCGAGAGCAGCAACAACGGAAGCAAGATCCATGCTGATTGTTATCCGGCAAAAACCCCCAGTCTATGAAGAAAATTGATGCGGATTATCCTAAGTACATCTGAGTGTCCATATCTGTCTGAAAAGATTTATATAAATCCGATTGTGAAAAAATATTTGGCTGATTTGGCTTCGGGCGCGCATCAGCGGCGATTGGCGATTCCAGGTAAATGATCGGAACGCGACGGATTTACGATGAATGGACCACGGAATCAGATCCGGCATATCAGAAATATATAGGTCTGATCCTGAGACTGAGCTGCGAGGCGGCGATTCCGCCGAAGCAAAGAAAATGACCAAAATCTAGCCAATCTGGGGCAGATCTGCTAAAATCTGAGCAGATGGGGGTTAGCCGCACTTACAATTCAATCACAATTGGATAAAACAAATGATTTTTATGTGAAAGCTGGCATGACTCTTGCCTCCCAATTAGCATCAACCACTTCATGTGCACTCTTTTAAATGTAATGGAGTTGGTTAGGAATATGGGGCAAGGGAGCTAGGCCAGACACAGAGCATGACTTGGCCAAGCAACTGAATTCAGAAACAGTTAAAACGTAGAACCACAATAAGTGGTAGAACCAGTTGACTGAAGAGGTCTTGGGGTGAAGGACCACTAGGTTTAACCTCCAAGGTCTTAGGCATGAAATGCCTACTTTATTTCGGTATAACCGCCATGAAGGAAGATACCTCCGCTCAGTTGTGTGGTAGGGGTGAACTTCATGGGGGGCTAGGGTTATAACCCCAGTTACTTTGAGAAAGTGTACTCTAAGCTGTAACAGAGAGATAAAAATGCTTAAGTAAGTCTTAGCATCTACAAAAGGGTTTTCGGGGCGGCTTGGCCTGGATCAAGACCCCCAAGAAAGACATGGCATTGACTTTTTCTTACTCTCCCCTGGAGTACTAGTTCATCAAGCTAGTAGGGCCAAGGAAAGAGACTCAAACGTCTCCAAAATTACCTCAAAAGATGCGTTGAACCAACCGAAAACAATCCCATCAGTTCATAGAAGCCTATCACACTGTAGGTACCCTCGAAGAAAACAGTGTAATGTACCCTGGATGATGTCCCTTCAATGGGGCGGTCCACAAAAGTTGCCAGCGTGCGGCGGAAACCTTTGGCAAATACTTTCGGGGTAGTGGGGTTTGAACCCAGGACTCCCTCCCTAGAGCACACGTGCTTGCCCACTAGGGTACAGTCGAACGCAGCCAGTAGTAAAGCAGCAAGTAGGGCAAGAACAGGATGTGGATTGAATCAATGAATAGTTTTGAAATCCAGTGTATCACAGAAGGGCTGCAAATAGACAAAGCAGGCTTAAGTACAAAGATTCAATCACAATTGGACAAAACAAATGATTTTTATGTGAAAACTGTCATGACTCCTGCCTCCCAATTAGCATCAACCACTGCATGTGCACTCTTTTGGATGAAATGGAGTTGGTTAGGAATATGGGGCAAAGGAGTTAGGCCAGACACAGAGTATGACGTGGCCAAGCAACTGAATTCAGAAACAGTTAAAACGTAGAACCACAATAAGTGGTACAACCAGTTGAGTATAGGGGTCTTGGGGTGAAGGACCACTAGGCTTAACCTCCAAGGCCTTAGGCATGAAATGCCTACTGTTCGTGGAAGGCGCGGACGAGGCGTCCGCCCGCCCCCGGTCGACCAACCCGGTGTACGACAGCACCGGGCCTACCCCCCCGTACGCTGTCGTCTACGAGGCGTTTCCCAGGGAGCCCACTTGGTGCCCCGCCCTCCCGCCGGCGACGCACGCGCCCCGCGGCTGGGCTAACCCAGACCTGTCCCCCCCCCTCTCCAGGACCAGGGGTGCCCACCACAGGTGGCAGGTCCTCTGGCAGGAGTGCCCTGGCACCCCCCCTCCTCCTCCTCGTCGTCGCGACCCGCGGGGACCCGGGGCGGATCCTGGGGATCACCCCCACCCACCTCTATGGGGCAACACCCGTACCCCGCCCCCCCCTCCCGGCGCCCGCGGCGCGGGACGGAGTACACACCTTCCTGCGCACACAGGAGGTCACCGCCGTTACGGGGGTCCACCTGGTGCGGCTGCCCCCGACACCGCTCGACGACCCCCGGGGGCCCAGGGCCCTGGGCCCCGCCCCAGACTGGGAGCTGTGGCGCGACGCGTGGGCCGCGTGGCTCCCCCGCCTCCCCTCCCAATGCCGGTGGATGGCCGCGGGCCCCCGGTCGTGCGGGGCTGACGCCACAGCCGGCCCCCCACCCCCTCCCCCCCTCCCCCCCGCAGAGCACCACACGGCACTGCCCACGGCACGGCACTGATGCACCAGGAGGTAGTGGAAAGGGCGCGCCTGCCACCACGCATGCCTACCAGGGTAACAGTGATGGCAGACTCCGATGGGTCCCCCCAGCGGGACGACCGCCACCACCGCCGGTCCCGCTCCCGCTTACCCGTCTCCTCCCCGGAGTGGACGGGGGGGACCCTCGCGGAGCGCGAGGAGCGGAGGCTGGCGGAGGCGGCGGTGCTGGTCGGGCCGCCGCCGCCGGCCCGGGAACCTGGGCCAGCCGAGACGGCCGCCCTCCCCGCCCAAGCGGCCAGCCCCGCCGCCACGCCCCGCCCAGACGCGCAGGAAGCGGAGACCGCGGCGAGCCACGCCGCGGCCCCGGCCGCGGCCCCCGGCACGCCGCCGACAAGGGGGGCAGCCCCGGCGCAGGAGCCGGGCGCATCGCCGAGGGCTGCCGCAGCCGCAGAGGAGAGCAAGAAGGGCGCGCGAGGGGTTGCGACGGACCCCGCACGGGCCGCGGGCGCCTCGCCGGCGGCCGCCGCGGCAGCAGAGGAGAACAAGGAGGGCGTGCGAGGGGTTGCGACCGCGGCCACGGGCGCCTCGTCGGCGGCCGCCACGGCAGCGAAGGAGAGCGAGGAGGGAGCGCGAGGGGCTGCGGCCGCGACCCCGGCGGGCCGCGACGCCTCCTCGGCTGGCCACGTCGCGGCCCCCAGCACGCCGCGCAAGCGGGGGAAGAACCCCGCACGGGCCGCGGACGCCTCGCCGGCGGCCGCCGCAGCAGCAGCAGTGGGCAGGGAGAGCGCGAAGTACCGCGCCCACGCCAACCCCACCCACACCCACACCAGCCCCCCCAAGCCGTTCCCCCCCAAGCCCTTCCCCGCTGGGCGGGAGCGGCACGTCCGCCCCCCGACGCGCGAGCGCTCGCCGCCGGGCGTCACGCTGCCGCAGCTGCAAAGGCAGCGGGACGCCCGGCGAGTGGTCCAGGAAGGGCGCAGCGGCGGGGGGGAAGGGAGCAGCGGACGGCGCGACAGGCAGTGGGCAGGGGAGGGGCCAGGGCACGGGAAGGGCGCGCAGGGGCGCGAGCAGGGAGCCCAGGTGCAGGGGGCAGGGCGAGGGGAGGTGGGAGAGCGAGCGGGCCAGGGCGTGGGGGACGGGAGGCGGGACCCGCGACACGGGCAGGGGGCCGGGGAGGGGCCAGGGCACGGGAAGGGCGCTCAGGGGCGCGGGCAGGGAACCCAGGTGCAGGGGGCAGGACGAGGGGGGGTGGGAGAGCGAGCGGGCCAGGGCGTGGGGGACGGAAGGCAGGACCCGCGAAACGGGCAGGGGGCTGGAAAGGGGCCCAAGGGCAAGGGCAAGGGCGCCGCGGGCGCCAAGGGACAGGCAGGACGGGGCATGGGAGCCCAGGGAGGAGGGCGGGGCGAAGGGAGGGGGGCAGAGGGCGGAGCGCCCCCGCAGCCGGACGTGCAGCCGGTGAGGTGCATCCCCCCCGGCATCCAACCGATGCCGGCACACCACACTCCCCCTTCCCGCCCCGCGTGTTCCGCGCTGCGTGTGGCGGGCCGTCCTCTCCGGGTGTCCCTTACCCTCGCTCGCTGGTACGCCATTCCATGCGGTCTGTGCGTTCCGCGCGCTCGGTCCGGTTGCCCTTCCGGTAGTCCCCGCGTGTCCTTTTCGTGTGTATGCGCTCGTGCTCTCGCGGTGTCCGCCCCCCCCCCCCGCTGGGTGGTGTGGCGCGCGCATCTCGCGTGGTCCCGGCACTGGGCGCTGGTAGGGCCGTTCCACGTGGTCCGTGCCCCTCCGCGTGTCCTGCCCCGGTCCCGTGCTCTGTCTGGCGTGCTTGGGGGGGGGCGGTCCGGTCCCGGTTCCCCCCTACTTGGCTTGGGGTTGTGGGGGCGGCGGCAGGGCGTCCCCGGGGGGGTGCCTTCGACCGTTGCGTGGGGCGTTTGGGGTCTTGCGCTCCTCCTCCCCCGACTGCCCGTCCACTAGGTGGGCTGTCGGGGTCCGTGTTGTGGGCGCGGGCGTGCGGTTGTGGGGGCCCTGCTCTGTTCCTGTGGGGGCTGCTCGCCGCGGGGCGGGTCCACGGCGTTCTTATGCTGGGGGGCGGGCTGGGGGGGGGGGGGCGTGCGCCGTTTCCTCCGGCTGTGCGGCCGGGGCGGGGCCTGTAGGGCGGGGGGTCGCTCTGCCTCTTTCCGTCCCTCTGCCTTCCCTGGGCAGGCAACAAAGCGGGCGTCACTGGCGTTGTGCTGTCCATGGGGGGCGTGGCCCCCCATACCACTCCGGTTCGCGCTCACCCGGCTTCTCTGGGTACGATCCGTGCGGCGTCCCGGTGCGCAGGCGTGGGCCCGCTTGTTCTCCGCGGCCTCCATGTGAGCCGGCGGCTGGAGCGGGGGGGCGGGGTCACACTCCGGCTCCCCTCTCGGGCGGGGGGGGGGCATCCCCCCTGCCTCGGGAGGTGGGGGCCGGGGCCCCCGCGGCTGGCGGGCCTGGTGGGGGGGCGGGGGGGGGGGGTGTCGCGCCGCGGCCTCCCTGCTCTCGTTCCGGGCGGCGGCCTGCGGTACTCCTTTCTGGCTCTCTCCGTGTCGCCGGCGCGCTCCCTTCCGGCGCGCGCGCGCGTGCGGTCGGGGCTGAAGTGCCGCCCCGGGGTGGCGGGGGGTGAGGGGCGGCCCGTGGACCGCTCCCCTGGGGGCCCCAGCTGACCTGAAAACCCCCCCTCTGTCACCTCGGAGTGGGCTGTGGTTACGGGAGGGTCATGTGGGGCGCGGCCCCCTTCGTGTTCCGTTGTGCGCGTTGCTCCGGCACGCCGGTGTGGGTTCGCGGGAGCAGGTCCAGCCGCCGTTGCCCTTACCGCGTCGCCGTTCCTCCTGAGGGTGGGGGCGCCCCCCTGGCCCTGGGGGGGCGGAGGGCCGCGCCTGTGGCTCCCCAGCTGAGGTGGGTGCGGGGGGGGGGGGGGTTTGGGGGGCCGCCCCCCCGCCCGCCCTCGGGTCTGTGTGGGAGGGGGGGGGTGGGAGTGGGGGGGGGGCCTTTGGTCCCCTGGCGATGCCTCTCGTCGGCAGGGGGGGAGGGGCGGGGGCGGCATGGCAGGGGGTCGCGCCCTTCTCCCGCCCCCCTCTATCGAGAGCCGGATTCTCGCGCAGGCCCTCGCCGGGGCCCCTCATCCCCCGGCCGTTGTCGCGCGGCGCTGGCCGGCCGGGGGTGGCCGTGAGGGTTAGCGGTCAGTGGTTATCGGGCTGCGGGGCAGCAGGTTCCCCCCCCGTGCTCGTTGTCTCCGCACTCCCTCCCGCGGGAGGTGGCGAGCCCTCTTACGTCGTGCCATACCGTGGGGGGGGCGTGGGTCGGGGGGCCCAGCCCCCGCCCCCAACTCTCCCGTACCCGCCGTCTGGGCCTTCACCTGCGCCGCCGCTTGTGTGGGGGCTGAGGCTGCGGCGGCGGCGGGTTGTGCCGGCGGTAGCGCCAGTGGGCGAGGGCGCTGCGCAAAGCCCGGGGGAGCCAGTTGTTGGCGTCCGCATCCGTGATGCGGAGCACCGCTCCCCCTTCCAGGAAGGCCGGCCACGTCGGCTCCCTGTCGGGCCACGCCGCCCTGATCACTGACCTGAGGACCCTCTCGTGGTCCTCTGGGGCTGCCCACCCCCCCGGGGGTACCTCTCGGTTTCCTCCGTCCCTCCGGAGGAGCACGGCATCGAAGGGCCGGTTCCTCGACCTCCTGGAGGTCCCCTGGTTGGCCCAGCACAACCACCCGTACACTTCCCCCACCAGGGGGAGGGTCTCCTCCCCCAGCGGGTCCGGGACCGCGCCCCAGTCCCGGTCCCATGGCCGGCCCTCCTCCGCCCCCCGTGCCGGCCCCCCTCGCTGCCCCTGCGCCTGCGGCGCCGATGCCGCGCCCCGTCCCCCCTCCGCCGAGGCCATCCGCGCCGGCTCCGCCCTCGGCGTGGGGGGGGCTTGCTGGTGCTGGTGTCGTGGGGGTTGGGGGGGGACGAGCTCGCCGGCGTCAGGGTCGATGTTGTAGAGGTGGTGGTGGTGGTGGTGGTGGTGGTGGTGGGAGAAGAAGGGGAGACACAACACCAGGTACCGGCCCGAACCCCCCCGAACCGGCCGCGAGCGCCGCGCACACACAGACGGGACACTGCACCCGCCAAGGCAGTAGTGGCGCACAGCGCCACGCCCCAACCCCTAGGCTAGGCAGCCTCCGCGCCAGCCCAAGGGGGTCCCACTGGCGACAAGCCAGTAGCACGGGCCCGGCCGCGCCGGCGCCCCGGGCGACCACGCATTAGGGGGGCGACGCAGTGGGTAAGCGCCCGCAGCCACGGCTGCGAATTGATGCACTGACCGGGGAGTGGCGAAACGGGGACGCCGGGGAAGGACGGGGCTCCGAGCTCTGTGAACCCGGGGGACTCCGCCCCCAGGCAGGAGGTGCGTCTTGGAGGGCCCCCCAATAGGACCCGGTGGGGAGGATATCACCTGGCCCGACCAGGTGGCCCCCCGGGGCCGAAAGGCGTCCAGTACCCGCAAAATCAAACCTCAAACCTCAAACCTTCATGTGCACTCTTTTAAATGAAATGGAGTTGGTTAGGAATATGGGGCAAAGGAGTTGGGCCAGACACAGAGTATGACGTGGCCAAGCAACTGAATTCAGAAACAGTTAAAACGTAGAACCACAATAAGTGGTACAACCAGTTGAGTATAGGGGTCTTGGGGTGAAGGACCACTAGGCTTAACCTCCAAGGCCTTAGGCATGAAATGCCTACTTTGTTTCGGTACAACATCCATCAAGGAAGATACCTCCACTCAGTTGAGTCGTAGGGGTGAACCTTAGGCATGAAATGCCTACTTTGTTTCAGTACAACATCCATTAAGGAAGATACCTCCACTCAGTTGAGTCGTAGGGGTGAATTTCATGGGGCCTAGGGTTATAACCCTAGTTACTTTGAGAAAGTGTACTTTAAGCTCTAACAGAGTAATTAAAAATGCTTAAGTAAGTCTTAGCATCAACGAAAGGGTTCTCGGGGCGGCTAGGCCTGGATCAAGACCTCCAAGAGAGACATGGCAGTGACTTTTTCTTACTCCCCCCTGGAGTACTAGTTCATCAAGCTAGTAGGGCCAAGGGAAAAGGCTCAAACTTCCCCAAAATTACCTCAAAAGATGCATTAAACCAATCAAAAACAATCCCATCAGTTCATAGAAGCCTATCACACTGTAGGTAGCCTCAGAAAAACAGTGTAATGTACCGTGGATGATGTCCCTTCAATGGGGCACTCCACAAGTGTTGCCGGCGTGCGGCGAAAACTTTTGGCAAAAAGTTACGGGGTAGTGGGGTTTGAACCCAGGACTCCCTCCCTAGCGCACACGTGCTTGCCCACTAGGGTACAATCGAACGCTCTAACGCGGACGACTATCGCTGTATACACAGTGTTTTAGTAGACGTCCTGACCAAGGGCCAGGCCGGAGCAATACTCCGAATGGAGGGCACAAATCTCCAGGACCTGAAAAAAATAGAAAATGGAACCAACAGGGAGTGAATCCTGTGGTTTAGTGAAAGGGGTAGCGGTAAAGAAGTCAAATCGCTAAAAACTGACGAAACGACGTTAGAAATCGTCATTTTTAGACTAAATCCTAAAGTCACAGACAAGCGCAACAGAAGCGGACTCCAAAAAGGAATTGCACAAGCGTAAACGGTTCCGGAAAAGGAAGGTATGAGCCGTAGTTTTGAAAGTTTTTAAAAGAAATTTTCGCACAGTTGCATCAGAAATTTTATGAACTGTAGGAAAAATCATTGTACATAATCCCACACCACAGAGCAGGTGGACAACCCACCTCTGAGGTATGCTAGTGTCATGTCACACGCATGGAGTGCGTTCGTGTTTATTGCTTCGTTGAAACACTAGGGTTGTCACCGCTGTGTTCGTTGGGGGTTCGGGTGCTCACTTCTTTTGCTCTGCACAGGTTAAAACAGAGGTGAAAGGTATGCGTAGCGAATAGAGCACGCAGCGCGCGCGCGTAGGGTTATTGTATGCGCTGTGCTCGCGATGCATGTGCCTAAGTCAGGCATTCACACGTTGTGCCGCTTTCCCTGTGCCCTGGCGTTTTGTATGCCCTTAGCACACTTGACCACCCCTCCCCTCTAGTAGGTAGGGCTTTTGCCCTCCCCTCCCAAGGATAGGCGCCAGCACAGAAACTGCGCGCCATAGGAGTGGTAATAGTACCTGATTAGGACCTTCAGTCTGACGTCAGCGAAGCCCGGTCTCCGGGAGCCACGCTGGGGAGTGAATTGAGACACATACAGTCATACGTAGCACACTTAGGGGTATGGTAAGCCCTGTAAGGAAGGGTAGAACCCCACGGGTCGGGACCAGTCAGGGGTCCTAACTGTGGGCACGCTTGTCCCGAAGGAGGGTGGACACACCTTGTCTCATAACACCTTCCTTGTCGTTCCCCCCTGGAGTAGAAAGCCACCGTTCTTCTTTGGCTCTCCAAGGTCATTACATCAGGGCAGTTCCCATGCAACACATGGTCAACAAGGCACACACTCGCTGGGTGGCTGCAAACCTGATCAGCGGACACCTGGCTCACGCTGGTAACCATAGGCATGGGACTGCAGGGCACAGCCGGGGCTGGTGCGGCGCTCAGAAGGCAGTGGTCTGGGCAAAAAGAAAAAGACAGATGGCCTTCGGCCAGGGAGTGGTTGTCACTCGGGGCTAATGGTCCTGTCCTGCGATGCAACGCGGGGCAACTGTGACAACTGCTCTCAAACACCTACGCAGACCTATCTGCACAAGAGTGCTCGCCGCTCCTGGGAGGTTAGAAGACAGTTAATAGACTCAGTGAGTGAGTTTTATTTTTTCTTCTTCCGCTGGGACAGAGTCTCAGCACGGGTCAGTAGCTGTCTCTCGTTGTACTCAACGAGGTAGGAGCGAAAAATGGGGTTGATACTCCCATCTGGCTCTATAAGAGCGGACATGGGTTCCCAGGTCGCCTCAGATAGCCCATAGCCATCCCACAGGGTAAGGAATCTCCAGCCCTGTGTATACTCGTGGCGAGCAATACCTGCAACCACGTAGTAGCCATCAACTGCCATCTCATCGGCAGTCATCTCCTCGAGGTTGTCTGCCTCCTGTGGGCTGGCAGCGTTCTCTAGGTCGATGCGCTTGACCTCACTGTCGCTGAGGCGCCACTCAACCCAGGACAGATCATCAGGGGAATGATAGTGCCTCAACTGCTTAGGCGCACAAGTAGTTCACCACCTAGACGTGGACTGCACCTGACATGGATCCTAGATCCATCTATCCTAATGATATGATAGGGCCCAAAATAGGGTCATGTAGGCAGTTACGGGGCCAGGAAGGTAGGCGTGAATGGCGAACTAAAACAAGGTCACCAGCCTTGAAGCAGGCAGGTCGCCGTAGGCGATTCTGTCGGCTCAGTTCACGCCGAATCATGAAGGATCTTACATTGAAACGTTGCAAGAAACAATTCAAATGTGTACTGACTTGATTTTTTTGCAATCTGAAGTGCTGTTGTGGCAGACAGAAATGTCGCTTTTTGTAAAATAAATGTCGCTTTTCGTGCTGGCAGTGCTGTGCTGGCAGTGCACATGCTGCAGCTCTGGTGAGCATGCTGCCACTGAGATTTGTATGGACATTTTTCCAAAAATGTCCAAAGAGAATTTGCCGTGGAATATTTTATTTATGTATTGTTTTGGTTGTTCTGCAATTGTTAGCGTAGTTTTGCCGCAGAAGAAAATGTCGCTTTTGTTACAATATCATTCAGCAGGCAATAACAGCAACCATCCAAAAAGCCTCTAGGAAATACAAGAATGGAAATACCCAAACACCATAATGGGGAAAACAAGGAGTGCTGGAGGTGGCTGTTCTGCAATGGTTAGCGTAGTTTTGCCGCAAAAAAAAATGTCGCTTTCGTTACAATATCATTCAGCAGGCAATAACAACAACCATCCAAAAGCCTCTAGGAAATACAAGAATGCAAATACCCAAACACCATAATGTCAAAAGCAAGGAGTGCTGGAGGTGGCTGTTGGGCAATGGTTAGCGTAGTTTTGCTGCAAAAAAAAATGTCGCTTTTGTTCCAATATCATTCAGCAGGCAATAACAAAAACCATCCAAAAGCCTCTAGGAAATACAAGAATGCAAATACCCAAACACCATAATGTCAAAAACAAGGAGTGCTGGAGGTGGCTGTTGGGCAATGGTTAGCGTAGTTTTGCTGCAAAAAAAATGTCGCTTTTGTTCCAATATCATTTAGCAGGCAATAACAACAACCATCCAAAAGCCTCTAGGAAAAACAAGAATGCAAATACCCAAACACCACAATGCCAAAAACAAGGAGTGCTTGAGGGAGCGGATTGTTGAGCCTGAAGCATCGCAGTGTGATTGATTTGGATGCCATGTTCTGATTTTCTCGAAAGACAAGGTGTTCTTCATGAAATGAGCGATTTTTTGTTCTCGTTTCATATGAAATGCGCGATTATTTTGTCTCATTTCACTTTTTTCGACAATTTTTTTTCTCATACCAAGCACTAGTTCACGGTCACGGATATGTCTCAGAGTAGCCCCAGCCTGGTTAGCCATAGACCTCTTGTGTTCAAGCCAATCCCCAACAGGGCTCTTGAAGTCCTGAGGAAAGGGGGTTTTGAAGAACCAAGCAGGTCGTCCTCCATGAAACAGCTCGTGGGGGGTGAAACCCGTAGAAGAGCTCCTCTGGGACTTCATGGTCAGCACTGCCCGGGGCACTAGGCGTACCCAGTCTTTCGTACGTTCCTGTTTCATCAGGTTTCTCAGGTTCCAATCCACCACACGGTTTTGTCTCTCACAAAGAGGGTTAGATGTGTGGGTATAGGGCGCACCTGTGGTTACCTCAACGTTGAGGGCATTCAGCACTCGTTTGTACCATTAGTGTCACTGCAGATGCGTACATCCTCATCAGAGTGCACCTGCTTAGGTGCTCCATAGGGTTCAAACCACTGTTCGACCAACATTTTCACAGTCTGCTCACCTGTGATTTTCTTATTGCAAGGGAACACACGGGTGAAGTGGGACAGTCCACAGGTGACCACTAGGCAACTATCATAGCCGCTGAAGCGCGGTAGGCCGTGGATGAAATCCACGTAGAGAAGAGAGTTAGTACAATAGGGTATGGGTAAGCTGGAAATCGGCCCCCTATCCCTATCTGTCACTCTGCTTGCTGGCATGACAGCCACAAGCATCCACAATGGTCTGTATATGGGAGGTCAGTTCAGTCAGGGTTAGACTAGAGTAGAAACACTCACGGAAGAAGTCCAGTGAGCGTTTAGCGCCATTGCCATCTGAGCTGAGATGGGAACACTGTAGGCACCCATCAAGTCGTGCCTCAGGCACAACTATGCGGTCCTCGTAGAAGAGGTACCGGTTGTGTTTATACCATTGGTTCCCGTCAATGACACGGGGTTCGAGACCAATGCTGAGGGCCTTGAGAATTTCTTTATACTCTGACTGATAGTCAGTTAGGCTGCATCCTTCGAGGATTCCAGCACTCCGCGTAGACAGGTCAAGCTGGACATCCATACGCTGGAAAGCCTCTTTGGCGAGTGCCTCAGAGCTCTCACCAATAAGCGCATCGAAGTTGTTGCGCGATATATAGTCAGACAGTTCATTTTTTATACCAGGGATATGATGGACTGTCAGCCTGAACTGGCTCAGGTAAATCCAGCACCGTTTTAGTTTCGCTTTCTCCGGTGTTGGGCCCTTCTGAAAGGACTTCACCGGTTGCTGGTCACAGAGCCAGACAATAGGGTTAGATCCCAATAGTCGGGACTGTGATGAGAGCACCAACATACCGGCCAGGAGGTCCTGGTCGTAGGTGCACTAATTGGTTCTATTTCCAGTTCCAATTTCCTCGTGGCACAAGTCACCACTCACTGAAAGGATAGCCATCACAATTTAGTCCGCTGGTACAATAAGGGCGGTGTGTTAGTTCAGCTGGGTTAAGCTGCTGCCATTGGTATATCGTTCTACCCCCCCCTAAATCAGTGATCAGCACCATCTCCCCCTTAGCGCAGGGTACGCCCAGGCAGCCTGAGGAGGCAATTTTCTTCTTCAACTCCTCGAAGCACCCCTCCTCTCTGGCGTTCCACCTCCAGGGAGTGGTTTTCTTGATTGAGTCAGTGAGAGGGGCCGAGGAGTAGGTAAAATTGGGGATATGTCGCCTATAGAAGTTACAGGCGCCCAGAAAACTCCTCAGGTCGTGTAGACCCTTCTTAGGGTCATAGCGAATCTGCATGTCCTGTAGGGGGTGCATCTTAGACGCGGCTGGTTTCCACCAGCCATACCCCACGTCGAAACCCAAATACTCCATCTCCTCTTTCATGAACTCGCATTTTTTGAGTTGTATTCGGAGATGGTTTTCCTGACAAACAATGAAAAGCTCACGGAGGAGAAGGACATGGTCCTCTTGGGTATTGGTACCCAAACTCACGTCATCGATGTGAGCCCCCATTTCTGCCCCTCGGGAAATCAACTCCTGTACTAGAGGTCTGCGCCTCAGTATGTACAAAATTTTGTTCATCAGTTGTTGGAAGAGTGCCGAGCATTAGCCACCCAAAAAGGCATGACCTTCCACTTAAACACACGACCCTTAGGGGTTATAAAGGCCAGCAGTTCCTGAGCTGCAGCTGTTAGGTCAACCTGCGAGAAACCACTGCGTTTGTCAATTTTCCGTCTTGTATCGGCATTTAGCAATGCGCTCCAGGGTGCTTTCCATGTTGGGAATACTCCCTGAGTGGTTTTCGGGTTTCTTGTTGATGTCACCATAGTCAACGACCGGTCACAGGGCAGTTGATCCTGGTTTAGCGACAAGGAAGCAAGGACTGCAGGGGTGGGGTTAGTCCCCCTTCTTATATTCCTCACCGAGGCCAGCATCAATACATTCCTGGATCTGGCGCTCCATTTCTTTAACCTGTTCCTGAGGAGCGGGGTAGGGACGACGTCTCACCTGCGTCTTGTCAAATTCAGGTTTCAGTTTCAAGTCCATCTGGACCAGTATTCTGCAGGACAGGGGAGAGGGCAGGGCGCCGAACACCTCCTGATAGGTTAGGGGCAGTTTCTTCAGTCGGGGGTCAAGGTTCAGACTCTCGACTTTCTGCAGGAAATCCTCCTCAGCATGGAGGTTGCTCTTACCATGCTCATCCTTTTTCTGCTGATCAGCCGTTTCGGCCGGCTCTGAGCCATCGTCCCATACAGAGGGACATTGTTGCCCATAGTGCAGAGAATACACTAGGGATATCCCAGGGTCAGGTAGCGTGTAGGAATCATCGTCCTCCTCAGACCAGATGGTGGATTTCCAGGTCTGTCTGAGGTATTGCAGCCGTTCTTGGCGCTCAATACCCTCGGCCTTCAGGTACAACAGCCGTCCGAGTTCCTGAGTGTCATGCTCAGACAGGGGCATGTTATTGGAAGCAGGCCGCGCTAGAGCATCAGGACTCTGAGCCATGGGCTCACCAGAGCAAGTAGGCGGCATGTGCAGCACTGGTTTTCCAACAGGGGAAGTTGGTTCTGAGGTTGACTCTAGGTCTACCTCCTCCAGCAACACCTGGGCCAGGAAAGCACTGTGTTTGAGTTCATCACAGCTGGTATCAACAGGAGGGATCGTGCTGGCGAATTCAGATAGTTAGTCGTCAGCATCCTCCTGTACAGCAGCAGGTTCCAGATAGCCATCGGGGGATTCACACCCTGTAAGTGTGGCAGATAGGTGCTCAGGAGATCGTATTTTGAGATCAGAAAGGGTCAAGCCACGATTTTTGGCCATGACCTTTTCAGTAGCACCTGATCCAGATCACACAGGGGTACAGGGTTGAGGGAGCCATCGACAATGGATAAGAAACTGGCCAACTCAGGAGACTGCATAGCTGCGTCTGAGTCCTCAGGCACATAAATGGGACTGTCGGGGAGTTGCACTCTTCCCACAGTCATTCGGTCCAGCATACGGCCCCAAAAAGCATGTTCACCTGAACAACCCCAGTCAGGGATGCTCATAACAACCCTTCCTCCCTCATAAGCGATTTTGGTTAGAACCTTCCCGAGTAGGGAAAAGGGAGGGTTAGCATACGCTAGGCCCATTGCTTTCCAGAAGAAACGGAAAGCGTTATTTAAATGTTGCGAGCAATTCAGCTGCATGATCTGCTGTTGTTGGTTCGCAAACAATTCCACCTGGATCTCATCCAGGGTTACCTGAGGGGCCGCCAGTCCATTTTCAAGAACGTGCCGGGCCAGTTGGTAGTTTTCAGTACGATAGTTAGTCTTGGCTGCGTAGCGCAGCCCAGACTCTTTTCCTCCTGACCGCTCCAAAGGTACGGAGAAGAGCCCACTGCCAAAGTCGCAGTGCAGAGAATAGGGGCGTTGGAGATACAACATTTTTACCTGGGGGTTTCTTCGTAGGAAGTCGTTGCCAATGACGATGTCAAAGGCGTCAGTGTCCAACACTCTGCAGTGTTGGGTCACAGTTTGTTCGCCAAGACAAATAGTCACATCGACGCCCCCCAAGGAATGGATGGTACGCCCATCCCCTACTCTTATGGCCACTGTCTTAGTTTTCTTGAACGTCATTAGCAGGCGCCGGGCCACTATAGAGAGTGTTGCGCCGGCGTCAAGCACTGCTCGAAAAACTTGATCCCCGATTTTCACGAGGATCCAGAAAAACAACTCCTCCTCTTCAGAGACGCCCCCCTACTCCTCGGCAGGGAATTTGACATCCACCTCTGCAGCCATGAGGGACTTGGCCATCCAGGCCAACCGCCTCTTCTTGGAGTTTTTCCCCTCAGGGGAGGCGCCATCCCCTTCTGGGCGCTTCTTGGGGTCAACATCGGCAGGAGAGGGAGAGGTAGCGGGCGCTGATGACTGCCTCTGGGGGTTAGGGTATCCAACCTTGCCACCCCCCTTGTCTCCTCCTTTACCACCCTTATCCCCATTCTGGGGAGTTCTGGAGGGTGTCTGGGCCTTCTGGCGTTCAGCCTCCTGCCATTTGTGTTTGTCACTCTCACGTTTCTTTATGTGACATTTGTCTTCGTAGTGACGACATTTGCCACAGCAACCACAGGTGATGGTACACCGGAAATGGTCCTGATGGGTCACTGTTTCCCAATCTTTAGTGTGCTGCTGTCGTTTGAGTTGCAGCATAGAACGACTGCGGAGGTCGCAGTCAGGGGCATGACAAGGTCCCCCCTTATCATTGACAGGCTTATAGTAGAGGAGTGGGGGTATCCCGGTTTCAGGTTTAACCTCATTCATGGCATGCAGGTTACCCCCCCCTTTACCACCACCGTTGTTGGTGTTAGTGGGATTTTTGAGCCTTTTGCCTTCGCCACCTTCAGAGATTGGCGTACCACCTCGACCCAGGTGTTTCTTGAAGAATTTCTCCATATGGGAGTCATTCTCCCTCTCAAGGGCCAGGTTGATCAGCAGGTCGACAAGGTCGTCGTACGTGTGGGTCCGACTCCTTCTCTCAGAGGTAGTGCGGCAATCGTCGCACGTACGTGTAGGGATCTTACTCATGAGCCACAGGTGGGGTTCTGTGGCCCCAAAGGAACCTACGTTCAATCCCGAGAACAGATACTCGGGGTCGCAAACATATTCACTGACCCGCGCAGCGGAAGGAAAATCAGGGAGCATAGGGTGCTCCTCAATCTGTGTGCGTACACTGAGGTCTGTATCATAGACCGGGAAACCTTTCTCCAAACTTTGGAGATCCTCAGCCCAGGTAGAACAGGTTTTTATAATCTGCTTCACCTGTTTTTGCAAAAATTTCCTTTTGCATGAGCATTTCAAAAGAGAACATTTAGTGGCCACATCTACATGAGATTGGCCAGTAAGCAAAAGGAACTCGGCAAATTCCTCTGCCCATTCGGGCAAGTTTTTTCGGGACGAACTCGGCAACTCCAGCTGGATGTTCGCCTGGGCAAAAGGTTTGCCACTCTTCCCACCACCTGCAGTTAGGCCTGAAGGGGGGGGTGGTACTCCAGCGAGAGGTGCCAGAGCTGTCAGCCCCTTTTTCTCCGTCTCGGTCACGGGCACGTCCTGTAGCTCCGCGATCGGGACTGTCTTGGAACGGGGATGAAAAGGGCTGGGGCATGTGATCTTAGGTAGCAGCCTGGACACCCTTGATCGTTTGAGATCTTCAGCAAGCGTGCTCAGTCCGGGAGAGGGTGAGGCCAGCGCTGGCTCGGGTAAGGGTTCAGTGATACCCAATTTTGCCTTGACAGCCTCAGACAGGGCTGTCACATCCGGGTCTTCGGACCCAGACAGGTTTGAGGTTTGATGTTTGATTTTGCGGGTACTAGACGCCTTTCGGCCCCGGGAACCCACCTGGTCGGGCCAGGTGATATCCTCCCCACCGGAACCTATTGGGGGGCCCTTCATGACACACCTCCTGCCCGGTGGCGAAGTCCCCCGGGTTAACGGGGCCCGGAGCCCTGTCCCTCCCCGGCTTCCCCATTTCGCCACTCCCCGGTCAGTGCATCGCTTAGCAGCCGTAGCTGCAGGCGCTTACCAACCGGGTCGCCCCCCTAATCTTCGGACCCAGACAGCAGTTTGGCCAGTAGTTCGGCCGTACGGTCCAAGGCCCCATAAGTTGGCTCTGGGAGATGGGGATCTTTCACATAAGCGGGACTCACTTCAGGGCTCCTGCTAGTGGTTGGCAGCTCCGGACGCCATACTCGCCCTCTCGGTCGCCTGGGTAGAGTAGGTGGGCCCGTAGGTGGGCCGGAGTAAAAGTAGGAACCCATGTCCGTATGAGGTGGGGATCCCAATGCTTCGAGTGGTTCGTCTCCATCTTCCCCTCGGACGGACTTGTAGTACTCCTCGTGGAGAAGGTACTCGTCCATTCTCCTTCTCAGTTCGTACTGTTCCTCAGGGCCTCCAGCTGCCGTACACGAAGATGCAGGGGAGGCTGAACGGGAGATGGAGACAGCAACTCTTCGGCGAAGGTGCTGCAGGCTGTCACCACGGGCCGCTAAGGCCCCAGTGGTTAGGGGTATTGGTATTTGTCTGGGCGCTTCTTGTTCTGCCCTTCTGTGAACTGGATCTTCCTGAGACCAAGATGCAAATCTGAGCTTTGGCTCACTCATTCAGATGGGACCACTGTTGCCAAGTTGTACTTGTACGATCCGAATTGGCCAGGTCCTGGCGGACATTTGTACTGATGGTCTGGACATATTGTGTGTGGTTTTGGCTTGTGTACTTCTCAGACTCGGTTCGAAAGGTTCTCAAGGGTTGTCTCTGCTACCGGAAAGATGTCCTTGATTAGTGCCCTAATAGGATTGATGAAATCCTGCAGGATTTGGTGTTGGAAAATGGAACCAAAGCAGCAAGTAGAGCAAGAACAGGATGTGGATCGAATCAACGAATAGTTTCGAAATCTCCTGTGTCACAGAAGGGCTGCAAATAGACAAAGCAGGCTTAAGTACAAAGATTCAATCACAATTGGATAAAACAAATCATTTTTATGTGAAAGCTGCCATGACTCTTGCCCCCGAATTAGCATCAAGCACTTCATGTGCACTCTTTTGGATGAAACGGAGTTGGTCAGGAATATGGGGCAAAGGAGTTGGGCCAGACACAGAGTATGACTTGGCCAAGCAACTGAATTCAGAAACAGTTAAAAAGTAGACTCACAATAACTAACTGCGGGCACGCTTGTCCTCAAGGAGGGTGGACACACCTTGCCTCATAACACCTTGCTTGTCACTCCCCCCTGGAGTAGAAAGCCACCGCTCTTCGTTGGCTCCCCAAGGTCATTACATCAAGGCATTTCCCCTGCAACACATGGTCAACAAGGCACACACTCGCTGGGTGGCTGAAAACTTGTAAAGCGGCCACCTGACTCACGCTGGTAGCCATAGGCATGGGACTGCAGGGCAGAGCCATGACAGGAACAGTGCCCCGCAAGCGCGGATGTGTAGGTGTCTGGAGTGCCGAACCTGACTGAGGGTGGGAGTTAGTACATTCGCCGTAATTGGAGCTCTACGGGAGTTCTGAACCTGTCCTGGCACACACTGAGTAGGCCTAGCTATTCAGCACAATAGTGCTCATCGCCCCTTGGAGGGTAGAAAACAGAAAATAGGTAGGCACAAGGAGATTAGATTTTCTTCTTTCGCTGGGACAGAGTCTCCGCACAAGTTAGTAGCTGTCCCTCGTTGTACTCAACGAGGTAGGGGCGACAGATGGGGTTGATACTCCCATCTGGCTTTATAAAGGCGGACATGGGTTCCCAGGTCGCCCCAGATAGCCCATAGCCATCCCACAAGGTTAGGAATTTCCCGCCCTGTTTATACTCGTGGCGGGCAATACCTACAACCACGTAGTAGCCATCGACTGCCATCTCATTGGCAGTCATCTCTTCGAGTTCGTCTGGGCTTGCAGCGTTCTCTAGGTCGATATGCTCCACCTCACTGTCGCTGAGGCGCCACTCATCCCAGGACAAATCGTCAGGGGAGTGATAGTGTCTCAACTGCTTAGGCACACAAAGCAGTTCACCACCTAGATGTGGACTGCACCTGACATGGAACCTAGATCCATCTATCCTGATGATACGATAGGGCCCAAAAAAAGTGTCCTGTAGGCAGTTACGGGGCCAGGAGGGTAGGCGTGAATGGTGAACCAAAACAAGGTCAGCAACCTTGAAACTGGCGGGTTGCCGTAGGCAATCTCGTCAGCTCAGTTCATAGACTGCTTGTGTTCCAGCCAATCCCCAACAGGGCGTTTGAAGTCCTGAGGAAAGGGGGTTTTCAAGAACCACGCAGGTCGTCCTCCATTGAACAGCTCGTGGGGGGTGAGACCCGTAGAAGAGCTCCTCTGAGAGTTCATGGTCAGCACTGCCCAGGGCACTAGGCGTACCCAATCTTTGGTAGGTTCCTGTTTTATCAGGATTGTCAGGTTCTGTTCCACCACACGTTTTGGTCTCTCACAAAGAGGGTTAGATGTGTGGATATAGGGCACACCTGTGGTTACCTCAACGTTGAGGGCATTCAGCACTCGTTTTGACCATCTGGTATCACTGCAGGTGCGGTTTGAGTTTTGGGGTTGGATTTGGCGTGTACTAGACGCCTTTTGGCCCCAGGAGGCCACCTGGTCGGGCCAGGTGATATCCTCCCCACCGGGTCCTAGTGGGGGGCCCTCCAAGACGCACCTCTTGCCTGGTGGCGGAGTCCCCCGGGTTCACAGGGCTCGGAGCCCCGTCCCTCCCCGGCTTCTACGTTTCGCCACTCCCCGGTCAGTGCGTCAATTCGCAGCCGTGGCTGCGGGTGCTTACCCACTGGGTCGCCCCCCTGATGCGTGGTCGCCCGGGATGCCGGCGCTGCCGGGCCCGTGCTACTGGCTTGTTGCCAGTGGGACCCCCGTGGGCTGGCGCGGGGGCTGCCTAGCCCTGAGGCTGGTGCGTGGCGCTATGCGCCACTACTGCCTTGGCAGGTGCAGTGCCCTGGTCGTGTGTGTGCGGTGCTCGCGGCCGGTTTTCGGGGGGGTTTGGGCCGGTACCAGGTGTTGTGTCTTCCCTGTTTCCCCCTGCCTGCCCCGCGTTTCCTGCGCTGTGTGTGGCGGGCCGTCCCGTCTGGTCGTCCCTTATCCTCGCTCGCTGGTACGCCATTCCATGCTGTCTGTGCGTTCCACGGGCTCGGTCCGGTTGCCCTTCTGGTTTTCCCCGCGTGTCCTTTGTGTGTGTGTGCGCTTGCGCTCTCGCGGCATCTGCCCCCCCTCCCCGGGTTGGTGTGGCGTGCGCGCCTCGTGCGGTCCCGGTGCTCGGCGCTGGTAGGGCCGTTCCACTCGGTCTGTGCCCCTCCGCGTGTCCGGCCTCGGTCCCGTGCTCCGTTTGGCCTGCTTGGGGGGGGTTGCCCGGTCTCGTTTCCCCCCTACCTGGCTTGGGGCTGCGTGCTCCCCGTGGGGTGGCTGCGGGCGTGGGGGCCCGTCACCAACCCCACCGCGCGCGCTCTTGCGAGCTGGCTTTGCGCGCCGGCTTGGCGCGCTGTAGGGGCGGCACGAGGGCGCCCGGGGGGGGCGCCTCTTGCCTGGGTGCGGGGCGCCCGGAGTCGGGCGCTCTCCCACCCCCGACCACTCGTCCTTTCGGGCCTGCGGCCGGGGCCCACTACCCACTGGCTGTGGGTGCGGGGGGTGCGGGCACAGGGGACCCGCCACCAACCCCACAGCGCGCGCTCCTGCAAGCTGGCTTTGCTCGCTCTGGGGGCGGCATGAGGGTGCCCGGGGGGGGCGCCTCCTGCCTGGGTGTGGGGCGACCGGGGTCGGGCGCTCTCCCACCCCCGACCACTCGTCCGTTCGGGCGTGCGGCCGGGGCCCACTACCCACTGGCTGTGGGTGCGGGGGGTGCGGGCATGGGGACCCGCCACCAACCCCACAGCGCGCGCTCTTGCGAGCTGGCTTTTCGCGTTCTGGGGGCGGCATGAGGGTGCCCGTGGGGGGCGCCTCCTGCCTGGGTGTGGGGCGTCCGGGGTCGGGCGCTCTCCAATCCGCGACCACTCATCCGTTCGGGCGTGCGGCCGGGGCCCACTACCCACTGGCGGTGGGTGCGGGGGGTGCGGGCACGGGGACCCGTCACCAACCCCACAGCGCGCGCTCTTGCAAGCTGGCTAGGCGCGCTGTGGGGGCGGCATGAGGGTGCCCGGGGGGGGTGCCTCTTGCCTGGGTGTGGGGCGTCCAGGGGCGGGCGCTCTCTCCCAGCCCCGACCTCTCGTCCGTTCGGGCGTGCGGCCGGGGCCCACTACCCACTGGCTGTGGGTGCGGGGGCTGCGGGCGTGAGGACCCGTCACCAACCCCACAGCGCGCACTCTTGCGTGCTGGCTTTGCACGCTGTGGGGGCGGCATGAGGGTGCCCAGGGGGGGCGTCTCCTTCCTGGGTGTGGGGCGTCCGGGGTCGGGCGCTCTCCCGGCCGCGACCACTCGTCCTTTCGGGGGTGCGGCCGGGGCCCAATACCCACTGGCTGTGGGTGCGGGGCGTACGAGCGTGGGGACCCGTCACCAACCCCACAGCGCGCGCTCATGCGAGCTGGCTTTGCGCACTGTGGGGGCGGCAGGAGGGCGCCCGGGGGGGGCGCCTCTTGCCTGGGTGTAGGGCGTCCGGGGTCGGGCGCTCTCCCACCACCGACCTCTCGTCCGTTTGGGCGTGCGCCCGGGGCCCACTACCCACTGGCTGTGGGTGCGGGGGGTGTGGGCATGGGGACCCGTCACCAACCCCACAGGGCGCGCTCTTGCGAGCTGGCTTTACGCGCTCTGGGGGCGTCATGAGGGTGGACGGGGGGGAGGCCTCTTGCGTGGGTGCGGGGCGCCCGGAGTCGGGCGCTCTCCCACCCCCGACCACTCGTCCTTTCGGGCGTGCGGCCGGGGCCCACTACCCACTGGTTGTGGGTGCGGGGGGTGCGGGCACGGGGATCCGTCACCAACCCCACAGCGCGCGCTCTTGCGATCTGGCCTTATGCGCTGTGGGGGCGGCATGAGGGTGCCCGGGGGGGGGCGCTTCTTGCCTGGGTGTGGGGCATCCGGGGACGGGCGCTCTCCCACCCCCGACCTCTCGTCCGTTCGGGCGTGCGGCCGGGGCCCACTACCCACTGGCTGTGGGTGCGGGGGGTGCGGGCGTGGGGACCCGTCACCAACCCCACAGCCCGCACTCTTGCGTGCTGGCTTTGCGCGCTGTGAGGGCGACATGAGGGTGCCTGGGGGGGGCGCCTCCTGCCTGGGTGTGGGGCGTCCGGGGTCGGGCGCTCTCCCACCCCCAACCACTCGTCCGTTCGGGCGTGCGGCCGGGGCCCACTACCCACTGGCTGTGGGTGCGGGGGGTACCGGCGTGAGGACCCGTCACCAACCTCACAGCGCGCGCTCTTGCGAGCTGGCTTTGCGCGCTGTGGGGGCGGCACGAGGGCGCCCGGGGGGGGCGCTTCTTGCCTGGGTGTTGGGCGTCCGGGGACGGGGGCTCTCCCACCCCCGACCTCTCGTCGTTCCGGGCGTGCGGCCGGGGCCCACTACCCACTGGTTGCGGGTGCGGGGGGTGCGGGCATGGGGACCCGTCACCAACCCCACGGCGCGCGCTCTTGCGTGCTGGCCTTGCGCGCTGTGGGGGCGTAGTAGCCATCAACTGCCATCTCATCGGCAGTCATCTCTTCGAGTTCGTCTGGGCTTGCAGCGTTCTCTAGGTCGATATGCTCAACCTCACTGTCCCTGAGGCGCCACTCATCCCAGGACAAATCGTCAGGGGAGTGATAGTGTCTCAACTGCTTAGGCACACAAAGCAGTTCACCACCTAGATGTGGACTGCACCTGACATGGAACCTAGATCCATCTATCCTGATGATACGATAGGGCCCAAAAAAAGTGTCCTGTAGGCAGTTACGGGGCCAGGAGGGTAGGCGTGAATGGTGAACCAAAACAAGGTTACCAACCTTGAAACTGGCGGGTTGCCGTAGGCGATCTCGTCGGCTCAGTTCATAGACTGCTTGTGTTCCAGCCAATCTTCAACAGGGCTTTTGAAGTCCTGAGGAAAGGGGGTTTTCAAGAACCACGCAGGTCGTCCTCCATGGAACAGCTCTTGGGGGGTGAAACCTGTAGAAGAGCTCCTCCGAGAGTTCATGGTCAGCACTGCCCAGGGCACTAGGCGTACCCAATCTTTGGTACGTTCCTGTTTCATCAGGACTGTCAGGTTCTGGTCCACCACACGTTTTGGTCTCTCACAAAGAGGGTTAGACGTGTGGATATAGGGCACACCTGTGGTTACCTCAACGTTGAGGGCATTCAGCACTCGTTTTGACCATCTGGTGTCACTGCAGATGCGTACATCCTCATCACAGGGAACCTGCTTAGGTGCTGGATATGGTTTCAAGCATTGTTCCACCAACATTTTCACAGTCTGCTCACCTGTGATTTTCTTATTGCAAGGGAACACACGGGTGAAGCGGGACAGGCCACAGGTGACCACTAGGCAACTATCCTAGCCGCCGAAGCGAGGGAGGCCGTGGATGAAATCTACGTAGAGAAGAGAGTTAGTACAATAGGGTATGGGTAGGCTGGAAATCAGTCCCCTATCCCTACTATCGCTCTGCTTGCTGGCATGACAGCCACAAGCATCAACAATGGTCTGCATTCAGGACCTCAGCTCAGTCAAGGTTAGACTAGAGTAGAAACACTCGCGAAAGAAGTCCGCTGAGCGATTAGCGCCAGTGTGACCTGAGCAGCGATGGGACCATTGTAGACACCCATCAAGTCATGCCTCAGGTACGACTATACGGTCCTCGTAGAAGAGGTACTGGTCACTTTTATACCACTGGTGCCCGTCAATGACACGGGGTTCAAGACCAGTGCTGAGGGTCTGGAGAATTTCTTTATACTCTGACTGATAGTCAGTTAGGCTCCAACCTTCGAGGATTCCAGCTGTCCGCATAGACAGGTCAAGCTGGACATCCATACGCTGGAAAGCCTCTTTGGCGAGTGCCCCAGAGCTCTCACCAATAAGCGCATCGAAGTTGTTGCGCGATATGTAGTCAGACAGTTCATTTTTTCTACCAGGGATATGATGGACTGTCAGCCTGAACTGGCTCAGGTAAGTCCACCACCGTTTTAGTTTCGCTTTCTCCGGTGGTGGGCCCTTCTGAAAGGACTTCACCGGTTCCTGGTCACGGAGCAAGACAATAGGGTTAGATCCCAATAGCTGGGACTGTGATGAGTGCACCAGCATACCGACCATGAGCTCCTGGTCGTAGGTGCAGTAATTGGAACGCGCTTGGTTCCATTTCCACTTCCAGTGTCCCAGTGGCACAAGTTGGCACTCACTGGAAGGATAGTCGTTCTTCAAGGAGCCATCACGATTCAGTCCACTGGTACGATAATGGCAGTGGGTTAGTTCAGCTGGGTTAAGCTCCTGCCATTGGTATATCATTCCACCCCCCACCTACATCACTGGCATCAGTGATCAGGACTATCTCGCCCTTAGGGCGGGGTACACCCAGGCAGTTGGAGGAGGCAATTTTCTTCTTCAACTCCTGGAAACACTCCTCCTCTCTGGCGATCCACCTCCAGGGAGTGGTTTTCTCGATCAGGTCAGTGAGAGGGGCCGAGGCGTACGTAAAATTGTGAATGTGTCGCCTATAGACGTTACCCGACACCACAAAGCTCCTCATGTGGTGTAAACCCTTCTTAGGGTCATCGCGAATCTGCATGTCCTGTAGGGGGTGCATCTTAGATGCGGCTGGTTTCCACCAGCCATACCCAACGTCGAAACCCAAACACTCCATCTCCTCTTTAATGAACTCGCATTTTTCGAGTTTGATTCTGAGATGGTTTTCCTGACAAACAATGAAAGGATCACGGAGGAGAAGGACATGGTCCTCTTGGGTATTGGTACCCAAACTCACGTCATCGATGTGAGCCTCGATTTCTGCCCCTCGGGAAATGAACTCCTGTACTAGAGGTCTGCGCCTCAGTATGTACAAACTTTGTTCATCAGTTCTTGGCAGCGTGCCGGGGCATTAGCCATCCCAAAAGGCATGATCTCCCATTTAAATACGCGACCCTTAGGGGTTATAAAGGCCAGCAGTTCCTGACCTGCGGCCGTTAGGTCAACCTGCGAGAAACCACTGCGTTTGTCCATTTTGGTTTTGTACCGGCAATCAGCAATACGCTCCAGGGTGTTTTCCATGTAGGGAATACTCACTGAGTGGTTTTCGGGTTTCTTGTTGATGTCACTATAGTCAACAACCGGTCACAGGGCAGTCGATCCTGGTTTAGCGACCAGGAAGCAAAGACTGCAGGGGTGGGGTTAGTCCCCGTTTCTTATATTCCTCAACGAGGCGAGCATCAATACATTCCTGGATCTGGCGCTCGATTTCTTCAACCCGTTCCTGAGGAGCGGGGTACGGCGGACGTCTCACTCGCGTATTCTCAAATTCAGGGTTCAGTTTCAAGTCCATCTGGACCAGTTTTTTACAGGGCAGGGGAGGCAGCAGGGCACCGAACACCTCCTCATAGGTTAGGAGCAGTTTCTTCAGTCGGGGGTCAAGGGTCAGAATTTCGATTTTCTGCAGGAAATCCTCCTCAGCATGGAGGTTGCTCTTATCATGCTCTTTCTTTTTCTGCCGATCAGCCGTTTCGGCAGGTACTGAGCCGTAATCCCACTCAGGGGGACATTGTGGCCCATTGTGCAGAGAAAAAACTAGGGGTATCTCAGGGTCAGGTAGCGTGTAGGAATCATTGTCCTCCTCAGATCAGATGGAGGATTTCCAGGTCTGTCTGAGGTATTGCAGCCGTTCTTGGCGCTCAATACCCTCGGCCTTCAGGTACAACAGCTGTCGGAGTTCGTGAGTGTCATGCTCCGACAGTGGCATGTTATTAGAAGCAGGCCGCGGTAGAGCATCAGGACTCTGAGCCACGGGTTCACCTGAGCAAGTACGCTGCATGTGCAGCACAGGTTTCCAAACAGGGGAAGTAGGTTCTGACGTTGACTCTAGGTCTACCTCTTCCAGCAACAGCTACACCAGGAAGGCACTGTGTTTGAGTTCAACACAGCTGGTATCAACAGGAGAGATAGAGCTGGCGATTTCAAACAGTTGGTCGTCAGCATCTCCCTTTACAGCAGCAGGTTCCAGATCGCCATGAGGGGATCCACACCCTGTAAGTGTGGCAGATAGGTGCTCAGGAGATCTTTTTTTGAGATCGAAAAGGGTCAACCGATGATTTTTGGCCATCACCTCTTTTGGTAGCACCTGATCCAGATCACACAGGGGTGGAGGGTTCATTCAGGGGCCTGCATACTGTGTCTGAGTCCTCTGGCACATAAATGGGACCGTCTGGGAGTTGCACTCTTCCCACAGTCATTCGGTCCAGCATTCATCGCCAATAAGCGTGTTCACCTGAACAACCCACGTCAGCGGTGCACATGCCAGCCCTTCCTCCCTCATAAGCGATTTTGGTTAGAACCTTCCCGAGCAGGGAGAAGGAAGGGTTAGCATACACTAGGCCCATTGCTTTCCAAAAGAAACAGAAAGCTTTATTCAAATGTTTCGAGTATTGGCCACAGGCCGCATGGGACCCCTTGCTGGCCGATGCGCCCGACCCCCTGGGAGTCCACTCCCGCAACCTCCCCGCGCCCCAGCACCACCCATATGTCCTCAGGCGCCTGCGGGAGACCCTCAAGGTGACGCGATGAGATGGCAGACGCCTGTGGGACATCACCCCAAGCCCAGCCCCGCACACAAACACACCCCCTCGGCACTCCACAAGCGTCAGCGCACTGACGCCGGCGGCATCCACAGCACCCCAAGAGCCCTGCGCGCCACACAGCACGACGCACCTGACCCCCCAGCCAGCAGCGCCACCACCTAATCCCGATACCCAGCCAGCCACCGCCGCGGGGCGTCACGCCACGCCCCGCCCAGAAGGGACCAAGCGAACCGGAAGCCGATGGATGCCAACGCACACGCCAACAGGCACCACTACGCCCAACGGCGCCAAACCCAAGCCCGCAGCGGTCGAAACCACCTAACCCAGCCGAAGCCCCAACACAAGTCAAACCCGAGCCGCACCACATAACCGCTAACCCTTGACTCCTAACCAAGCCCGCTGAGGGAGCAAAGTAGCCACATCCCACACCCACAGCCCACACAGCAACCTAACCAACCAGCACCAAAATCAAAGAGGCAACTAACCAAACCCACCCTGACCCGTACCCGTGTACATCAGGACGCGCAAGCCGCACCCCTAGAGCGCGGCCGCCACCAAAGCACCGACGACACACACCAGTGGAAACAACACTATTGCACCGCTGCACCAGTTGCGCATGCCTGTGCCTGCAGTGTGCGCGCGCCCCCTTTTCCATTTTAGAAAACAAAAAGTAGAGGCACAACAAAACAAAACAAATACAGAGCAAAAAAACAAAACGGAAAAGAAAATTAGGGGGGGAGGAAGAGGGACAAAACCACCAACAGCACACGCACACCGCACACAGCGCGCACACCGGTGAACAGGCGCCACGTGGGCCAGGACACCACACACGCACATGCACCGAGGGCAGCAAAGGGACAGGACACCACGGCCTACAGCCCCAGGGTCGGACGCACTGGGGCGACCCAGCCGGCCCACCGGGCCATTTGCAGGAGCGGTACTCCAAGGCCGCTGGTCGGGGACCATGGCAAACGTTGCCCGGAGCTAAGGTTCGGAATCGGTTTTACCAATTAATCTGTTAATCGGATTAATTGGATTAGTTGGGTCTAATGTGACAAATAATCGGTGAAACTGATTATTTTGAAAGCTGGTATAAACGAATTAATCGGACAAGTTATGTATGAAAAAGAAATATTTTGTTCATACACCATGAAATGTTTCTTATCAAAAACCAGAGGATTTTGCAAAATCACAGGCAATTTGGGATAAAAGTCAAACGTTCAGCATGTCTTTCACCTCTATTTTCCTGTTTAATATTCTTTACGTAAAGGTTCAGGGCTTTTCGGCAATGATTGCATTTTGTAGAGACAACAATCGAAAATGACCGATTATTTCTATGTCATGTAATCGGAATCATTGGTTATTTTTATAGAAATAATTGAAAACAATTGCTTATTTTTGCATGAAACCAATTCTGAACCTTACCCGGAGCCATGGAAGCAACTGATGACAGGCACGCCGGCACACAACCCAGATGGGGGTCGCCTGCCAAGCAGCGGGGCCCCGCAACTCGAGCCACAGGGGTGAGGCGGTTGTACCGTAGACTTGCGGGAGGAATACCCCCTGTGGTGAGAGATATCCCATACGGCTGGGCAGCCCCCAGAGCTGCCGCCCACAGGAGGGGGCATGTGACCCTACCCACGGACACATGTGGGGACACTCTCCCATCCGGGACACCTGCACCTAGGATTTTATGAGGTACCGGAATCCCGTAACTGAACCGTCCAAAAACTGCCGCCATCACCAAAAAACCGTATTTCTTGCCAAAAACAAACATGTATGGTTTGAGCTATACAAAAGCTGCTATTCGCAACTAGGTGGTGAATGTCATATTTCTCGGGTACGGCCGATTTTAGATCGAATCAAGCCTGCATTGTCGATCTAGGGGCTGGAAAATTTCCAATTTGGAGAGTATGGGGGGGGGGCTAACTCCGGAAAATTGTGCTCTTTATGGTATAATTTGACACAAAAAGTAGTATTTCTGACTGTAGCTGGTTTTGGGATTTTTGGACCCCATAAAATCCTAGGTGGGACCGGGTGGCCGCGACACAGTAAGAAAAATTGCTTTTCATTGAGGGTCGCCTTCTTGTCAGTGTACTGTGTTTACTGAGTGAATGCGCTGTGTACCATTTGTCTACTGCCGCCGCGGCTGTCGTCCCGCTCTGTCGCTATCTGGATAATACAGTCGTCATCTCTGATTTCATTCATGACCAGCTGGTGTTTAGATTAGATTCAGAATGGCGAATGGGGTTCTGAATATTTTGGGTTTGATCTGAAAAATCTTTTGTATGTGTAGCATACTCAATACAAGACTCGCAAGATGGACACATGCTGACCTTGTGTGTTGCGTGTGTGGTAGTGTATTGCGTGGGTACCATGCTTGCCCATGACCCTTACCTTATCCACATCCTGTATTCCTCTGTTCACAGCGCCATGGGTTAGTGATGCACGGGGATAGGATTAGGGACTAGGTATTAGGATGTAGTATGCTGAGCTAAGGCTTAGTTGAGTGTAAGTTTGAGGCAGATCCCAACAAAGGCTCGTTGTTATTGCATACTTGGCATGGCAAGTGATTCACCGTAGTGAGAGTTTTTGCACGCTATGCTTCGCCTTGTTGGTTAGTTTGATTGTACTATGGTTTTCTTTATTTTCAAACAAATATTTTTATCTTTCTTAGATTGATGCCAAAATGGGAGTAAAGGCAATTTTCTTTCTGGTAGCAGAGTTGCATGCAAGCAAAAGCTTGTCCCTTTTGGGATAGGCACGGCTCGCCCAACCTGCGCCGTCTTCCATGTTTTTCCCTTTTGCTTGTGCAAAATTGCACAAGAGAAAGAGATGCTAAGCGCCACGGACTATAAACGACACGACACACATGAGAAAAAAATATTTTCTGAGCCCATTACTTTGTTTCTTGAATAATGCTGTAGTCCTCGCAACTTTAAAGCTTGCGTTGTGCTTGCTTGCGTTTCATAGTCCATAGAATAGTTAAGCTTAGAATAGTTGCAATAGCCTAGCCTAGCCTAGCCTAGTCTAACATCCCCGTGCACCACAAAATCACCGCCAAGGGTAACTTCATGTTCATCATGGATTCCTTAGACATTGTGGACGCCAATGTCACTCTTAGCGGATGTTTGGGGTACTTTGAGAAGATGATTGTATGAAAAGAGTTTGATAACATGGTCCATGATGGTACTTCGAGAAGGAGGATATCTTTCTAGAAGATGGATCTACGAAAATGTTTCGTGATGATGGACACATGATGGTACTTTGAGACCAAGGGTATCTTTTGAGAAGAAGACAAACGAAAATATTTCGAGAGGATGGGTCCATGATGGTACTTCGAGAACAAGCAGAAACGAAGGTATCTCGAGATGATGAATCTATAAAAAGGTTGGTGATGATGGATACGTGCTGGTATTTCAAGAAGAAGGAGAAACAAAAATCTTTCTTGAGGATTGTGAGATGAAGGTATTTTGACTACGAGTATGACTACAAAGAAAATATTTTGTGATGCTCGAGATATGAAGTTTGGGTACTTGAACACTTCATTGAGATGCTAGACTATTTCATGATGCTCAAGACACGAAAGATGCGTACGAAGAAGTTTCCAAAAGATACGAGGATATTTCCTTGATGGTCGAGGTACCAAGAGGGAGTATGAAGAAATCTTGCTGAGACCCGAGGAAATTTCGTAACGACGGAGATCCGAAGATGAGTACAAAGAAATTTTGGTGAGACCCGAGGAAATTCCACAACGACGGAGATACCAAGATGAGTACCAAGGAATTTTGTGAGGCCAGAGAAAATTTCGTAACGATAGAGATACAAAGATGACTACGAAGAAATTTTGGTGAGATACAAGAGTATTGATGCGAGGATTCCTAAAGCCTTTGAGAGGATAGATGCCCAACAGGATTTCTAAAAACCTCCGAGAGGATGGATATCTAGACAGGGTTCGTGAATGAAAAGAAATTTGGAGAACCTTCGAGAGGATGGATACAAAAAGAGACTTCCATAAAAATGAGTTCCCATGTTGGTTGGAGGGTTCTTCCCATCGGTCAATAATATCGAGACCAAGATGGACACCCTGTTTCCCGAAGTTCACTGCGCGGTTCGTTTTGGAAGTGCTTGTGCTGTCTTCAACGAGTTTTCCTACTATCTCATCGACAGTGCTGAGTTGCTGCCAGAGGGCTGACGCCGTGCATGATGGGCCCAAAACAATGTGGATGGTCATCCTAACATATCAAAACCCGCGCCAGGAGAGCCTACGGCCGAGAAGAAATGAGGGTGATTCCATTAAACACTACGCTATTGGCTTGAAGGTGACGAAGCCTATGGTGTGTCTGCGCGGTCTCTACATGACTGAGGTGAATGCTATGGCCTCGCACGTTGGACCCATGCCCGCCAGGCTGTTGGATGTTGACCTACACTACCAATCAGGTTGGCCTTTTCGAGGAGGAGCACGCTTGAGGCAATTTGGGGCTCTACCAAGTGACGTTGGGGCCTACCCTTCGCATACACTACTTTTGGCAGGGTAAAACTGAGAACTAGCTTTGCGATATGATGAAGCTCCCGGAGAGCCACGTCAAAGACAGCGCTGTTAAGAACCTCTATCCGCAGATCATCTGCTTGCCTGAAACGATGCCTGTGTCTTTGGCAGAGCACAAGGTAAAGTGTGAAGGCGCCAATGGTGAAGAGAAGTCGCTCAAAAAGTTCACCAAGCGTTTCTACATGCATCCCTCTGGATATTCTATCCCTTTGGAGAAGCACGCTGTGTGTGTGGCACGTTCTCCCTTGCTGGCCTTTACCCACATTCCACATGCTGCCAACAGACTTGCACAATGTCAGTGGGAGGTAAGTCAGAAATCTCCAAGAGCATGGAGTATGCTTGAAAAACTTGCAACGTGTTTACGGGTGGTTTCGCCAACGACAAGAAAAGTTGCAGGAGATCTTCCACAAAATCAGCAAACGCTTGGGCGAAGATGAATTCTGCAACCACGTCCCACGGGTAAAGAAGGTCCCTACCAGAACCGACCCCTGCTGTGCCCCTTCCGCCTGTAACCCCTGCCGATTTGCTCCTGATCAACGATTGCATTTATCAAAATCCAGGGTTCCAAATCCAAAAATATAGAAAATAAAATACAATCCTCCTTCAACCCTGAACAGCAACCAGATCCCACAAATCCAGCAATAATCCAATCCACACTGCGGGCTTCGGTTCAACTCACCGGTCGTCCCACGGTGGCGGGAATGTACAAGAATTGCACCAAGAGGAAAGCCCTGAAATTGGCATATCAACACAAATAAAGCAAAGTTTGGGAAAGAGGTAAACATACACATTCACAGCCATAAACCCCTCATTCCCTGGACTCAAGACCTTCCCTTGACTCACCAACATATTGCCCTGAACCAGGTCAAATGAGATGGCTGAATGCCATGTGTCACAAGTCACTACACAAACCCCGAAAATGTGTTCACTCCCAACCCTCTACATCCGAGCCCAATAGGGGAGGTGGCTTGTCATGGCCTAGAGTGGCACTCAGGACCATGCCCTACCCTGACATAACCTTGGTTGGACTTGGAGTCGATTGGGCTTGGAGAACTGCCCCATGAAGATGACCTCACAACATAGCAAAATCAGGCATATCACACCATAATGCCCAAAATTCAATTATATACTCAAAAATGCATACGGCAAATATTCAAATGCTCCATGCATTTGTCAAACCGGAAAGTAGTTTACACGGGTGATACAGATCAAAGGTCCATGCCCAAGAATATCCCATCGTTGGCTCCGAAACGTCCCCGGTTATGCTCATGACATGCTTCACAAGTCAGCTCATGAATTTGAGACTCAATTTTGTGAGGCCTCCTGTGCCAAGCCAAAGTGACCATGTGATCCGGCATATGGTGAGATACAACACCGAAGCATATGCCAACATATAAGCAACATACCATAGTTCACAGATCTCTAGGCACTTTACTGTTAGCCGACCAGTTGAGCACATAAAACACAAAAATGAGCATAAAATGAGGTCAAAAACATGCAAATAATGCCAAATTCAAGATAATTACAATAGTATATAACTTCGCTCACCCATGGTGTCAACCTATGACTCAAAACACAATTGCTTGGGACCAATTGCAAACAATCCCCCCACTTGGATCCCCATATGGACGCATGAAGACGCCTTCGAACCTCCTCCCAACACGCACCATGAAAATGGGAAAATTGATATTGGCGCTTGTGGGTCGCTCTGTAGGCCTTCCCACATGCACTATATGAGCGGTAGACTTAGTCTAGCGCTATGGAGTTCACCATTGGAACATGGGCGAAGCCCTTGCCACGTATGACTCCATATATCTTCCTACAAACGGAGATATATAACATGGGCGTGAGCATATCGAAGCACATACCATGCATATAACACATACCCTCAAAGGTGGCTCCCACCATGATATGCCATGACCCTCCATGGACATAACTTCACGTTAAAAATACGTAGGAACCCAAGAAAAATTGCTATGCAACCCCAACACTCATGCGGTACACTCGAAAGTCGCAATAAAATATTCGGTTGCACGGTTCAAGGGTTATATATCACTTTCTACCCTCTTGACCCTTATCCCTTGCTATACCGGGCATGTGTACACACCAAAGGCGTTTGATGCTTCCTGAATTGAGTTGAGACCAAGGTGGTTACAACCCAATTCTCGAAATTGTTATACCTCGCCGTGAGCCGGAGATATGACCTTTCAAAGTGGTCTCACGAATCACTTTTGTTTCGACTATATCTCCAAGACAAATGAAGGGCATAACAAAAGGAAGGCTGATTCGTGATCGGGGAAAGATGTCGGACCACTCGAGATTCGTCATATCAAGTGCCGCGATGTCGAAGTCGAAAATCCGATTCTGAAAGTCTGAAAAAATCAGATTAATTTTGCGAGTGTATAATATGAAAATTGCGGAAGCAAAGAACCCTTTACTGATGAAATCTGACCCTTCATCGGAGTTTCCGCCAAAATATCTGTAAATAACAGTTAACCATTCGGTTACCGCAAAATCGCGAGCCAACTGACAGTCGCCGATACATTGACCATCAGAACGGAAGGCTGAAAAATTACGGAAACATTATAATAAAAAAACCCTGTTGATTCCTGATATGCTGATATATAGATCTCCGCTGGCGGCGCCTCATTACTGAATATGGCCGCTCATAGCCGGAATGGCCAAACCTATCACACTATCACATCGGGTTGGGTCAGGTGGATGGGAGAGTATGATATCAGCCAATGGCGGCTTGCCGGCACATAGATACACACCCCAAGTGACCCAAAGATGGCCACGGGGGTCCGAACCGGCTTCACCCCCCTTCTCAGAGCGTTGTTACCGCTCGGAAGTCATTGAAGAGAGGACGGGAGGACCCCAATGGGCTCCAAACCCCCCCCCCATTGTCCCAAGGACACATGGAGGCCCCACACACGTCGTAGGCGTCCCCCACGCCCCAAGAGAGGGGTGAGGACACTGATAATCAGTGCCCTACGCCATATCCGGTCTCCTCTTGATCTACAACATGGACCAAGGGGATCAAAGATAGAGAAACGTCGTCGATCGATCTAAATACGTATACCACGACGAAATATATACGTGGAGATCGAGTGAAGGGGGTATATGGCCAATCAAGGCCCAGAAATCCCCGGATGAACGCCCTCACCCGTCTCCCAAGCACAGAAACAAACAAAAATGCCAAGGGGGATCCATTACGGTGCTACAGCAGCAATCAAATGGACCAACACGTCCTTGACATCGAAAGAAATGTTCTTTT
Source organism: Eutreptiella sp. 'Long Island Sound 2002' (assembly GCA_964036045.1). NCBI lineage: Eukaryota > Euglenozoa > Euglenophyceae > Eutreptiales > Eutreptiaceae > Eutreptiella > Eutreptiella sp. 'Long Island Sound 2002'. Next base: position 40,741,852 of record OZ038395.1, read on the forward strand.
CCTTTAGGTAGTCCATCCAGACCGTAGTGTACCTCGGCACAAAGCTGCTCGGAGGCTCCCACGAATCCCTGGATGCGGCGAATCCCTTCCAACGGACTTTATAAAGCCTTCCCCCAGGCGTCCCCGGGTCCGGCTTGTCCGCCAGGATCTTCTCAGCGGTGAAGTCGTGGTCCTCACCCTCGTCGTCCGAGTCCACATCGCCAGCCGTGAACTCGAAGGTGATGGGACGTCCGCTGGGGTCTGGTGCCTGGGGACGAAGCTGGGTATGGTCGCGGTCCAGGATCTTGTTATCCCCCACACGAACCGCATACACGTCCTGCCCGACCTTCCGCACGATTACCCCCGGCACATACCAAGATGCCTGCCGATGCCTGGACAGGACATCCTTGTGGTGCAGCTCCACCCACACGGTGTCTTGGAGAGCATACTTCTGGACCTTTCCCTGCTTGAAGTACTTGGTCCTGTTGTCATGCTCGTCCTGAAGTGCCTTGCACACCTTGGCCGCCGTGTCGTCCGCCTCAGCCATCACAGCGTTCGCATCCCGGGCCACTTCGCTATGGTTCAGCCACGGGAGAGTGCGTGACACTCGATCCCGTAGGAACACGATGCGATGGGCCGACAGTCCAGTGGGCCCCGGAAGGTCGTGATACGCTTGGAGTACCCTCCACAGCGAATTGTACCAATTCCGGCCCGGTTCGTCGATGTGCAGCTGGCGGAACTTCTCGAACATCTGCCGCCCGGCCACCTCAGCCCGGCCATTCGACCGGCTGTGGTATGCCACGGTCTTGGCGTGCCGAATCCCCATGTGCTTGCACATCGTCTTGAACCACGTCCCCACGAATTGACTGCCCCGATCGCTGCAGATGACAGCCGGGACATCGAAAATCGTCAACCAATGCCTGATCATGGCATTAGCGACGGTCTTGGCCTGCAGCACCGCTCCATGCTTGTCCTTCTTGTCCTTCTTCTTGGACTTCTTGCCCGGGACTGCCACGATATATCCGCTGTGCCTGTCCGGCGCCAGGATGATACAGTCATATGTCTCTCCTTCCACGGTGACCTCCTGCATGGCGAACACATCCATGGCCACGGACCGCATAGGGGCCTCCGGTATAGCCGTATACACCGGGTTGCCCGCTGTGGAGTGGTTGGGGCTCTTCGTTGCTCGACACACGGCACAGTCGCTGCAGTATCTATCCAGGATGGCGTAGTACCCCGGAGGGAACTTGAAACGCCACTCCAGGTCCTGCTGCATCTTGTCTCGGCCGGGGTGCATGAGCTGGGCGTTGTGCCAATGGTCAATGAGCTCCTCCACTCGGTTCTCGGGCACCAGCAGCTTGTCTTTGAGGAACAACTTGTCCCCATCCTCGGTCAAGCCCTCGGGCCATTCGTCGTCCGACGGGGCGCTCACGGCATTCCAGTACTTGCTCCAGTGCTCGGATGCCGATTAGTCATCCGACCAGTCGTCTGTGGGCACCGACCTGACTAGCTCTACAGGGGCCACCATCCATTGCTCGAGGGTTTCCTCTCGAATAGCTTTGACGCGGGCGACCCCGGAACTTTGCCAGGTCCGTACGGTTTGCCATCACCACAAAGCACTTGACCCCCTCTTGCTCCACGGCCTTCTCCATCTCGATGATGCCACCTCGGTCTCCTCGGCGTCGCCATGGCTGGATATGTCCATCCACGCCTTGCCCGCGGGATAGGCCCAGCGACTGAGGCAATCTGCCACAGTGTTGTCCTTCCCCGGGACGTACACAACGCTAGGGTCGAACTTGGCGAACGTCTCGTGCCATCGGGCCCTCCTAGCCGCTGGTCCTGATGGGGTGCCGACATGCTCCTTGTGCCAGCTCTGTAGGGACTGGTGGTCCGTGCAAACCACCACCGGCTGCAGTCCGATGTGGCCAGACCACTTCCTGAGCGCACATACAATGGCGTATGTCTCCTTCTCCCTCGCGGTCCATGTTCGGCGTTGGCCCTCGGCCAGGATCCTGCTCCAAAACGCGACGGGAACATGAGTCCCGTCGTCCCGGACTTGCTCGAGGACTGCCCCCACGGCATAGTCCGAGGCGTCTGTCCGTAGCACGAATCCCTTGTCCGGGTCCACCAGGAACAGCCCCAACTGCCCCAGTAGTCGCTCCTTCAGGCGTTTGAACGCATCCTCAGCCTCAGGGGTCCAGGCAAGCTTCTCCTTGCTCCCCTTCCGGCCATCGAACTTCCCCACCTGCAGCATCTTGTGCAGCGGCCCCGAGAGTTCTGCATACATCCGGACATAGCCCGAATAGTAATTGCAGAACCCCATGAAGGACCGGAGTTCGCTGATGGTCTGGGGCTTCACCCAGTGGTGCAGGGACGCCAGCTTCCCAGGCATGGGACGGCGTTGCCCGTGACCAACCACGTGACCCGCGAACTCCACTTCCTTCGCGAAGAGTGAGGCTTTGGTGGGCTTGCACACCATGTTGTGCTTGTCCAGCTCGCTGAGCACTCGGCGCAGATCCTTCTCATGCGCTTCGATGAGCTCGTCCTCAGTCATGTTCTCCGTGCCGGATCCGATAATGATGTCATCCACAAAGGGGTCGGCACAGTCCCGGACAGGAGCGAGTAGGTCCTCCATCATGCGCTGGAAGGCGGCATTGCCATTCTTGGCGCCCATAGGCACCACTTTCCACTGCATGGGCCCCAGCGGCGTCGACATCGCTGTGCAGGGCCTGGAGTCCGGGTGTAGCGGCATCTGATGATAGCCGTGTTTCAGGTCTAACACCGTGAAAATCCGCTTTTTCTGTTGCTTTTGGAGGATGGAGTCGATCAGGGGAAGCGAGTACGAGTCGTGCTCGGTCTGCTCGTTCAAACCTCTGTAATCAACCACCAACCTCCACTCGCCCTTCTCCTTCTTGGGCACAATGAAGGCTGGGCTGGCCCACTCACTGTCGGAGGGTTCGATCCATCCCCGCTCAATGAACTCGGCCAACAGCTTCTTCATGGCCTCGGCTCGATCGCCCTGAAGTAGGTACTCCCGATGACAATAGATCTTGGGGTTCGGCTTCAGCTTGATCCTCGCTGTGCCAAACCTCCCACGATCTGGAGGGTTCTTGTTGGCGACGCCACTGATTAGCCGCGGATAGGCATTGATCAGCCTCTCCTTCAGCTCGGCGACCTTCGGGTTCTCCTGAGCCTCTTCAGCTGCTTGCTTCGGTATCGATACAACCGACCGCACTGCGGTATAGGCCTCTTCTGGGTCCGAGTCCGACTTCTCCGCGTCCGATATGCCGTCTTCATCGTCGTGGGTCGCGATTCCCACCGATAATCTTCGAAAATTTGCGGCCTCGGGCTGGTGCTCGTTGCTACCGGTTCCCACTCTTGGAAAACCCCACGTTGGTGGGTCCGACCCAACCGAATCGTATTGATCCGCGATGTGATCCATGACCCTCGCCACGAACTCATTCTTCTCGCACTTGCTGGTGACCAACATCTTGTCATCCCACCAATGCGGAGATGTGACCATGGCCCGCCTCTTCTTGGCTGCCACACGGTCGTGCATCCCCATCCGCATGTAGTTGACGACGTTGTCGATCTCGGCGTGGGACAGGACGTCAATGCCATCAACTGGCTGATCCGTCCCCTCCTTGGGGTCAAACATGACCTTCATGGGCACTGCCTCCACCCTACGGATGAATGCCTCATCACCCGTGGGCTGGGCTTGCGCCCCATCCACCAGGAAAGCCTTGGTACCCCACGCTTGACCCGGGGAGGGCATTGATACACCCTTGGCGTCGATGAACAGCTCCTCCTCTGGCCCGAATGACATCTCGTTCAGGGTGATGGAGTCCAGCGTCGACTTGAGACCTTCCAGCGGACATGGGGTGGATCCCATGCCGGTTATGACCAGGATCCCCTTCGCCCTATCCCCGACGATCTTCTCCACCGTACGTCTGGTGTTGTCCAGGAAGCCATGCCAATACATGGGCCCCCACTCCTTCAAACCCCAATGCCTATGCCAGGCTGAGTCTCCTCGATGCCAATGCCTCTTACACTTCCGCAAAAGTGGGGCATCCCGGGAAGCGAAGACGTCCGTCTCGGGCGCTTCGGCTCCCAGCGTCTGGATCATCCTGGCGTACACCTGCGGCGCCATTCCATACTCCGTGATCTGAACTCCACGGTCTCCTCTGGACTTGGCACCCACAGCTTGCACCGCTTGGACAATCCGATCCTCTTCCGCAGCATTCCATTGGGATGATCTGCATGCATAGTCCGTGGACAGCCATGTGAGGCATTCATCATCCTCCCGGAGCAGCGTTGCACGATGGGGAAGGGCTCCAATGGCGTTTGCCACCATGAAGTCATACCCCATGATCATATTCCAATCTGTAATGTCGGCCACATAGAAGTTCCCGGATAGAGTGCTTCTCTTCGCCAGATCAGGGCGGTTCAAGCGCTCATGTTCCCAGAATTCCATACTGATAGTGGCCTCATGGGTGCCCCCACCCATGATCTCTCCGTTGGCGACCTTAAGGCGGACCGGTCTCCGGCTGGGCTGCAGGAGTTCCTCCTTGAACAACCATCTCCGGACCAGGCTCACCTGGCCACCCGTATCCACCAACACATGCACCACCCTCTCCTCTCGTCCGCACCGTACTCGCACTTTCAAGTGCAACTGCCGTTCGTCGCCATGAGGTGTATGGACGACTCCCACGGCATGCAACTCTAGCACGTCCGGGTGCATCAGGACTTCAAGGGTATGGTCACGGATGGTGTAGATCTTGGGTTGGGTTGGGTCCACGGGGCTCTCCGTGGTCGCTCCTTCCTTCTTGCCATGTCCCGTACCCACATGTACTTCCAATGGCAGGGCGCTCCAGGGGTTGGGAGTGGCGAAACTCAGTGGTTTTGACTCTTCCGGAGCCTTCTCCGGCACCCGATGTGCCTCGGATTCCTCAGGGATTCCACTGATTTTCGGAGGAGAGACCTCCGAGGTCTCAATCCCGTGGGGGCTCCTCTAGACTTGACTTCCCGCAGCCCCTTCCGGCTGCGATCCGCCAGGACTTTGTTCACCACGTTGCTGAGCTTTGAGTTCCTCCAACGTCCTCAGCATGTCCTCAGCAACCTCCTCGATCGACCCCACTCGTCGGGCTTGGCCAGGTCCACCACCATAGCCTCTTCCTCCGCCTTTCCCTTGGCCTTTGCCTTGGCCTTTCTCCCCGTCTCCGCCCTTCGCCTTCCAATCGGAAATCCGCTGCTCCTTGGGCTTCTTCTCGGGGTGGGCGGCGAAGTAGGCCTTCTTGTCAGCCTCATTGACCTTGCACTGACAGTGGTCGTGTGCATGGTTGTTTCCCTTGCCATAACAGACCCAGCACCCGTCGTGCTGAGACCTGTACTCCCGGAACGAGAGCGGTGGGTTCCCGATCCTCCTTGGCTCTCTGTTCTTCTTGGGCCCCGCCCGGTTCCATCTGGATCGATCCTGCCCATGTTCTCTCACAATGTGCGCCACAAACGCGAAGAAATGGGCCTCCTCGTGATCCTCCCGGGACCAGTGGTCTTGGCCACTTCCACTACCATCCTCCGCGGAGTTGGCCGTGTCCTCCTGGATCTCCCGATGATGGCGGGCTTCTCGGTGGCCTCGTTGTCCATGACCATGTCGATCCTGCACGTGGGCCTCGTTCTTCGCATTGAGCTTCAACTCCACCGTGATGTACTTCACGATCTCGTCCAGGCTCATGCGGGCGAAGATGACCTGCATCCTCAGCGGCTCCCCGCGCCTCCACTCCACGTTGTTGAGGCGCAGCAACCTTTGTCCCATGGAGTCTCCAAATACCTCCACGTACACGGCGTTCTTCAGTCCCAACATCCGGTTGGGCTCGCCCAGGTTCCTCCAGAAGAACTCCATGATACCCGCATGGGTATCCTCCGCCGCCATGATCCTCACCGCCACCCGCTTCTTGGCTCGCTTCTTCTCCTCGTCCTCCACTCTCCTCTTCCAGCTGCCCGGGAGGACGTCCTTCAGCAGGTGGCGGATCTCGCTGGCCTCGTTCCAGTCCTCCACTAGCTTCAGGCATCTGCGGTACTTCCGCAGATACCAGTTCCACTCCCGGACCCGCAACTCACCGCGGTCCAGCGGCAGCGGGATGGACCACAAGTCCTCCAGCTTCTGGTTCGGAGCGTCCACCCGCTCCTCATCCTCCAACCACTGGAGGCAGGCCTGCTCTGTACGGATCAGTGCTTCCCGGATCTGATCCCGCAGCTCCTCCTTCAGGTCCTGCGCCGGCCGGTGTGGGAATGTCCGGCATATCCACTTGTCCCGCGGCGCTCCCCGCATCTGGCCGACGACCTCCTCGGCGAAGTCCTCCCAATCCAGGATGAAGTCATCCAGGTTGGAGGGGTTGCCATCATAGTAGGGGATTTTTCTTCGCCTGAGGTCGTCAATCCTGATGGCGTCTCCGACCTCCCCAGCCACCGCTCCACCGAGACGGATACCACCTGTGGCCGGGGGGTGTGAGTACACTCCCCGTACATCCCTCTCCTCCATGGAGTGCGATCCAGTTGGGCCTGAACCCATGGGGTTTGGAATGCGGGAAGGACTTACTCCATCGGCTGTCCATATCCCCGTAGTGGGGTCCTTTGCCCACAGATTTCCGCCTGGGTGGCCTCGACCATGTCGGTCGGCGCTTCCCATGGTTCGCCCCTGCATGGTCTGGCTCTGGATCTCCTCTTCCGCATCAACTGCATGGGTATTCGTAGTTGGCGGTAGATCCTGGGCGGCGTGGGACATCTGTACCGTCAGGCTCCTCGGGTCCGTGGTTACGTGCCCCTCCCGCATGGACCCAGCCAGTGCCGTGTGTTCGCCGAGCATTGTGGGTTCGCTGAACATGGGAACAAACGGCAGCGCACCGGGGTCAACATGCGGAGGCGCGTAGGGTGCCTCTGCCGGGCCGCCCATGGGGTTATCCATGGCGTTCCGGAGGGTCTTAACCCGCTCCACCAGCTCTGCCGCGGCCGGCTTTGCCGGGAGCTCCGGACCCGAGGCGAGGGGCTGTAGCTCCTCTAGCCTTTTCAGGCGTCCCAACATGTCGTCCACCAGGTGGAGGAGGCTGTCCACCACTCGCTGCTGCTTCTCCAGGGCCAGCTCCAGATTCTCCCGGTACCGGTCCTGTTCCGCTCGCAGCTCCTCCATGTCTTTCTCCGCGGCCGACTGGTCATCCAGAATCCCGGCGACGTCCTCCTCTAGGCCGTCCTTTGCATTGCTCAGGCGGTCGAGTCGATGCACGATGGCGTTCATCGCCATCTTTGGGTACTTGCCCATGAGGAAGGACACGTGCTCGCAGTGGCACTCAGCGTGCCTTCCGCCTGATCCAGCGCATCCCGCGGTTGCCGGCGCCTCAGACTCATCGCCCATGCGCGTATCGCCTATGGCGTCCGTCTCTGGTCCCGTGTGCCGGGGCACAGGTGCCGTCCGGGCCCTGGCTGGCCTCTCCAAGCCCTCGGCGTCGTGCTTCAGGGCGGGTTCGGGGGCCGTATGCGCCCTGGCAATCGGCGCGGGCGTCTCCTCCGACTCCAAGGGTTGCTCATAGGCTGTCCGATAGCCCTCGGAGTGCCCCTCGGATTCCCACAGCCTGACCAGGCTAGGGTCCGTATCCATAGCCCCGGCGTCCCTTGCCGCGGACTTGGGTGACCCGCGCTTCCGGTAGCGCCGGGCCCGTCCTCCACTGCTGCCTGAATGGCAGGCCTCCTCAGAGTCCTCCGCGGCGGAGCGGAGGTTGCATGCCTTGCGGCAGCGACGCTCGCACATGGAGACCATGTCCTCCATGTCAAGTCCTCCTCTTCCCGAATGTCGTACTTCTCTTCGGGCTTCAACTTCCGGAGTTCGCCATGCTCTTGAGCGTCTCGGCTCTTCTCTGGCTCCAATCTCCGGCGTGGTCTTCACCGAGTCCACAATACGCACCCGGGGCGTACTTGGGCAGGGCTCATAGGGGCCCAAGTCCCCGGGTCGGCGGTAGGTAGGGGCAGCAGGTACGCCTCTGCTACCATAAAGAAGGTCCCTACCAGGACCGGCCCCTGCCGTGCCCCTTCCGCCTGTAACCCCTGCCGATTTGCTCCTGATCAACGATTGCATTTATCAAATTCCAGGGTTCAAAATCCAAAAGTATAGAAAATAAAATACAATCCTCCTTCAACCCTGAACAGCAACCAGATCCCACAAATCCAGCAATAATCCAATCCACACTGCGGGCTTCCGTTCAACTCACCGGTCGTCCCACGGTGGCGGGCATGTACAAGAATTGCACCAAGAGGAAAGCCCTGAAATTGGCATATGAACACAAATAAAGCAAAGTTGGGGAAAGAGGTAAACATACACATTCACAGCCATAAACCCCTCATTCCCTGGACTCAAGACCTTCCCTTGACTCACCAACATATTGCCCTGAACCAGGTCAAATGAGATGGCTGAATGCCATGTGTCACAAGTCACTACACAAACCCCAAACATGTGTTCAGTCCCAATCCTCTAAATCCGAGCCCAATAGGGGAGGTGGCTTGTCATGGCCTAGAGTGGCACTCAGGACCATGTCCTACCCTGACATAACCTTGGTTGGACTTGGAGTCGATTGGGCTTGGAGAACTGCCCCATGAAGATGACCTCACAACATGGCAAAATCAGGCAGATCACACCATGATGCCCAAAATTCAATTATATACTCAAAAATGCATACGGCAAATATTCAAATGCTCCATGCATTTGTCAAACCGGAAAGTAGTATACACGGGTGATATAGACCAAAGGTCCATGCCCAAGAATTGCCCATCATTGGCTCCGAAACCCCTCCGGTTATGCACATGACATGCTTCACAAGTCAGGTCATGAGTTTGAGACCCATTTGTGTGAGGCCTCCTGTGCCAAGCCAAAGTGACCATGTGATCCGGCATATGGTGAGGTACAACACCGAAGCATATGCCAACATATAAGCAACATACCATAGTTAACAGATCTCTAGGCACTTTACTGTTAGCCGACCAGTTGAGCACATAAAACACAAAAATGAGCATAAAATGAGGTCAAAAACATGCAAATAATGCCAAATTCAAGATAATTACAATAGTATATAACTTCGCTCACCCATGGTGTCAACCCATGACTCAAAACACAATTGCTTGGGACCATTTGCAAACAATCCCCCCACTTGGATCCCCATATGGACGCATGAAGACGCCTTCGAACCTCCTCCCAACACGCACCATGAAAATGGGAAAATTGATATTGGCGCTTGTGGGTCGCTCTGTAGGCCTTCCCACATGCACTATATGAGCGGTAGGCTTAGTCTAGCGCTATGGAGTTCACCATTGGGACATGGGCGAGGCCCTTGCCACGTATGACTCCATATATCTTCCTACAAACGGAGATATATAACATGGGCGTGAGCATATCGAAGCACGTACCATGCATATAACACATACCCTCAAAAGTGGCTCCCACCATGATATGCCATGACCCTCCATGGACATAACTTCCCGTTAAAAAAAGTAGGAACCCAAGGAAAGTTGCTATGCAACCCCAACACTCATGCGGTACACTCGAAAGTCGCAACAAAATATTCGGTTGCACGGTCCAAGAGTTATATATCACTTTCTACCCTGTTGACCCCTATCCCTTGCTATACCGGGCATGTGTCCACACCAAAGGCGTTTGATGCTCGATGAATTGAGTTGAGACCAAGGCAGTTACAACCCAATGCTCGAAATTGTTATACCTCGCCGTGAGCCGGAGATATGATCTTTCAAAGTGGTCTCACGAATCACTTTTGTTTCGACTATATCTCCAAGACAAATGAAGGGCATAACAAAAGGAAGGCTGATTCGTGATCGGGGAAAAATGTCGGACCACTCGAGATTCGTCATATCAAGTGCGGCGATGTCGTAGTCGAAAATCCGATTCTGAAAGTCTGAAAAAATCGGATTAATTTTGTGAGTGTATAATATGAAATTCACGGAAGCAACGAACCCTTTACTGATGAAATCTGACCCTTCATCGGAGTTTCCGCCAGAATATCTGTAAATAACAGTTAACCATTCGGTTACCGCAAAATCGCGAGCCAACTGACAGTCGCCGATACATTGACCATCAGAACGGAAGGCTGAAAAATTACGGAAACATTATGATAAAAAAACCCTGTTGATTCCTGATGTTCTGATATATAGATCTCCGCTGGCGGCGCCTCATTACTGAATATGGCCGCTTATAGCCGGAATGGCCAAACCTATCACACTATCACATCGGGTTGGGTCAGGTGGATGGGAGAGTATGATATCAGCCAATGGCGGCTTGCCGGCACATAGATACACACCCCAAGTGACCCAAAGATGGCCACGGGGGTCCGAACCGGCTTCACGGGGGACCGTCATCATGCCCGGAGGCTGAGTGCAACGCAGCGTGGAACAAGTGGTTGACTGGCATCGAAAAACGACTCTGGACCATTGCATTCGTTATCAAGGGTCATTACAAGGCTTCATGGGGCAAGGACTGGCAGAGCCATTTCCATGTGGAAGTGGCCAATGGCACCCAGGGCAATGAGCTTCTGATTGACTCCGCTGGTCGCGACAGCCGCAAGTACTTGTAATGGAACTCAGCAGGTGCGCGCAGACCGCGATCATTTAGTGAACGCGCGTACGTGCATATGTAAAGCACAGTGCAATGCAATTCAATTATTAAACTATTGAATCAAATTCATTTCGTGTACTGTGCAGAACACTGCGATGAAACTATGTAGTGATTTATGAGATCAATCACGTGCTGCGCCGTTGCCGGATTCGCATTTGGATTTCGAAATCACTAAGGAGATCACGGGGAAAATAGCACTCAAAAGAGAAGATCTCCAAGATCATTACAACCCCAGTGTTCGATTTCCGTGAAACTCTCTTTGGTGATATCGGAGTCATTTCTGGAGTGATTGAAGTTCGCTGAATTCGCAGTATTTGACGATCGCCAGCGGCTGCAGTTTGGTTATTGACTGTCGTTTTGGGAGCTGAGGCCAAGAGTTCACGAAGTTTGAGAGCGAGTTTGTGAGACTCAGCAAGATTTCTATGGCAGGTTTGCGAAGCAAGTACGCTGTTCGTGACTATAGGGGAGAGCCTGTTCCCGATGCGTTGCCAGGAGATAACCCTTTTATTTGGGCTGAGATAGAGCAAGCTGCTGGACCGTCAAAGGTGCCTTGGGAGGAATTCAAACTTCAGCAGCTTGCTTACGCTGATTGGTGGTTTGGCAGTGCGCGTAACGCGGCGGAGTGTCGCCGAAGTTATGAGGCCGAGGTCAAGCAGAACCAGCTGTGGAATGTGGAGGAGCTGTTGAGCTATCGCGATAAAGGAGTGCCTTGGTCTGACTGCACGTTGAGTTATGGTTACGAACACCTCTGAGCTTTGGAGTGCCTTGAACGTGAGCCATCATTTGTGCGTACAGTTCGTCTCGCGCTGCTGAGTTCTTCTGATGAAGAGAATACGAAGGCTGCCGGCTCCGGCGCGATGGTTGAGGATGATGATCCATGCCAACGCGGTGACGAAAAGAAGAGACACGCCACGTTCAAGCGCCGACGCTGTGATCGCCCACGCAAGCGCGGGCAGGGACGACAGTAGTATTGCTGGGCTTGCATGAGGCTCGCTACGTGTGTTTTGGTTTTAAGGACTAATTTTTGTTTTTGCTCTGTTTCGTCTTCTATGGCGCTGGGCCTGAGCACTGGGCCATGGGCTCGCCTCTGAGGGGCTCGCCACTGCTTTTGTACGCTGGGACATGTTGGTCTCGCACCCTTCTGCAACACATGTTATTCTTCCTGCTTGTTTCCTTGCCTGCCATGCGTGGATGGCAGTGCATCTGATTTGAATGTGAAAATTGAGTAGGTCAGTCCTGGTCTCTTTGCCTTCAAAGTGCAGTTTTCTGTAAAGTAGCCGTGGCTCTGATATGTGCCTTTACTTTGTTTTCTTGCACTTGTGTCGGAGGCTTCACGCACTGACATGCCTTTTTACGAGCACTGTGGATGCGAACCTAGTGTGGGCAGCACAGCAACATTCTGCACGTTGTTTTGCTGTTGCTATGTTTCTGTTTATCTTGCTGTATTTTTGTGAAACTGCAGGGTTTTGGAAACGCAGTGAAGGTTTTCCCCTAGGGTGGAAACTTTTGCAGTGTCTTTTCAAAACTTTTGTGGTAAAACAAAGCCAGCAAGCGGTGTAAAGAAGTTCAGTTTTCTTCTTTTTCTGAGCAAGCACGCACTGCTTTGGCACTGTGTGCAATATAGGGTAGTGTTTATACATTTCAGTCAGTGTGCAGCTTGGTATAGCTGAAAAGATTTAGACACTTATTAATGATCTAACTCAGATCCGATGCAGTGCTGAGTCCATCACGCTCTGTATCAGCCCTGTGCCAGGTGCAGTGCTAGGTGTGACGCTTTCTGAGTGTCTATTATGTGCAGTGCTGAGGTCCATCATGTCTCTTGTCAGCCCTGTGCCTGGTGCCTCAGCACCCTGCACATGGCTTGTGAAGGGAGTGTAATGGAACTGAGCACGTGCGCGCAGACCGCGATCATTTAGTGAACGCGCGTGCGTGCATATGTAAAGCACAGTGCAATGCAACTCAATTATTAAACTATCGAATCAAATTGATTTTGTGTACTGTGCAGAACACTGGAATGAAACTATGTAGTGACTTTTGAGATCAATCACGTGCTGCGCCGTTGCCGGATTCGCATTTGGTTTTCGAAATCACTAAGGAGATCACGGGGAAAATAGCACTCAAAAGAGAAGATCTCCAAGATCATTACATACTCCCATGTGGCATTCAAGCTGCAAATGGAGAATGACAGCTCCGGGTTCACAGTTGCGCACTCCATGCACCTTTCGGAGTACGAGAAAGATGGTTGCTCCGAGAAAATCCAGTCGAATTTTGGAATGCGGCTGTTCCCATGCCCAGAGGACGCCATTTGCTGAGGCTTTGACATTCAGAGGGAGGAAGATATGTCTGGCAAAGACCCCCTCAGCTTCAATATGGACTTCTTGGTCCATGCTGGTTTTGATGACCGGGTTGAGGACCCCTTTGCGCTCCAGTCCCACGCTGAGCCTATCCAAGAACACCTTCGTAGAGGTTGTGGGACTGCCACCTGTCATGTGAGTTCTGCGTTGACGCGCAAATCTGGTGAATATAAGCACACCACCAGCCCAGGATACCTGCAGACGTGTGCCGACATCCACGCCCTCAGGGACACCTCCGTGACAGCAATTTCCATTCAATTGCACAGGCGCGTGCCCATGACTGACCAGCTGGTGTTACCTGTGGATATGGTGTTGCCCAGGCTGCACAACAACCCCGATGCCGGGGATTCACCTGCTTGCGGTGTACTGCCGACTGCCCTATCAACTGCTAGAACTCTCGACGTTTCTGGAATCGTCTTTTGGAAGCTGGTTATTGGCGCTACAAGTATACGGGTTGTGCCAGTGGTATGGCCGCTGCCACCGTCATTCATGATGGTGAAGAGCTGGTGGGTCTGTATTTTGGAATTTGGACGCTAAACGTCATGAGCCTGGAAGAGAGTCGCCCGGACACACTGTGGGTGAAGCCTGAGGACTCTGGAAAGCTTGCTTTCGCTCTGAACAAGTTTCTGGGACTTCAGGACAAGATTCAAATGGTGCAGAACATCCTTGCGCTGCATAACATGCGATCCCTGAGCTGAAATGAATTCCAGAAAGGTGTGCGGGCTCAGCAGAAAAGGGTCAGCCAATGGGCGGATTTTCATGACATTCTGATGTTGGCAGATCAGGGGCAAGGTGATGTTGAGGTGAAGTACACATGACCCGTTGTCACCAACAACACCTGTGTAAGAGTCCTGCCCATTGAGGGCCGGGGGGGCTGTGGGCATCTCGGTGACAAGCAGTTTGACATTTTTGACCCTGCCATCCACATCCTGACGTCCGGCAACTATCCAGTGCAGAAAATGCTTGACCCAAACCAGGCAAAGGAGAAACTAGCCTGTTTCTGTTTCCAGACTGATGCACGGAGCGCACTGCGATCTATTTATTGAAAGACTTTGGAGTATCCAAACCACGTTGATCACCAATTCGAAAATTGGAAGCGTGGTTCTTGTCCTGATGATTGTTATTTCTGGCTCAAGAAGGATACCTGCCCTGCAACAGGCAAACCATACGGCTTGGACCGGAATGCTACCAAGATGGTGCGCTCGGGATTATCGGATCTCGTGCGGATCGAGACGCCTGACGCTCAGCTCGGGATTGCCAATGCCGTTTTGGAGGGAAATTGGCTGCCTGTGGCAGTCAGAGGACCGATGTCCAGATTGCCAAGCTGCTGCATGAACCGCTTTCACTTGGGCGGGATAAAAATACGAAGATCCCAACTTCAGCACAACCGGTTTCACTTGGGCGGGATAAAAATACAAAGATCCCAACTTCAGCACAACGGCTTGACTGGGGCGGGATATAAATACAAAGATCCCTACACCAGCACAACCGCCTCCACTTGGGCGGGATACAAACACAAAAGTTCTTACGCCAGTACAACCGCCTCCACTTGAGCGGATATAAATGCAAAAGACCCCAACATCAGCAAGCACTAGGGGGCCTGTGAATGGGTGTCATATCCCCATCAACAGATGCTCGCTGCCTGGGTACAAAACATGCCAGAGGACACTGCCCGGACCCGCACCACCAATCTCTCAGATGGAGGGTCCAACAACCTGTTCACCCTGGACGCTGAACGCCGTACCCTGAGAACAAGCACCCCTTATCCCCACAGGCGGACTGCTCCCACCCTTTGGTAGTGACGTTGACTTCCATTCTTTGGAGCGTTGATCATCGCTGCCAGAGGAGGAGCTCAGTAACTGCTCGGACAAACTGGGTCCCCTGAGCGATCGAGGGGGACATGCCTCTTCGGACATGGGGTCGCAGGCCTTGAGCCAACGTCGACGGCCGCCCAGGTGAACCTGCCCCTGAGACCGTCCACAGCCCTGTCGGCGTCCCACTGTGGATCCTGTGCCGGCGGCTGGAGTAGGCGCAGGGACTCAGCTATGATGTGCTCTCTTCTTGTGAATGCGTGAGGTTTGGCATGTGGCGGTGTGACAGACATTCATGGCAGTTTATGCTTGTGTGTATATGTATACAAACTATGGTTGTATGGTCTGGGGCCTGCGAAAGCACAGGTTGAACCACAGGTGTTTGGCTGTTTGTTGGCAACGTAATTTTTTGGCGGTACGATTTAGTCCTGCTCAATGACTCTGTCGCTCACCTAACGGGTTTTGCTGCACTTCGGGGTAGTCACCCCTGGTTTGGGTCTGTTACCCTCTTTTCCTTCCGATTCTCCTCTTCAAAGTTGTTGGGACGTTGGGGACTGTTATGAGTTATTTACTCTTTTTCTGACATCCGTCCGCCCTTACTCTTGGGGACCCGAATTGACAAGGAGTCAGAGAAGACTCGTGTGGTTTCCCTGAATAGGCCACAGACCGGAGACGTGTCTCCTTGTGGGAGTAACAGTTATCATTTCCACCCTTTCTTGTCCCTATGATAGGCAAATGACAGATCAGCCTGGGACACGCCAGAGCGTGTGAGGAGAGGTGTGCTGGACCCAGGCTTGGCTGAATCAGCTTGATTTCAACAAACGAAAGTGCGCGGGATGATTCAGGAACAGTAGAGGAAGAAAAAAGTTCCCAAATCATCACTGTAGATTTGGAGTCACCTACTGGGTGAATTGAGGCGACCTTTTCTGCAGTGCTGTGCTTAGGTTCTGTTGGCCTTTTTGCCTAATATCCTAGAATCTGCCCTGTGCCGACAGTTGGTACATAGTGAATGGTGCTAACCAGAGATGCAGCTGATTGCATTCTCCAGTGCCATAGGCCCTGCCAGTGACTCCCAGGAATGGTATGATGAGACTGGTAGTAGACCCAGTAGGATAGTTTCCTCATTGTAAAGGGGTTCCCAGCGCACGTCCAATGATTGGTGTGAGGCGAAGTTCACGCTGGCCTACAAGTGGCAGAAGTGCTTGGAGGTGCAGATACGTTCGACCTACAAGGTTCGAGGACCAACTGCCGCTTCTGAGATTGCGCAATAGTTGGGAATACGGTCCACCTAAAAATTAGGGTACGAGCCCAAATGCTTAGACCGTTCTACGGTTCCGGCACAGATGCCCAGAACGTTCTCTGGTACTAGCTCGGAACCCCAAAACGAACTTTTAATTTCAGTTGCTGAGTTCAAGGCATATTGACCTTCGACCATTGACCTTCGTGGGTGTACAGCCGGGGACTCAGTGGCACAGTAGTGCCTTATAGGGAGCTGTTGAACCCGCGGCTGTGACATGTCTGTGACATGGACCTGTGCTAGTTTTGTTGAATTGACCTTGCATAAACCTTTGTGTCTCTTTGCAGAGAGCACCTGAGGAAGTGCTGCGAGACCTCCTTTTTCCCACACAAGGTGGGTAGCAAAAGAAAAGAGGACAAAACAAACACCAGCAGCGCAGACAACCGCACAGCACAGCCAACCAGCACAGCACCGCAGGACAGCACGGCACCGCAGGGCACGGCACAGAGCGCAGGACACCACAGCACAACGCACAGCACAGCAAGACACCACGACACACCAGAGCAGCACCACCACACCGCAGAACGCCCAGGGAGACACCACAACGCACAGGGACACGCCACAGCACGAGGCACCAACAACAGCGCAGACGACACAGGCGCCGCACGACAGGCCGCAGGAGGGCAAAGCAAACACAAACAGCACCGCAAAACGACAGCAGGGCACGACAGCACTGCACCACACGACAGCACAGCGGCACAGCACACGACACAGGGAAGCAGGGCACCACAGCCAGCACAACAAGGCACCGCAGCGCACAGAGCGGAGGAGACAGGGAACACACAGCGCGAGGAAAAGAGCACCACAGCACGCAGACACCACCACCGGGCCAAAAACAGCACAGCCAACCAACAGCACAACACAGCACAGCACGACAGCCCACAGGAGGGCAAAGCAAGCCCCGACAGCACCGCAACACGACAGCAGAGCACAACACCACAGCACCACGCGACAGCACAGCACCACAGAACACGACACAGGAAAGCAGGGCACCACAGCAAACCACACCAAGCACAGGGAAGCAGACCACGCGGCCAGACAAGGACACCGACACCGAAACACGCCACCAGCAGACAACCACGGGCCACCAGACCCAGCACCGCACCACGGCACACCACAGGAAACAGCACAACACACAGCAGCGCACCACAACACCAAGCGCCAGCAGCAGCACGCACCACACGAACAGCACAACGCAAGCGGACCAGCACAGCGAAGCACAGCACCGCACAAAACGGAGAGCACAGGGAACGCACAGCACGCACCACCGCGCCACGACAAAACACACAGAGCACAC
This sequence comes from Eutreptiella sp. 'Long Island Sound 2002', assembly GCA_964036045.1. Classification (NCBI taxonomy): domain Eukaryota; phylum Euglenozoa; class Euglenophyceae; order Eutreptiales; family Eutreptiaceae; genus Eutreptiella; species Eutreptiella sp. 'Long Island Sound 2002'. Next base: position 40,759,253 of record OZ038395.1, read on the forward strand.
AGCGCGGGGGAACACCGCAAAACACAGCGCCGCAGAGCACAGGGCCCCAGAGCGACGGGCAGCGCCAGAGGGCACGGCGCAACAAGCAGCGGCACCAAACGAGCGCAACACAGCACACGCCAGCACAACACCGGGCGACACAACGCGCAGCAGCGCGGCGCAGCACCGCACCGCACCGGGGGACGCACAGCACAACACGGCACACAGCACCGAGCGGCAGGAACGAAAACCGCGGGACACAAAGGGGGGGGGGGGGGGCAGCAACCACGCGGGAGCAGCCAACAGCCAAGGGGAAAGCACGAAAGAGGGACAGGCGCACGGAGAGCCGAGAAGCGGAAGGCCAACAAAAAAAACAACGCAAGCGCCGAGGCCCAGGGCACCCGGGGCCGGAAACCAGAGAAAGCCGGAGACAACGGGGGCGCACGGAGAAAGAAGAAAAAAAAAAAAAAAAACACCAAGGCCACAAGCAGGAGCGACGAAAACCCGAGACACAAAGGGGGGCGGGGCGGGGGAGCAACCACCAAAGAGCAGCCAACGGCCAAGCAGAGGACACAAACGAGGCGCGAGCCAAGCTGCGGGAGGCCGAGAAAAACAACCAACGGGGAAAGGCAACAGCAGCGAAAAAGAGAGGGGCAACCCCAGCCCGGAGGGGGCCAAGCAAAGCAGAAAGACAAAGCGGCCAAAGGAAAAGGTGAGGCGCACCAGAACGCGCCCGGGAGGCCGGCCCGCCCGACCCGGCCAGGAAGAGCAAGCACACGCAAACACGCACGGGACCCGGGCGTGGCGTCCTCCGACCCGCAAGGGGAGGTGTCGGCGTCCACACGAAACAGCCCCGGTGCACCGGCCGAGTCCCCCGTCGAAAGACGGACGGTACGGGAAACCGGACGCGTCAGTGAACGGGTCCACACACGCCAACCACCGCAGCGCACGCAGCCCAAGACCGACGCCGGAGGGACCCGCCAGGGACAACCCCATCGCGGGGCCCCGAACGGGTACGACGCGGAGAGCCCAGCGCCCCTGCCTCGGCGGGGGCCGGCGGCAGGCACAATGAGCCCGGTTCTCGGCCGGCCTCCACGTGCCCCGCGCAGCCGCCCAGTAAAGCCGGGGGCGCAAGCTCCCGGGGTGGGGAAAGGCACCACGGCGTCGGGAAAGCCGACCGGAGCACCGAGAGCGACCGGACCGGACGAGGCGCGGCGCACCACGCGGGGCCACGAGGCACGCCAGAGAGGCACGCCGCCGGCCACAACCAGGGCACACGGACAGGTGCCAAGCAGCGACGGCCGCCGGGTGCCACAAACCCGGAGAGCGCGCACAACACGCAAAGAACCACGGCACACGAACAGGTGCCAAGCAACAGCCAACCCACACACCACAAACCCCAGCCAACGAGGAACGGCAACAGCAGCGAAGGAGAGGGGGGCAACCCCAGCCCGGAGGGGGCCAAGCAAAGCAGAAAGACAAAGCGGCCAAAGGAAAAGGTGAGGCGCACCACAACGCGCCCGGGAGGCCGGCCCGCCCGACCCGGCCAAGCAAAACACGCACACCACCGCCGCCAAAGGACCCCAGCCAGGAGTGGCGGGGACCGCCCACCACCAGCGGCAGCGAAACCCAGCCAGGAGTGGCGGGGAGTAGCACACAGGAACCTCCGCCAGGAGTGGCGAGGGACCAACCACACCACACACCAGCCACAACCCCACCAACACACCACCGCCACACACCACACACCACACACCACACACCACCGCCGCAAGCGGACCCCAGCCAGGAGTGGCGGGGACCGCCCACCACCACCGGCAGCGAAACCCAGCCAGGAGTGGCGGGGAGTAGCACACAGGAACCTCCGCCAGGAGTGGCGAGGGACCAACCACACCACACACCAGCCACAACCCCACCAACACACCACCGCCACACACCACACACCACACACCACACACCACCGCCGCAAGCGGACCCCAGCCAGGAGTGGCGGGGACCGCCCACCACCACCGGCAGCGAAACCCAGCCAGGAGTGGCGGGGAGTAGCACACAGGAACCTCCGCCAGGAGTGGCGAGGGACCAACCACACCACACGCCAGCCACAACCCCACCAACACACCACCGCCACACACCACACACCACACAGCAACGCCGCCAACGGACCCCAGCCAGGAGTGGCGGGGACCGCCCACCACCACCGGCAGCGAAACCCAGCCAAGAGTGGCGGGGAGTAGCACACAGGAACCTCCGCCAGGAGTGGCGAGGGACCAACCACACCACACACCAGCCACAACCCCACCAACACACCACCGCCACACACCACACACCACACACCACACACCACCGCCGCAAGCGGACCCCAGCCAGGAGTGGCGGGGACCGCCCACCACCACCGGCAGCGAAACCCAGCCAGGAGTGGCGGGGAGTAGCACACAGGAACCTCCGCCAGGAGTGGCGAGGGACCAACCACACCACACGCCAGCCACAACCCCAGCAACACACCACCGCCACACACCACACACCACACAGCAACGCCGCCAACGGACCCCAGCCAGGAGTGGCGGGGACCGCCCACCACCACCGGAAGCGAAACCCAGCCAGGAGTGGCGGGGAGTAGCACACAGGAACCTCCGCCAAGAGTGGCGAGGGACCAACCACACCACACACCAGCCACAACCCCACCCACACACCACCGCCACACACCACACACCACACACCACACACCACCGCCGCAAGCGGACCCCAGCCAGGAGTGGCGGGGACCGCCCACCACCACCGGCAGCGAAACCCAGCCAGGAGTGGCGGGGAGTAGCACACAGGAACCTCCGCCAGGAGTGGCGAGGGACCAACCACACCACACACCAGCCACAACCCCACCAACACACCACCGCCACACACCACACACCACACAGCAACGCCGCCAACAGACCCCAGCCAGGAATGGCGGGGCCCGCCCAACACCACCGGAAGCGAAACCCAGCCAGGAGTGGCGGGGAGTAGCACACAGGAACCTCCGCCAGGAGTGGCGAGGGACCAACCACACCACACACCAGCCACAACCCCACCAACACACCACCGCCACACACCAGACACCACCGCCGCCGGCAAACCCCAGCCAGGAGTGGCGGGGACCGCCCACAACCACCGGCAGCGAAACCCAGCCAGGAGTGGCGGGGAGTAGCACACAGGAACCTCAGCCAGGAGTGGCGAGGGACCAACAACACCACACACCAGCCACAGAGCAACCGCCAGCCGAGGGAAGGCAACGGGAGGAACAGCCCGGCAGGTCCCCCCCCCCGAAAAAAAAAAAAAAAGGGGGGGGGGGGGCGGGCGCGCGAAAAAAGCCCACAGCCGCCAAACCGCCCACCAACAACACAGAAGGGGGCCAAACCCCCCACCCAGAGGGCACCGAAGAAAGGACCCCCAAACAGGCACAGGGGGACCACCCAGCCAAGACCGGCAACACCAAGCCAGCGACAGCGGCCCAGCGGAGAAAAGGGACACCGAAACAAGCAGAAAAAAAAAGAAAAAAAAAGCCAGCAGCCCCCGAAAGAAAGGAGACGGGGGAGAGACCACAAGGCCAGGGACAAGGACACCCAGCAACCGGAAAAAAAAAAAAAAACACAAAAGCGCAAAAAACACAACCCGACAACCCAGCCAAGAAGGGCGGGGCACAGCCGAGACCCGGGCGCCCACACCGCACACCGGAACTGGAAACGGCGGGGGGCAAGGGAAACGCGCAGGAAACCACACAGGTCCCGAAAGCAGGCCCACACCAAAGCCCAACCACGAACACCACAAACAGCCGGCAAAAGAGGGACAACACCACAAACCGAGCCCAAACACACCCACCCAAGACCCCAGCCACAACGGGCAGGGGTAAACAAAACCCACGACCAACCGCAACCCGGACCCAACCACAAACGCAAGCCAACAGTAGGAAACCCAGTGCCCACAGGCCGGGCACTGAGGCAGCCCGTGCCATGCAGGTGACCCGGCCAAACGAGATCCGGAGCCCGGGGGTAAGGCTGCATCCTAAGGCCTGCGCTGCTTTGGGACTCGAGGCGGAGCGTGCGACACCCAAGCGCCTCGGAACCCTAGTACCAAGAACATGCATGCATGCCTTGGGAACGGGATACGCCAGGAAGTCCGGTGAACCCCTAGGGTTCCGCCCAAAGGAGGGGACGTGCGCAAGCACGGGGGCCCACCCTCCCGGCGAGACAAGCATGTCACGCTGGCGGCGATCAGCCCTCCCGGTGTAGCCCGGGGCCGCTTTGTTGGGGGCCAACAGTCAGGTCTAGCGGGATGTAAGCCGCCTCCCCTCTTCACGCGCGGAGCCTCTTCCTGTTCATCACAGGGGCGACGCCAGGGGGAACCATGGGGCGCCTCTCCACGACCGAGTGCACCTACCTACCTACCTCCCACACAAGGTGGATCACGGTAAGCCAGTGAAGTCATATAATACTGCCAGCCTCGACCTCAGAGATTGGGGGTTGGGGATTGTACACCCGCATACCCTGTCGAGATTTGGACTGGTTTTTGTGGCCCTTTGTGCTTTTCCTTTTACGAAATTTAGACAATTGAGACCAGCGATATGGTTCTCAGGGACTCCTACGGGCTGGATGATTTCTTTCCTTTGGAGTGTGGACACGTGAAGCGTTTTTCAAGCCTGGGGTAAAAAGGCAACGTCAGTGCCTATCAACCCCACTCTGAGATCATGTACTGATTAATAACCTGAAGCTGAGAGCTGTTTGTACAGCGTGTTGTTTCTTTGCTGTCCGTAGGCCCTGCGTTACGGTACGGAGGCAAGAAGGCGTGTGATGGAGCAACAGTCCAGAGGTAATATTTCCTGGTCTGAAAGACTTTCGTGGGTGGCTGATAGGAGAATGCTTAGTATCCGAAAAGACGAGACCTTCCCTGATATCTTGCCATAAGAGCAACGCACAGCACCCCTATGCTACAAGTATACAACGCGCAGAAAAGGGTCCTGATGAGGCCTCAGGTGACAGGGTGAACACAGTAAATGCCCCCAGGGGGCCAGTGTTGCCCTATTTGCTACGTAGCACTGTACATGATTTTTCTGGTCTGCTAATGCACTGATGATACACCGACGTACTGATGACACATCAGGGTGTATACTGCATTGGATGTACATGGATACCCCTGACAACAGGTGTAAAGCACGCCGGAGATGGCTCTGAGCCACATCTCCTCAGCACCCCTCAAGTTGCAAGTGTCTACTACCTCTGAGGGTGTAGAACAGCCCACCGAGTATTCCATGAGCACCAGCTGAGAAGCTCATGCCGTTATCCACAGAGATGAACAACAGAGACAGCGTCTGAGAAGTTGTTACCTGTGATGAACTGTATTGAGTATTTTAGGATGGCAGTGGTAGTAACCAGGACCGTCACAGAAACCGCCGAATGGTGAGTAAGCTCTGGACTCAGGCAAACATAAAAGACCCTACAGAATACAGTAACATAACCTAGTTCACCCGGCGAGACACCCTTAGGTCTGCTTGACAGCCTACTGCAGGTAGCCAGGTGGGGGAGCTGTGAAGGCCTGACTGAGTAGCAGCCAGACGTAGTGTTGGTTATTAGTAACCTTCTACGTACACCTAGAGTTTTATGGGGTCCAAAAATCCCAAAACCAGCTACAGTCAGAAATACTACTTTTTTTGTCAAATTATACCATAGTGGTGTATGTGTAAGGTATGAGGCACATTTCCCGCGTTCTGAGGAACACCCAGTCTGCTTCGTTCCGTTTATTCATTGTTCAGGAGAATGAACTGGGATGAGTCGGGGTAGTAAAGCCAGGGGAGAGGAGGCTGGCCGGCTGTAACACTGAGAGAAAAATACCCTTTTCCCCTACTCGTGCGACGACGTGCACAGTCTGCTCTGAGGGAGGGTTATGATTGATTCTTTTTGTGTGAGAGTAGTGATGTATCCAGCCAAGGTCACCGGGCATGCCAGCACGCCCCCCTGCCCCCTAACTAACCATTCTATCGGAAGTCAGGGAGGTATGCTGAGAGTTACCCTGCAGTTAGCCGAAGGACTGTTTCAACACCCGGTTTTCGAACTGAAGGTCTGTATATGGTCCTCTGCTGGCACTGAGTACCAAGGTATGTAACTGCAGGAACCCGATTGAGTGGCTCTCCCTTTCTCTCTCCTTGTGAGATTTCAAGGAACGCCCACTGTGGGCCTCAGCAGCAAGGGCTAATTACCATTTGTCTGGATTATCATTCGTGTTGTATTGAACTTGAAGCTTGTCTTTCTTGCATAGTCAGTGAAATTTTTCACGGTAAAAATTTCGACCCAGTCTGTGGATGCTATAGCAAAACCTTTGGCAGTAAACACGCCACAGTATTTTGTTTTTCTATTGGAGTAGCTGAGTTTTGTCTGCTCTACCTTTTTTGCTCTTACACTGTTCTCAGGCAGAGAATGGGAACAGGCAGAACCTGCAGGCCAACCCTTTGTTCCCTGGGTATTCCTGTCATGAGTAGCCTGGTCTGGAGTATCCTACCCGTCCTTCGCTACAGGTTTGTTGTTATCCTGTCAGGGTACCTGTGCCTCCAGGCAGTACTGACAGTGATTGCTGCCTGTGAGGAAAGTGAGACTTGAGGAAATGGTGCGTACTGGAGACTAAGGAGGTATGTCAGACTCTTTACATGTCGTGAGCATGTCATGAACAATACCCCCGTCTGTATTTTACGGCTATGTACTGAATGTTTTCAGAAAACCTTTTGCTGCCTTTGTTGACAGACCACGGTGGTGAACTTACAAGCGCTTTGTATTGATACTAGAGAGGTATTGTGTTCTCAGAATTGTAGGGGTTTACTCGGTTCATGATTTCACCTGGAGTGATATGACTGTTGGAGCATGTTCTTGCTGATGGCCTGCATGGGTGATATGTTGAGTGCACTGCTGTGCAATGCCAGAAAAAAGGGGGGGGGAGCATTGCACCCCTGAGGGATGACTACATCCCTAAAATCTCTTGGTTAGAAGGCGCCCCCTGAGACACCCAACCTTGGTGTGGTGTCTTCGGGGGGAGTAAGAAAAATTGCTTTTCATTGGAGGTCGCCTTCTTGTCAGTGTACTGTGTTTACTGCGTGAATATGCTGTGTACGATTTGCTGTATTGCGTGTCTACTGTCGCCGCAGCTGTCGCCGCACTCCGTCGCTATCTGGATAATACAGTCGTCATCTCTGATTTTATTCATGACCAGCTGGTGTTTAGATTAGATTTGGAATGGCGAATGCGCTTCTGACTATTTTGGGTTTGATCTGAAAAATCCTTTGTATGTGTAGCATACTCAATACAAGACTCGCAAGATGGACACATGCTCGCCTTGTGTGTTGCGTGTGTGGTAAAACCCCCCCCTTTCATTATCACGCACCGAAATAATATCACGCATGCATGATATTGTTTTATACCTCCAAAATAATATCATGCATGCAATTCTTGACGCGAGAGGTACCAACACAAAAGGCGGAAATTCTTTTCTCCGGGATTTCTTGCAACACCATTGCGACTTGGTCCGGTTATTTGGAGAGAAATGCAGACATTGACAATTGCCTTGAAACTGGTTTAGGGTTGGGCTTGCGCTTGGGTTTAGGAGCAGATGCATCTCCCCAGAAAAGCAAAGAACCCTGAGCCCTCCACAGCAAGCAGGCACACAGAGCATATCTAACAGTTGCATCGGAATCTGTGCGAAGCCGGAAGCCACAGCAGGCACACGCAGCAGCATACCTGTGAAGGGGGAGAAAGCAAAGGGGGGTGAGGGTGAGCGTGATAGCAAAGGACCTCAACCCCCCCCCGAGAACAAGGGGTCACAGTTGCACGAATCTTCTGCGCATCCCTGAGTGGCGGTCAAAATAATATCACGCACCCCCTATTATCACGCACCGAAATATTATCACGCCCATGATAATGAAGGGGCGGGGGGTTTAGTGTATTGCGTGGGTATCAGGCTTGCCCATGATCCTTACCTTATCAACATCCTGTATTCCTCTGTTCACAGCGCCATGGGTTAGTGGTGCATTCAATAGGATTAGGAACTAGGTATTGGGATGTAGTATGTCGAGCTAAGGCTTAGTTGAGTGTACGTTTGAGGCAGATCCCAACGAAGGCTCGTTGTTATTGCACACTTGGCTTGGCAAGTGATTCTGCGTAGTGAGAGTTGTTGCACGCTATGCTTCGCCTTGTTGGTTACTTTGATTGTACCATTGACGCGTTCCCGTGGGGGGCCTGGCCACGGGACGCTGCGGTGGACACGCACAAGCAAGCAGGCAGGCAAAGCACTGCGCTCGCAGGGGCATCATTACGCTCGTGTCATGTGACAAAGCGTTTCAGGATCCTTGCCACTCTGAAACAAGGGAACAAAAGTATGTACAGCAACACATCAGGATATGTACACATGGGGTTAAGACTTGACTGGGGTAAGAGCATCACAGGATAATAGACACTCAGTCCCAACTCATATCACAATCCCAGGTCCGACCCTCACAGTGGCTGGTGGGGGCGGGGGCTCAAACACAACCCATGCCCTGCTCAGTCCGGTCCCTGAAACCCTGCCAATAGGGGGGGGGGTCCCCCCAGCCAGAGGCGAATTCTTGGGAACCAAGGTACACCAAGGCCAACCAACAGTGGCTTCCCATGCTCCCTGAACAGCAGGTCTCAACTCCACTCTGAGCCAGAGATATGGCCCCGCCATCATCCCCCAGGAGTTCGTAGCTGAAAATGGGCTGTTTCAGCCCAAACTGATATTAGCTCAAAAATCTCCGAAATTGACCCCTCGTCCGGACCCGCCAAAGGTAGGGACGAGGCAACTGACCCTATGCCCTTTCAAGTACGAACTCCCTGGAGCCCTCACCCAACCTGGTTCCCTCTGAGATCCCGGCATCGGGGCACCACGGGTTAGTCAAGTGGGGTCATGATGCCAAAATCACCAAAATTGGCGTCATTCCCACGAGTGGCTTGCCCGGTCAGGGCAGGGCTGATGGCCCACAGGATGAGAAGCAGGACCTGGGACCTTCATCTGAGTGCACAACCTCGAATTAGGCCTGGGCTCCTTGTGGGCATAGAGATATGGGGCCGCCAATTGACCACACGGGGGGGGTGAAATTGGGGTCCCAAAAGGGGGTCATTTGGGCAGCTCAAAATGAGCCAAAATCCGGGGTACTCTCACTGGTATATCTCCACGCCGGCTTGGAGATCGGATCCGCCATTACATATGCGATCCACCAGGAGTCCAACAGAGACTGCCATGTACTTGGCTCCTAAAGATCACCAAGCGACTCGGCGTGGTGACAATCCCAATTGGGTCCACAACTGCCAAATTGGCAAAATTGTCCACACTCACCTTGGGCTAGCACCTTGACGAAGGTTGCTCCGCTTTGCCCACGTGGTGTGCGAACCATGGTGACCAATATCCATAACACCCATGTCATATATGGTCCATTGGTCCATGCGTCCGGCGTGCACGAGGGGGCTGAACATGGTGCACGGCGGGCAGAAAAGGTGGAAAATTGCTCAAAATGGCCGAAAATGCGCACACTCATGGGTGGGGCAAATGAGGGACATGCCCAACTTGGACCGGAGTGTCCCATAGGATTCGTATCAAGTCATATGCGTCCAACATATCTTTTGGGTGTCGCCCAAACACCTCCGGCTTTGGGAATGGCAGGGTCGCCAAGTGAGCCCATGATGTGGGATCGTCCCAAATCGCCAACATGGCGGCCACGGTATGCCAAGCCCAAGGGGAGTTATTCGCCGGGTTCAAGATATGTTGGGCACCGAAGTATGTACCCCCATAACATACTTGGGTCATGATGTCAATTGAGCGCAATGTTGAGATACACGGTCGCCACTTGACATCCTGACGGGCAAAAAACAGCAAAATTGGCGAAAAAACACGCAAAAGTGCCTTGAAAACTACACAAATATATTATGATATCTCCGGCTTGGATTCAGTAATCGACCAATCCTTCTAACCACAATGACTCGACACCAATGACCTCCGATTCCACATATGTCCTCCACTTGGGGCGCTTTGGAAGGCCGCGCGCGCTGCCTCCCAGGTGGGCACATGCAAATATGGAATATTGCAAAAAACACACCTTGCTCGCAACGCATCGCTTCGGGAGCGCTCCACAAGCGTCCCTTCACGAAGGTTAGGCTTGCGAGTGTTGGTTGGGAGTACAATGAAAGGCCTCGTGCAATATGGGGTCCATTGGCGGGTTAGTCTTGGAATGGTGCACCCGCCAAATGGGCACGTGATATGACACCAAATATGGCATACAACCCTACCCTCGCCTTCTACACCCAACCTAGTGGCCTAGAATCAAAGTATGCCTATATTTTAGCGTAACCTTGGTCCCTCAACACGCATGCAAGTGCTTTGTTCGAAAATCGACCTCCTTTCGGAAAGCCGAATTTTAGCATGCACGCAAAATATGTTGCCAATATATATATGGACATCATATATGTACTATCCGGGGAAGACAAGTGATATGCCCCGGATGTAGAGGCAAGCAAAGAGGGAGAAAACGCCAACTCAACATACTTCTACACGTACTTGGACGCCAAGTACGTGAGAAAGCGCACTTCTTGGAGAACACTCAAAATAAATAACCCTTTGGGCCTATGGAGTTCGGATCCTTTGGCCTCATCCTATGACTATGGGGGGCAAAACCTCATACACAGTGCCTATGAGGCACGTTAATTCGTCCTTGGGCGCTTGAACGCTCGTAACCCTTGTTATTCCACTCGGGGGTTCAAAGCGCCTTCGGCCGCCCAGATTTTCTCAGAAAAATCTGGGACGCGATGCGTTCTATCAAGGAGACAATTGCGGATCACTCGAAGACTGTTTCAGTCTTAACCTCAAGAAAGATCGCCTTACAGAATCATCTAATGCAGTGCACGGAACGGGCTACGTCTGGCGGCGATTTCACGACAATTAGAAATCGCGGTAGAAATCGGGTATTTCACCGATTTCTAACCGCAAATCGACCAAGACAGTAAAATTATGGTAATTCCACATCGATTTAATGGTTAGAAATCAGATTCCAGATTTCGCGGGTTAGAGAACAGGGATATCCCGCTGACAGCCGGTGTCAACGGCTTCCGCACAGGTGTGACGGCTCACAGGCCTCCGGGCCATGGGCCATAGCTTTCTGGGTACCGCTTCACCTCCCTCCCTAGAGCAAACCCTGTGGGGGGCTCGATGACACCCAAGCATGGCAACGGGTACCCAGGACCATCTCCTGAAGGGGGGGGGTATCACATCCTCACTTCAGGCCGATTTGCCGGTTAGGCTGCCCAGTGCAATCCCACAGTAAGACAAGTACGGTGCTGTAGCTGTTAGTAATTGCAAGTATAGTATCAAGTGACAAGTCCCGGGTCCTGGCGGCGATTGTTCGGCATCCAAAGGACCCGTTAACCCATACCAGGCGCACCGGGTGCCGGCTGCGACGGTCACTACCACAGTGGCAGTGGCATACACGGCCAACATAGGCGTCTCACGACGACCGAGGTGGTCCCACAGGTCGAAAGCGACCACAAAAATCAATCAGGCTACCCCGGGCTTCCCAAGGCCGCAGTCTGGGGGAGAGTCCCCACGGGTCCTTCCTTGGGCGCACCATGTCCATATCCACGACGCGAGTCCAGAGTGGTAAAGCCGAACGAGCTCATCCATAAGGGATCGGGCATCAAGGCCGTTTTTTCCCTCCGCCAATTACCAGGAAGGCCATGCATGGGGGAGTCCCCATGCAGTCCGGGCGGAGGCGTCGACTCTTCAAACCACCAGTTTCCCAGGCAGACTGACCGAGGTCAGGACACCGGAGGTCGCCACCCAACTGCAAGTGCGTCTGCAAGTCGGTAGGCTCACACTGGGACTGACAGTGGCAGACCGCTGGGAGTGTAGTCAGGCAACTGGGCTTCCCGCCTGGCGCCATCAGGATCTCAGCACATCACAGCCAGTAGGGCACACGGTACTACGGGCACTCAAACAGAAGAATCTGTACTTAGGTACTGGTGCAGGCTGGACCTTATGCAAGAGCATGTACACGGCAACTCAGGGCGCCTTCGTATTCCGATTTGTGTCCCTTCAGGGGGTAAAACAGTCCATATCTCGGTGATGGACTGACAACACTTAACATACAGATGCACATATCCTGGGGAACAGAAAAATAAGCAATAAGCGGCGTAATAGGCGTGTAAACACACTCTGGACAGAGCGCCAAACCACGCCCCGGTTAGGATAAGGCATATGCAGGAGGGTGGACAGGAAAACGCCTGAGTTGAGGCCATATATAGTCTGCAGACACACGTGGACTGGTCTGGATCCCGCAAGTGCCATGGGACCAGACCACACACCCAAAAATCGCAATGCCGATGACAGCGGCATCCGTTGCGCAACGTCGTATGGGCCTCCAGGCCCCAAGAGCTCAGGAAATGTCAAGGTCGGTCGCCCTGCCTGGTTTCCCAAGGATTCAGCCGGTGGGGAGTGACGAATAGAAGTGGAAGAGAGGGGCCATCCTGCTCTGGATTCAGCAGGGGGGGGTATATGGCCACTCTGATGGCAGGTCACCGGAAGATGGAAGAGAGCAAGCAAGTGAGGGACGATCCGTCGACCTAACAAGCGCTCAAACTGCATAAGGGGGGAGCTCAGGGCGGTGATCAGGCGCCCCTGGCTGCAATCGCCCGGGTGAGTGCTGCCGAGACATGGATCTTGGTCGTGTGCTTGCTGATGTAGTCCATGAAGCAGGTGTTGATCCGCGGCACGAGCGAGGAGACGGGTTCCGTGGTGTCGTGGGACGGCCCATAGCCTCGCCAACGAACCTTGAACTCCAGACCTCCGGGTGCTGAGGCGTTCGGACGCTGGGCCAGGATCTTCTCGACGGTATATTCGTCCTGCTCAGCATAGTCGTCGTCCGAATCAGCCTCATGCGCGGCATAGTCCAGGGACACATGTTGGCCACGGAGGTCGGGTTCCCGCACACGAAGTTGACTCTCGTGGCGCTCCCGGAACTGTCCGTGACCCACCTTGATGCGGTGGGTGTCCTCACCAATCCTGCGGACCACCTCTCCGGGTGTGAACCAGGTTTTGGTGCGGTGGGTGCCCATAGGGCGGGGTCTGATCACCCACACCGGGTCTCCCACCCTGAATCTTTGCGCTGTTGAGCTCGGGGCGGACTTCTGACGCTCAGCATGCTCCTTCTGGAGCTGCTGGCGGATGTCCCGCACCGTTGCCTTTTCCCGCGCAAAGAATTCCTTGGCGTCCATGGCCATACCATCACCAGACAAGGGAAGTCCCCGACCAAGGGGGTCCCTGCCGAACAGAATCTGGTGAGGGGACAAACCACCCGGAGTGGGGGTGTCATGATGGGCCTTCAGAGCGGGCCACATCTCCTCAAACCAGTTCCGACGTGGATTGGTGATGTGAATCTTGCGCAGCTTCTCGAACAGCTGTCGACCAGCCACTTCAGCTCGGCCGTTAGACCGGCTGAGATAGGCGACGCTCTTGGCATGACGTATTCCCATGAGGGAACACATGGCGTTGAACCAGCCACCAGTAAACTGGGGCCCTCGGTCACTGCAGATGGTGCGGGGGATGTCCAAGACGGTCAGCCAATGACAAATCATCATGACTGCCACTTCCTTGGCAACCAAACCTTTTTTTGCGTGCCGGAACGGCTACTACGTAGCCGCTGTGGCGATCCACACAAACGACCACACAGTCAAAGGTCTCCTTGACAATGTGAACTTCGGGCATGGAGAAGACGTCCATGGCCACGCTCTCCGTGGGCTGGTCAGGCACCGGAGTCCATTGGGCTTCCCCTTTGACGTTCCGGTTGTCGGGATTGCAGGCCTGACAGACCGAGCAACCCTTTCTGACCTTCTTGATAGCGCTGTAGAGACTGATCGGGTCCATTTTGAACCGGCGCTGCATGTCCAGGGCTTGCTTTATGACCCCTGGGTGCATCATGTGGTGGTGCCAAGCCTCACACAGCTCGAGCACCCGGGACTCGGGGACCAGCAGCTTACCATTCCGGTAGAGCTTGCCATCTTCCTCAGTCAGCCCCTTTGGCCACTTCTGCCCGTCATCAGGGTCGGTCACAGCCCTATACTCGGCCTCAAAGGCCTCAGACTTGGCGTAGTCGTCGGTCCAGTCGTCCTGGAGGCAAGATTCAGGGAGGAGGTGCTTGTCGGACTCAGCTCCTTCAGGGGCGACTACTCTGATCGCTCTGCCCATCCTCGTTCCGAGGGGGGCATCCGCAGCCATGACGATGAAGCATTTAACACCCTCCTCCTCCATCAGGCGCTCCATTTCTATGATCCTCTTGGCCTCGGCGGTCTCAGCCTCATCACCATGGGCAGACACGTCTGTCATCCCCTTGCTGGCGGGATAGGCCCACCTACTGAGACAGTCCGCCACGGTGTTGTCCTTGCCAGGAGCATACACAAACCGTGAGGTCGAACTTGGCCAAGGTCTCATGCCATCTTGCCCGTCGGGACGCGGGACCTGAGGGAGTGACCACGTGCTCCTTGTGCCACGACTGGAGACTCTGATGGTCGGTGCAGACGGTGACGGGATGGAGGGCTATGTACCCAGCCCATTTCCTGAGAGCCATGACGATGGCATACGCCTCCTTTTCTCGGGGCGTCCACGTCCTTCTCTGGCCTTCCGCCAGGACTCGGCTCCAGAAGGCCACTGGCACGTGCCTCCCATCGTCAAGCACTTGTTCCAACACAGCGCCAACGGCGTAGTCGGAAGCGTCGGTGCGCAGGACGAACCCTCGGTCAGGATCCACGAGCTGCAGACCCACTGCGGATAGCAGCGCCTGCTTCATCCCCTCAAAGGCACGGTCGGACTCAGCATTCCAGACCAGAGCATTCTTGGACCCCTTCTTGGTCTCCTCTCGTTTGCCCTTGAGCATGGTCGTCATGGGGGCTGCATACTCGGCATACATCTTGATATACCCCGAGTAGTAGTTGCAGAACCCCAAGTACGCCCGTAGCTCAGAGACCGTTTTGGGCTTTTCCCAGTGCTCAATCGCGGCCACCTTGCCAGGTATGGGCTTCCGCTGCGCGTTCCCAACTACGTGGCCAGCGAAGAACACCTCGCTTACCGCAATGGTGGCCTTGTCACTGCTGCCCGTGAGTTTGTGCCGAACCAGAAGGTCCGGCACTCGGCTGACGTCCCCCTCATGTGCCTCCAGGAGCTCCTCATGGCTCATACTGGGGTCCCCCGACGCGATGATCACGTCGTCCACGAAGGGGTCCACACAGTCACGCACCAGCTCAAGCAAGTTCTCCAGCATCCGCTGAAAAGCCGCATTACCGTTGGTAACGCCCATGGGCATCACCTTCCACTGGAGAGGTCCAAGTGGGGTGCTCATGGCTGTGCAGGCACGGGACTCCTCGGCGAGAGGCATCTGATGAAAACCATGTTTCAGGTCAATCACCGTGAAGATCCTCCGCCGGTGTTGTTTTCGCAGCATGTCCTCAATGAGGGGCAGCGTATAGCTCTCATGCTGCGTTTGGGCGTTTAGGCCGCGGTAGTCGACCACGAGCCGCCACTCACCGGCTACCTTCTTGGGGACGACAAAGCACGGGGAGGCCCACTCGGAGTGGCACGGCTGAAGCCAGCCTCTCCCGATGAAATCACGGAGTATCTTCTCCATGGCCTCCTTCCTCTCGCCCCTCAGGGCGAACTCCCGGTGTCGATACACACGGGCGTCCTGCTTCAGTCGTATCTTGGCCTCGCCATACGGTCCACGCACCGGTGGGGGAAACACAGGTTTTCCGCTGAAGAAGGTGTCCCAATACTTCTGCTTCAGCCTGGCCCTCAATGCTTGGATCTTGGGACACTCATCGGACTCCGCCTTGGCTTTTCCGGGCACCTCGACCACTGAGCTTACTTGAGGGGTAGCGACCCCACTCGGTTTTGGCTCAGGTGGTCTTCCCAGGTGGCCCAAAGGGCCATCTCTGGTCTTGCCTCGGAACAGGTCGCCATGGGTGGGTGGGTTGCCGCCGATTGGCTCGTCCTGACTGGACATGTGGTCCAGCACCCTCTTTACGAAAGTATTTTCATCATAGGAACCAGAGACGATCGAGTCCACTTCCCACCAGGCTTTGTCCGGGCCCTTGCTCTCACGCTGGCTTCCCCAGTCGTGAAAGGGCTGATCCATATACCCCTGAACCAGGTCGAACTCCTCTTCAGTGAGGGGGTCCTCCGATTCTCCGATGTCAACAGGGGAAACCGCAAAGCATTGCCGCCATGGCCCCGCCATGATGCGGTTGACACACACGAAGTCCGTGGTGTCGGCCTGTTCAAGGCCCCCATCCACATAGTGGAATTCCGTTGGCCATCTCTTGGGTGGCATGGGCTGTCCCTTAGCGTCCTGATAGACAATCTCTCCAGCCGGTAGGACGACCTTGTTCAAGGTCATGTTGGTCAATGAGACCACCCAATCTCGGGTGCGTTCCTCCCCGGTGCATCCCATAGGAACAACCAGCACTGCCTTGGAGCGGTCCTTGCGAATCTTCGCTACCGCCCTTGGAATGTCCCATCGGGGGCAATGGATCCACATCAAACCCTCATGCGGACCCCAGTGCTTCTTCCACGCCGAGTCCTGGGCGCTCCAGTACTTCTCACAAACCCGAAGATGGGGGGCGTTCCTGAAGAGAACGCATCCAGGGCCAGATCCGAAGCTCCCAGGTCCGCGACCACTCGGCTCGCCACTTCCGGCATTACGCCGTACTCCTGGTTTGCTGGCCCAGTTGGCTCAGTGCCCAGCGCGGCTACTTTGAGCTGATTGTGTTCCAGGTGGATCCATTGGCACTCCACATGGTGCTCAGGTGACGAAAGCCACGAGAGCTGGTCGTCCTGGTACAGGGTCATTGAGGCCTGGGCCGGGAGAAGACCGGAGTCCGTCTCCATCATGAAGTCGTACCCAACGATCATGTCCCAGTCCATCTCGGCCTCGTAGAAGCCACCTTGCAGGAGGATTTCCTTGCCGAGGTCTGGGCGGCTCAGCTCAAGGTGGTTCAGGAACTGCAGCCCAATGGCCGCCTCCTTTGTGCCTCCCATCATGTACTGGCCGTTCGCCACCTTCAGCCTGACAGGTTTCCGACTGTCGGTCAAACAAGTAGGCCAGCCTTGACCAAGCTGACCTGAGCTCCCGTGTCGACCAACACGTCGAAGACCTTCTCCACTTCCCCGCATAAGGCACGGACCTTAAGGTGCAACTGCCGCTCACGCCCGACACGGCGCACGGCGTGCAAGCTCAGGATCTCCGGCCGTTCCAGAAGCTCAACAAGCGACTGGTGCAGGTCGTGGACAATGGGGTCAGGCTGCCCATCTGCAGCATCCAGCTGCGGTCCGGGTGATCCTCGGATACTCTCGGATAGATCTTGAAGCACATCGAATACATTCTTGGTCGCGAAGGATGGATGGGTGCAAGGGTTCGTGCCTTCACTTGCCCTCACCCTACCACCGCGACTGTCTTTCGCTTTGGGTGCCGGACCGGGCCTTTCGCCCGCGGCAGTCCCTTTGTGCTTACCATCTCCCGACTGGGATGGTGTGGCGCTTCCCACGACACCATCTTGCGACCGCCCTAGCTGGGGCCCTTTGCTGCAGGGGCTCCGCTAAGGGGCGTCGGTTGTGGTGGTAGTAGGGGTACCCTCCTCCGCATCGACCACGTTGACACCCTTCTTTTTTCCCCCTTTCTTACCCTTCTTGTCCTTGTCCTTGTTCTTGTCGGTCTCTTTGTTCTCCTTGTTCTTGTTGTCCGACCTGGGGACCAAGTTCCTCTTGATCTCCTGGTACTTCTTGGCCAACTCGGTCCCCACCGACATCAGCTTGGAGTAAGTAAGTAAGTAAGTAAGGGCGGCCGCGTCCGCCGCCTCATCTGACTCCTCCTTGTTTGTTTTACATGGTGGCCGCCTCTGGCGGGAAGGAGTGCTCTCCACCATTAGTTCCCCTGGCGACCCCTGTCTCACCTCACGGCCGAGACTTCAACCAGGTTCCCTTCGGGCATGACCGGTGGTAGGCTCCCTTCAGTCGCTGCCCTCACGGTTTCAGCTCCTTCCGGTCACCCTTTGAAGGATCCCCCGGCCTTCCCCCCCTAGCACAGACTATTGGGCGCCTGCAGGCGGGTTTCCTGTGGATAGCCCTCGCCGACAGCGGAGCATTTCTCTCTGTCAACCAAATTCCACCACTCTGCATCCCTCACGGGCTGGAGTACCCCCTCGGCTCCCGGATGCACTTGGTTTTCGTCCATCCACGGCTGGAGGCCAGGGGGCGACCCTTTCCACGTTCCCCCTGGTCCCGCTCACGCGTGAACCTACGTGTACTCAGGCCATTGACCCCGGGATCTCAAGGTCAACCCTCACCCCTGCGCACACCTCACGGCCGTCCCGGAGTGCAGGGCATTTTCCCGACTTCCCGTGGCCAGGCTCCCCATGGTTGGCCCACGGTTCACCACTCCGTGGCGACTGGTTTCCCAATCCCATGGGGCTGTTGCTTGGCGCTTTCGGGCTCCCTGCCCTTCCCATGTCCCATTCCCCGTTGTCTCATCCCGGCACAGGCCCGTTCCCAGCGTCCCATGGACTCCCTACCCCTTCGGGCCGTTGTGCGGCCCTAGCCACATGCCCTTCTCCGCCCCATCCTCTTGTCCCTGCATCCCGTGTTTTTACCCCACCGGGTCGCCTGCTACCCTGTGGCGCTGGCCCACTGGGGCCTCTTCCTTCCAGGGACTGTTTCGTGCGCCTAGCACGGGTCGCTCCCTTCCCGCCCCCGTCCCTTTCCCCTGTCCCGCGGCCCTGGCCTAGTCCCCCGGGCTGTCTTGCGGCCCCATCCCATCCCTCATCCCGTGTTTATACCCCACCGGGCCGCCAGCAACCCCGTGGCGCTGGCCCACTGGATCCTCATCCATCCGGGGACCGTTTCGTGCGCCTAGCACGGGTCGCTCCCCTCCCTCCCCCACCCCTCTCTCCTGTGCCGTCTCCCTAGCTATCCTAGTCACCTGGGGCCGTCGCGTGGCCCTAGCGGCTCGTCTTTTTCTGTCCCGCCTCCTTGTGGTGTTGTCCGCTTTTGTTTCCCCCCCTTTTTTTTCTTTTTTTTTTCGCCTTTTTTTTTTGCTTGGTTCCCTCCTCCCTGCATGCACGCACAACATCACTGCATCGCCATGTTGTTTCTGTTCGGTGCTCACGTCCAGTCCCTCCGCCATCCTGTGGCGTTGCCCATGGCGGTCCCCGGCCATGCCGGGCGACCCAGCCATTCAGCCGGCGTTGCTGTACAAGTTTCCGCTCTCTCCCCTCTCTACCCTCCCCTCCCCTCTGTCTTCTGCCCGCCCTCTTAGTGTCGTTCCCCTGCTCTGTGTGCTCCCCGCTGGTTGTCTCCGCGCCAAGGCTGTATCTCGCCCGCCCTCACGTGCCTCAGGGCCTCCGCCCTGTCTTCTGTCCTGTAGGCCGACCTGGGCGGCCTCCCCAGACACCCCTTCGGGGGGACTCCCCCGTCGTCCTCTCCCGCCGGCCGCCCCTCCATCAGTTCCCTGATGGTCGGGTGGGGCGGCCGGTACGGCTCTATGCGGGTCAACGGCATGGTGTTTCTCTGTGAGACATTGTGTCCCTTTGCGCCCTCGTTGGCCCCCTGTGCCCCCCACCTCCCGCACCCTGACTCCTCTTTGTGCCCTTCCTGTGTGTCCGCCCGTCCTGCCGTTGTTTTTTTTTTATGCTCGCGCTCCGTGCTGCTCCCGCGCGCCCTGCGTGTGACCTCTGCTCTTCTTCGTGTTACCCTGGTCCCGCTGCTCTCGTCGGTCTCCCTTCCCATTCTCCTGCTCGCAGTCGACCCTGCCTGCACGTCTACCCTCCCTGCCCGTGCATCGCTGTCACTCGTGTGTGCCACTCGTGTGCCCTGCCCCTGCCCCTCCCTCTCGCCCCTACCCTTTCCCCTGGGTGCTCCCTCAGTCCCCGCCTTTCACCCCATCCTGGCTGCCTGGCGCATTGTGTGGGGGGGGGGCCTCAATTGGTCAGGTGTGTACCCGCCACTGTGCTCCAGCCGCGCCTGCCTCACGACCCTCATCGCCTACTCAGATCCATGATTGTCCGTGTCACGCAGACAGTTTGTCCCTTCCCTCGTTCCTGGATGGGGTAAGAGTCGGGCTGCTTCTTCAGGGTTCAGGGCATTGTCGCCTTCGGACCGAGGTTGCGGCGTGGCGTTTGATGTGTCCCACGTTGGCTTCCTCCTTCGCACTGGCATGCTCGCTTGCGCTGGCCCCCCTCGGTCACACACCTGCGTTTCCGGGTCACCTGGTCGTGGGGGGTGGGGCGGTCAGAGTCACCCTTGTGGGCCGCTGCCACCGGCCCTGGGTTATTTAGGTCCTTAGGATTTCAAAAACCCCAGTGGGTACTGGCTTTTCGGAGGTCAACATACAGCCACACAGGGGAGGGTTGTGGGTAGCGCCTGGGCACCTGCATGTGCAGTCTGTGTGTGCGCTGGTGCATGCAGGGTGGCCTGGCGGAGTAGGTGGGGGGTGGGTGTATCTGTGGTCTGGTCTTTGGCCCTGTACCCCCCATGTGCTGGAGACGCTTGCCGAATTCCCGCCGCTGCAGGCCTGGCGTGGTGGACCCCTCTGAGCATGGCGCCCGTAAGCTCATTTTTTTCAACGCAGCACCTTCCTGCCTCGGCAGAGAGCTGCAAGTCCGAGCCCTGGCGCCGCGCTGCTCCCCGCCTTCGCCGGCCGTTCTCGCCTGTCACGACCTCGCGCTCCGCTCCGTCACCGTACCACGATACTGCTCCCCGTCTGCTGCCCTTTCTGCCCCACGCTGTTTGCCGTACCCACGATACGTCGCGCGTCCCACTGCCCGGTTGCCTCCTCCGCACTCGCCTGCGCCCCAGTACTCCGCCGCCCCTTCTCCCCTCTCCCCCGCGGCTGGTCCTGTGCTCTCCGCTTGGGGTTCTCGTCCGCGTCCTCCATCACCACATCCCCCTCCGCTGTCAGCCGTGTCCCTGTCCTCCTCCGCGCACCTGCACCTCTCTGCTCCCCTCCTCCCCTCCTCCTGTCCGTCACATCCCCTCCTCACCCTCCTCCACCTCCACCGACCCCCTGCGTCCGCCTCCCCGCATCCCATCTGCCCGTCCCTCCGCACGCCCCTGGCCCCCTGCCCCTAGCGCTCCCCGCTCCTGTCCCTGCCCGGCCCTACGCGCCACCGTACCGTCCCTCCCGCTGCAACAGCTCTCGCAGCATCTGAACCCTGGGCTTCTTCCCCTTCTCCTGGGGACAGTCCAGGCGCACCCCCGGGAGCGCCGCCCCCAGCATCCTCCTCCACCGCCACTCTTCCATTTCCGGCCCCCTTTCCCCGGGCCTCCCCGCCCTGCCGATCAGGTCACTGAAGGGGCGGGGGCCCCTCTTATCCCGCCTTCCCCTCGTCTTCCCCGCCCACTTCACGTAGCGGGCCAGCTCTGCCACGTCCCCCTCCGCCCACCCCACGACCGTTCCGGGTCTCCTCCGCGGCGGCGCATACTGCCGCGGCGGCGGGAACTCCGAGTCCCAGTCTGTCGGCGTCGGCTCCGGACTGGGGCTTGCCGGCTGCGGTGCCCCCTCCGCCTCCCCTGCCCCTCGCTCCTCCCCCCTGCGCCGCCTCTCCTTTCCCGCCCTGCCTCCTCGTCCTCCTCCCTGTCCCTTTTCCCTGACGGCGACTGCCCCTCCACGTCCGTGGAGGGGGTGTCCCCTTCCGGATCCGGGAGGACCAAGCGGGCCCCCCGGGCCACCCTCTCCTCCTCCTCCCGCACCCTGCGCTCCCGCGCCGCCACCGCCCCGTCCCTGTCCGCCAGCATCGCCGCCTCCCCCCTGATCCGCCTCCATGCCCTCTCCTGCATCTCTCCCTCTTGCTCCGATGGGATAGCCGGCCATCGGAACGGCAGCAGCGGGGTATCCTCCCGCCGCCTACCCTCCTCCTGTCGTCCTCCCTCCCTTTACGCGCTCTCATCTCCCTCCTGCCTCCTCCGAAGGTCCGCCCCCGCCCTCTGCGGTTCCTCCACTGCCTGTGCTTCCCCTCCCTGCGGCCTGTCGGTTCCCTCGTCCTCCCCTCCTCCGTTCCGCCCACCTCACCCCTGTCTCTGGCCTCCCTCTCCCGCAGGCTCCTCCCCGCCTCTCCGAACCTCTCCCACGCCCTCCTGTGCTCCTCTCCCTTCCCCTCCTGCGCTCCCCACGCTGTCCCACCGGCCTGCTGGTGTTGTTGCATGTGCGCCTGTGGCTGCATGCCTGGGTACATCGGCAGGGGCGGGTGCATCATCCCCATCGCCAGGTATGGCGGCAGCGGGAACGGTGGGACGATTGGTGGGACGGCTGGCGGGACCACACCTCCCCACCATCCCAATCCCGCCCCCGGAAACACTGGCGAGCCCATGTACCCAAGGCCACCCCCTTTCCCCTGCCCTTTGCCTTGTTGCCCCGTCGTCCCGCGTCCCTTGCCGCCTACTCCGTGGAGTCCCGCCTTCCCTTGTCCCTTCCCCTATAGCCCTTGTTGCCCCGCCCCTTTCCCCTGCTTGCCCCTGCCGGCCTCTACCTGTTCCGCACCACTGCTCTGCACCGCTGCGCTGCTCTGCTCTGCCTGCCCCCCCCTTCTCCCCGTCCTCCCCGGCTCGATCTCCAACTGGTAGATGGTGTCCGGCCCTTGCCCTGGGGGCTGGCGGCGACGGCGCTGGTGCTCCACGTGCGCCAGCGCCTCGTACCGCGCCGCCTGCTGGCGGCGCGCCTCCCTCTCCTCCTCCGCCCTTACCGCCGCACTGACCCCCCGGGGCGACCTCGGCGGCGGCTGCCTGAACGAGTGTTGGGGCTGCGGCCACTGTCGCCCCCATCCACTCCATTTTCCCCCCTTTCCTGCCAGATGTCCCTTCGCGTGTACAGCCCCCCTCGTCCCTGTCTGCCCTTTCCTTTTCTTGCCTGTCCGCCCTCTCCCTCCGGTGCTCACGCTGCCGTATCCGCTCCCTGCCGCTCCCGCCTCTAGCTGCCCTCGTGCGCCCTTGCCTTCCTCCTGCCTCGCACCTCCGGGAGGATGGACTCCATGGCAGCCGCCGGCACATTGGGCGCCGACGGTTGTCCTGGGCCTCCGTCCACCGCCATCCTCCCCGCCCCTTCGCCCTCATCCTCCGACACCTCGAGGATGTCCCTCTGACTCCTACCCTCCCTCCTCCTCACGTCCACGTCCGCCCTCACATCCCCGACACTGAACGGGTCCACCCCTGGCCCTCCCGCTGCCCTTTGCCCCTGCCCCTCCCCTTGCCCTCCCGCCCCCGCCGCCACCCCCTCTGCCCCGCCCCTCCCCGCCTCCGCCTGTCCTCCCTTTTCCTTCCCCTCTCCCTTCCCCACCACGGCTCCTTCCCCCCTTCGTCGCCCTGTAGCCCCCGGCCCTTCCTCCCTGACCGTCTCCGGGCTCTCCAGAGACAAGGGCGACGACACGCCCGCAGACGTCGCCGATGACGCCGGCGAGGGGGGCCGCGGGGCTGCGCCCGCCTGCATGCGAGCCACTGCTGCCCGCACCGTCGGCAGCTGGCTGGGCTGTGGGTCAGGCATTTGTGACATATCGCTGCACATGGGATCACGCTTGAGCCCTGCGCCCTGTCGCCGTTGTCCCCCACCTCCCCCTCCCTGTACCCCCGCCGTTCGCGCGCCCTACGTGTGGGGTGCCCTGTCATATTCTCCCTGTTGCCTCGGACGCTCCAGTCCGGGGTACCGGGTTCACCCCCAGACGGTCCAGTCCTGGGGCTGATGCCGTGCTTCTTTCCGCCCCGGATGCTCCAACCCGGGGCGCCTTTTTTTTTTTTTTGTATTCTCTCAGTTGCCTCGGACGCTCCAGTCCGTGGCACCGGGCCTACCCCCGGACGATCCAATCCGGGGGCTAGCGTCGTGCTTCATTCCTCCCCGGATGCTCCAATCCGGGGCGTCTTTTTGTCGCACTCTCCCTGCCGCAGTCTGCACTGTCGCCGTCCTCGTCCCCGCTTCACTTTCCCCGCTTCTTGTTCCGCCCTACGACTCTGCGTGCCCAGTCCCGGACGCTCCATTCCATGCGACTGGCGCTTCCGCCGTCCCTTTCCCTCCGGTCCCCTTCCTGACGTCCAGGCGTGCGGCGAAACCGTACACTTGTCCCGCCCTCATATCTGCCGGATTCTCTCTCGTCTGCGTGCCATCAGGCGTTCCTTCTGCTCGTCTCCCTCTCTGTCCTCCATTCCCGTCTCTCCCCCTGACCGCCTTGGTCGCCAATCTGGCCGCCTCCGTACTTCCATCTCCGTGATTTTTGGGTTGTACCTGATCAACGCCATCTCCACCCGCTTGGTGACTGGATCACCATGTCTTCCGCCCGCGCCTCCAACTGTGTCTGCCTGCACGCCATGCGTTTTTGGAGATGCTCCACCATACGCCGCAACAGCCTGTGTGTCATGGCCTCCGGCGCCACTGTATGCTCTTGGAGCGCCTGCCACAGAGGTTTCACTATTTCCATGTGCCACAGTCCCTTGCGGTGCCCCTCTTTTCCCAGCTCTCTCTCCACCGCGCTTCTGCCTCTGGCACCTTTCTTGAGTAACGGAACGTCCTGATCCCGAACCAGTGGTTCCTCGATCCCCTTATACTGTGCACACCGCATGAAGTGTTCGTATGTTTCTTGCCCTTGGCCACAGTGGCATCGCATGTACTCCTCGGGGAGGCCAATACCCTTATGTCTGTACCACCGCATGATCGTTTCACGCACCGGTACCTGACCCGTGATCGCCTGCAGCCTTCCGGTTTGCAGCCTTTTGGGCAGCGATTCCGGCCTCAGCACATTGGGGTAGTCGACCCGCTGTCCCACCTTGCCCTCCAAGTACTCGTTCAGCTCTACCACTTCCGGCCCCCCTCGTACTTGGGCCAGCATGTGCACCGGCTGTGGATACACCCTTAGTTCCTGCTTGCCTCTGTCCTCCTCCACCACCCACCTGGCCTTCTCCCCTTCCCCGACCCTTGGAGGTATATGCACCAAGTGGAGGTGCCCCTCTCTGGCACCCTCCACTCTGGATCCTGCTCCTTATCCACCGCTTGCGCCGCCCCATCCGCCTCATGATTCCCCACTCCTGCCCTGTGTGACTCCTGTTTCACCAGGTGTATGACCAGGGGTACTTTCTTCATCTCCAGCCCGTGCCATATCGCGTACACCTGTGACGACAGTCCCGTGCCCAGGGCCTCATGCAGTGGCCTGCTGGCCAGTCTCCTGAGGGACGCCATGTCCGCCTCCGCGTCCACCACCATCCACACTTCCCGTACGTCCTCCGCTATCTCCCCAACCACGTCCGCCACCGCCTGCACCTCTCCATGGGACGCTGCTCCGTACACCATCTTTTCCACCTCACTCTCCGTCACCTGTCCCACCCCCTTGACCCTTACCGCCGCTGCCCCAGCCATGGGCGGCTGTCCTTCCGGCCCGGACCCGTCCAGAAATAGCACCACCCTCTCCTTCGTGGGCTCCGGTATGCGCACCACCTCCCTCGGGTAGTGGCAGTACACTTTGTGCTTCCCAATGCCATACTCTCGTACCCCATCCCCGATGCTTAGCTCTCTTACCCCTCTGTACACCGCCCACTTATTGTCCTGGCCTTCCATCCCTTCGTCACCACCACTCCGTGGCACCATGCCCTGTCCCCTTTCGCCCTGCCCTGCTCTAGGTATGCCTGTACCAGAACCAGGTACCATACCCTGTCTGCTGGCAACCCGTGGACCGTCAGCCTGACCCTCCTTGCACTCTCTCCACACTTGTGGCCCATGGGCACTATGGGCGCCTCCTCGTCGGGCCTCCCCGTGTCTGTCATCGGGAAACACACCGCCACCCCATCATCCTCTTCTTGTAGTCCCCTCACTGTGTCTCATCCAAACTGGACCCCTGTTCTTTTCCCCTGCGTTTCCTCTCCCCACCAGACCTCCACGACCCCTGGGGCCTCCTCATCCTCCCGCACCTCCTTGGGCAGCCGCAGCACCGGCCCCCACCACTGCCCCCTGGCGTCCGTAGTGCGCATGGTCGCGTTCCGAACGCCCACGCCGTCATTGATAGGACTGGCCACGGGATTTGCCCCGCCTCCTTGGTGCACCTCCAGCACTGGTCCCCCTGTCCTGCCTCTTCCGGGATGTTGTCTTTCCGGAACATATCTGCATGGACATCGTACCACTGCCCGGTCGCACTCTGTGCCTTCCCCCTCGGTCCTTTGAGTCCCAGAGGCGCACACAACAGTATTCCCGGTCTGGCCTTGTCCCTCTCCCCCCTGTCCAGCACCACTCTCTCATGCTGTGCCCCCTCTTCTCTCCCGCCTCTTGGCTTCCTCTGCTAGATTCCCCACAGCGCCACCCACTCGTTCCACATCGCGCGCATCCTTCTGTTCCACCTTGCGCGGTCCTCTTGTCCTCTTGCTCTCCTCATCATCCACCTGTATACACCCCATTCCACCATCCTGGTGTCCCGATAGAACTCCGCATGGTGCAGCCCCACCTTCTTGTACTCCTTCATATCCTTTCTGCGCACGTGCAGCACCTCCATGTTCACTCCTTCCTTCCTGATCCACCGTACTGTCCCATGTATCGCCCCCCCGAAGTCCGTGTCCAGGACCAGGATTGGCCCCCGCCTACCGCACGTCCTGTTGGTTGCCAGCATGTGTTCTTCCCCCGACAACACTGCCTGCAGGGCGCGCCACATGCGTTCCTTCTTCCCCGCCGCCAACCGCCTGCGCCGGTGCCACACATAGCGCGGGCACATGTTCTCCTCCTTCTGAACCTCTGCGACCGCGTGATAGCACACCTGTCTCACCACCCCTTCCTGATTGTGGCACATCCTGCTCAGCGTCCTCGCCGTGTGCGCCCTGTACGCCTCCCCCGCCGTGGGCATCCCTTCTCCATAGTAGGCCGTCGGCGACCGCAACACGCACCACAGCACCTCTGTGGGTATCCCCTCATACCCTCTGATGAGCCTCCGCACTTCTCCCTCCACCTCCTCCAGCTGCTCCCTCCAGTACGGGAGGTGCATCCCCTGGTACCCTACCGCCGCATTGAGCACCGCCCGCAGGTAGTACAGGGTCGTCTGCACTGACGGGGGGTGATGCCGCAGGACCACCAGCATCGCCCTGAACCCCCTGACTAATTTGTCAGGTAGCCTGACCCCCCTCGCCTCCATGGCCTGCACATGTCCCAGCACCACCGCTTCCTCCGCCCTCTCCAGCCATGCCACTCCGTCTCCTACATCCAGCGCCATGCCTTCCTCTCCAGCCCTCCTCAGAACCGCCGACTTCTCCGCGCTCCAGACCAGGTGGTTATCCCTCCCGTACCTCTGCATCAGGTCCTGTACCACCTGTTGTGCCTTTTCATCCCGTGCCATGGGTACCGCATCATCCACATACGCCTGCGCCAGCGACGTCTGTGGCGCCCGCGCCAGCTGTGGATATTTTCGCGCTATCCTACTCATCAGGGGGAGCATGGCCAGCAAGTACAGGAACGGGCCCTCCAGCCCGCCTTGTGGCACCCCGCTGCCTGGGGTTACCCACTTGGTACACCCCTTCCCTGTGGCGACCGTGTACCTGCTTGAGCGCAGGTACTTTTCCACGAAGTCACCATATGGGAGTCCTAGCTGTCGCCACACCTCCTCTATGAGCCTATGCGGCGTGTTGGGGAACGCCCCCTTCACGTCCACAGACGCCATGAACGCCTCTAGGTCCTCATCATCGAGGTACATATCGTACAGGAAGCTTGCTTCCTGTGTGGACCTACCCGGCACTGACCCCCAGATATTGTCCGGTATGACCCCTGCTGCATACAGCCGCCGCTGTATCCTCCCGAAGATCACCATCCAGACCAGCTTGGCCTCTGTGACGGCACAGCATATTGGTCTCCAGTTCCCCGGCCTGAGGTGATCCTCCTTCTTGTACAGGGGCCGCACCTTGCCCCCCCATTCCTTTGGGGGCTCGCCTGTGCGCAACACCTCCGTGACCCTCCCCGCTAGACCATCCGGCTCCGGCGCCTCCAGGTGCTGGGACGCCTCCGCCGCCAGCTGGTCCAATCCCGGGCTCTTTTTCCCCTTGGGAGCCTTCACTGCCTCTTTAATTTTCCCTAGCGTCACCTTGCTGCGGTGTATGTCCTCGCTCTGCTCCGCTGTGAACACCCGCGGTAACGCCCCTACCATTCTCCTTGTGATCCCGCTTAGCTCCTGCTGCCCCTGGTTGTGCTGCCTCCTGAAACTCTGCGTCACCTCCTCCAGCACTTCCTTTTTGTTGCCAGTGACCCTGCCACACTGCAGTCTCACTGCCCTGATTTCCTTTGGTTTTCCAGCCTCAGCGAGCTCTCTGATGTACCGCAGCGACTTGTACCGCACCGCCCTTTCCATGTATGTCTCATGCTCCGCCATTACTTTCTGGTATATCCTCTCGTGTTCCTCCTCCATAGCCCTCCTCGCCGTTCGCACCCTCTTCTTCGCCTGTGTCACCTCCGTTTGCCACTCCATCCCCTCTTCTCGCGCGCGCGCCTCGACCTCCTCTTGCTGCCGTTTCCTCAGTGTGGCCACCAGCCTTTGCAGCTTGGGCTGTGCCTGCGACTCCCCCCCTTGCTTGGTGAACCCACATATCCGCGCTGCCCTCCTCATGGCTTGATGTACTTATTTACCCTGCCTCATCTCGGCGTGTACCCGCTGCCCCCACTGTTGCCACCTCTCGTCCCCCTCCTCCGGCCACTTGACCATTGGCGGCAGGCTGACGCCTTCCTCGTCCGACCGCTGCTCATCCTACTGTTCGTCCCCGGGCTTCCCAACCTTCACGTCCACAGTCACCATCTTGGGGCAATGCCCCTTCCTGTCCTGCATTTCTTCCGGTCCTACCATGTATCCCGCCGTCACCCCCTTGACCCAGCTGGGGTCCGCGTACACCGCGTCTATCCGCGACGGCGCGCTGCCTTCCGGTGCCGGGTAGTGTGAGGGGCCCGGCGCTCCACTGTACGACACGTCCTGCAGCCTCATTTCCTCCACAAACTTCCGCACTTCGCGGTCCACCTCTGTCTCCGCGCCCCTCCTCCGGGGATCGTAGTTGAAGTCTCCAACCACGATGACTGGCCCCCTCTCCAGCGCGCTGACGTACTCCATCCTCAGTTGCGCCACATACTCTTTGACCCTCCTCCAGTGTGGGACATGGCAGTTGATGATGACTACCTGGCCATGCTCCGTCGCCACATCATACACAGCCCTTCGTCCCCTCGCTCCCACCTTCTTAGCCTGCACAACGCTGAGCCCTCTGCGCACCAACAGCAGCACCCCCTGTGCCCACTCCCGCTGGTACTCTCTCCCCTCCTTGTCGTACATCTGCGCGCACACGACGTTGTCCTTCCCCTGCAACCCTATCCCCTGGTACGCCACCACGTCGGGGTCCGCCTCCTGCAGCTTCATCTGCTGCCACGCTGCCTTTTCCGCCGGATACAGTGCCGCGGGGTCATTATGGGTGTACAACTTCATGCGTTGCCACCTGCCCTCCCCATCCACTCGTAGATCCCCGCTGTCCGTCGTGCCCTTGTCCTCCCTTTTGTTCCTTCCCACCTGTCTTCGTCTGGCTTCATTCTTCTTCTTCCCGGCCGCCCCCCGCTTCATTAATTGTCACTTCCTCTTCTTGTTCTTCCCCCCCGCCGACACCTCTTCTCCTTCCAATTCTCTCGCCTCCTGCTCCGGAACCAGCTGGCCGTGTATTTCCATCTCCCTACCTCGCGGGCATACCTGCAACCTTTCCACCGGGTACGGCAGTCTCTCCTCATCCCCCTCCCCCTGATCCTCCCACTGCACGATGGCTGCCCTCGTCACATGTCCCTTGCGATCTTGTTGTTCGATCATCTCCTCCACTGTTCCCACATACCTCTTCCACTCTCCACTCACTTTGTGCGGACCATACACTGTCATCCCTGCCCGCACCGCTCCCTGCTCTTCACAGCCCCGCTGCTCCTCCCCGTACCTGACTCCCCTCGCCCGTTTCTTTCTTGGCCTCCCGTCCCCTTCCCCCTCCTGCTGCTGCTCTGCTTGCAGATCCTGCTCGTCCGCCTCTCTCCCCCGCTTGCCGCCCTCCCTCTCACTTCCCTCTCTTATCCCCTCCCCCCTGCTCCCCTCCTCCACCCTGTCTCCAGCAGCACTCTCCTGCCCTCCTCCCTCCACTTCTCCCTGTTCCACCCCTTCTTCTCCCTCCTCTCTGTCTTCCCGCCCGCCCGCTGCCAGTCCCGGCTGCCGGCCTTCCTCTCCCCGCGCTTGGTCCTGCCCCCTCTCGTCCCGTTCCTGCTCACAATCCCCATCCCCCACTATGAACCGCATTTGTCCCCCTATCCCCCTCCGCATCCCCCTCCACCTACTTGGCCTCTCCCCCCCCGGATAGTCTTCCACCTCCAGGCCCGGCTTCCTGGCCTCCTCCGTGAGCCTTCTCGCTCTCTCCAATGCCTCCTCCCTGCGCCCGTCCTCCGTTCAGGGTGCCACGATCCACCTCGGCTGCTCCCCTCCCCTGCCGCTGGCCACCCACTCCAATGCCAACCGGATCTGTTCCCTGATATCTTAGGCTTCTTCTGCCTCCGCACACCTATCCATTTTTGATTCCAACGCCCGTAGGATGGCCATCTCGCGTACCTCCTCCGCTCTTTCAACCCTCACCTCTTCCACCTCCCCGACCCACCGCATGAGTGGGTGCTCCACCCTTTTCAACGGCGCCACCGTATACACCACCGCTTGGCGCCTATCCACCCTGGGTTCCACGACCCACCACGTGTGCCCGTCCCGCACCAGGTCCGTGACTCTTTGGTCTGCAGCCCCCGTGGCACTTGCCTGTGGGGGCACTACTTGTATTGTGTGCCCTTTGGCCCTCCTTCCCGCCGCCTCGTCATAGTCAACCATGCGCATAACCTTGCGCATCCGGTGCATTTCTGTGTCTGGGTCCCACTCTCCGGCCATGCCTCTGCTATCCCGCACTGTCTCCCCAACGTACAGTGCCATGGCCAAGACCTGCCTCGTGGGCCCCCACACCTCTACTGTTCTGCTCGTGCTGTCCACACACGCCGCTACCTGCGCATCCCTCTGCATCTGCATCCACAGCACCGCCTGTTTTGGCTCCACCTTCTTTGCCGTGAGGATCTGCGCCTTTGCTTGCCTCTCGCCCGCTTCCTCCTCCTCCCCCACTGTTCCGCTCCGACCATCCGCATATCCCACCCACATGTGCTTGACTTGGTGGAAGTACACCAGCGGCGCCCCTCCCTTTTTTCCCATCTGCAGCCACATAGGCCCCTGTCTCCTGGGCTGTCTTACTCTGATCCCATGGTATCCTCCCCTGGGCTCCTGTGGTCCGTCCAGCCTGCAAAGGCACCTGGCCTGCGTGCACTCTGGCCTGCACTTGTCCTCCACCGCCTCCGCTCTTGCCTTCAGGTGGTACCTAGCCTTGCTCACCATCTGCCGTACCTCTTCACCCCTACATCCTTTGATGCGGTCTTCCAGCCCTGGCTGCGCCTCTCCATTTTCTATCAAGACATTCTGACCTGCCGTCGCCTTGCCCCTCAGCCTCTGCGCCCACTTCTGCAGCATGTCCTTCCTGTCCCTGCTGTCCCCCAGCATGTCCAACCCTTCCGCCGCCGCCTCCTTCTGGCGCTTCTCCTTTTCTTTCTCCGCTCTGTCCAGCTCAGCAGTGTCCGCCCCATCCTCCTTTCCCCTCCCCACCTGGCCCTCAGGATGCAGCGGCTCCCTCCACGCGGGCTCCGCCATCCATTGGATTGCCGGCTGCCCCTCCCAGTGTCCCATGGTGTACACCTGTACCGCCTGTCCCTCCCGGCCGAGTCCAATCCGGACCTCCATACCCGCCTCCGCTGCTGTGGTGACCACCACGTTTGGGATCAGCACATCGTACTGGTACCTGGCCCCTTGTCCGTGGCGTACCTCGACTTCTACCATCCCCCTGCTTCCCACCCTGTCATCCGGGAGGATGATGTGGACTGCCTGTCCCCTCCACTGTGCCGCCGCCGGCCCCTTCGTCGCCACAGGGAATATCGCCTTTGTGTCCTCCCGCGTCATCCATTCTCCCCTGCGGTACCTCGCACGCCGAATGGCCCCCACTGCCCACTTCTCGTGCTCCACTTCTCCCGCCTCCCGCACCCATTCTTCTGCCACCCTGGCAAGGGCTGATATCTCTGCACCCTGCCTCTCACACTCCGGCAGTGGCGCTATACTCCCCATGCCGTCGTCCCCCGGGAACGCGTATTGCCACGTGTCCCCCGTGTGTGGGTGCACATGGTACGTGCGGTTGGCCATGCACGTCGCCCCTTCATCCAGTACCATTTTGATGGCCTCCGCTGCCTTCAGCGTCATCTCCTCTTCGAACGTATACACCAACCCCTGCCTTCTGTGTCCCTGTGTCGTGGGTGCCGGGGTCAATGCCGCCCTAGTGAACTGTGCGCGCACACTACTCGCCTCCTGTCCCCCTCCTGGCAGCTCTCCTCCCCACTCATTCCTGACTGGGACCCCCTCCCCCTGGTCCGCTTGCCACGTCATATGCCAACCCCACCACCGGCGTCCCCCCGCCGCCACCCTGTACCTCCCCTTCCATCCCGGATCCAGCCACACCGCCCTGTCCGGCCGTATCTGGACCGCTCTCTCTGCCCCCCACCCCGTCCCCACATCCTCCCTGTGCTGCAGCTGCAACACCGCCTCCCCCCCCCCTGTGACCCACACGTCCACCCGCCCTGCCTGCCTCCTGTGCCACTTGCCTTTCCCCGTACCCTCTGGCACTTCCATATACTCCATCTCCTGTACTGGTACTCCTAGCACCCCTTCCCATCCCGCCCGTAGTTTTCTGTCTCGCGCTGTACCCCCTCCCACTCCCCTCCTCTCCCTCCCGGGGCCCTCCTGTCCCTGGTACCTCCACCTCTCCCCCCCCTCCTGGATCGTTATTTGATGCACATCCTGCCACAGGTGCTCCTCCGTCCGCTCCCTCCCCCCCCCCCTTCTCCGGTCCTTCTTCTGCCAACTCCTCCTCCATTGTCACTTCTGCGTCGCCTTTCGACTCCGTCCCTTCTTCTGCGTCCGCCCCCGCCAACGCCTCCGCGTCTTCTTCCCGCGGGGGGTCACAGCAGCTCCTGGTGTCCCCCTCCTCGTCTGCTCCACAGCAGCGCCGCTGCCGTTCGCTTTCATTCTCCCACTTCTGCCATCTTCCGATACACCCCCTGCGGTCCCCACTCCTGGTACATTGCCACTCTGCATCCCTTGCTCTGCGCCCACCTCCCAACTCCACATGCCCCTCCCCATATCTCTCCCCTGCGCACTTTGTCCAGGTAATGATCCCACGTGCGCGCTCCCGCGTCCCTCATGACTCTCCGCGCCCAGCCCGACTCTGGGGGCCGCGCCATCTCCCCCTCGGTGAGCGCTTTGCGCACCTCTTCTGCTGCTGCCTGCCCCCCCGCTTCGTCCACCGCGCTGAGTGCCCAATACAGGCACTTGCCATCCCCTGGTATGACCTGTCGCCTCGCCCCCTCCGGCGTTTCTTCCGGCCATCCCTGCCCCTCTTGTGCGCTGTCCAGCACTCTTTGCACCGCCGCCGCCACGTCTGCCGCGTCACTCCTTCCTCCTCTGACACCCCACAGAACCGCATAGGTTCTTCGCTTGGTCCACAGGATTCCCGCATCCAGCGGGGTACCTTCCCCATACTCCACCAACTTTCTGTATCCGTTTCTGTTTTTGGTCTCCCTGTAAACCGCCACCTTGTACCCCCCCTCCGCTGCCCATGCCTCCACTTCCGGTGGCCCCCCCATCCTCCTCCCCTGCCTAGTCCGCTGTATGTATATCTGCCACGATACTTCCTCCTGTGGCAGGCACTCCTCCATGTCTCCCATATTGTGTCTACTCTCCACCCTGGTAGCCACTCCTTGCCTTATCCGCTGTACCACTTCCTCACAGTTCGGTCTGCCCTCCAGTGCACACAACACCTCCCACAATGTGTTGACATCCTTCCCGTACATGTGCTCTACGAGCACCCCTTCCTCTGCTCTCCCCCTCGCCCCCTCCAATGCACCCTCCCGCCTCTTCCACGCCCATGCCGCCTTGCGTTGCTGTTCCTCTTCGTTCCCCGCCGCACTCCCCACACTCCCCGTTCTACACGTCGACGACCGACTCTCGCCCGACGCTACACTATGTCCTCGTTCGCCTCCCGCGCCCACCCTAACCTGTGCCCCCCCGCCCGCGCCTGCTCTTCCCGCCTCTCCTGTTGTACTGCCTTCCCCCGTCTCTTCGTGCTCCGACACCACCTCGTATACTCTCGTCTTCCTCCACAGGATTCCTGCCGTCATCCCCTGCTCCCCTCCATACTCCTGTATCTTCCTGTAGCCCTCTCCATCCTTCGTCTCCCGGTTCACTTTCACCCTGTATCCATTCTTCGCCGCCCACGCCTCAACCTCCGGCGGTCCTCCCATCCTTCTCCCTTGTACCAGCTTCCGTACGTACTCCTTCCATCCCGTCTCCCCCTGCGGCAGGGGCTCCTGCATCACCCCTGCCTGTAACCTCTCCTCGACCGCAGCGACTACCCTTGCTCGTACTTCCTTCGCTTCCTCATTTGTGCCTTGGCCTCCTTCGATAACACTCATAGCTCTCCACAAGGAGTCCACTCCGTCACCCTCCATACCCTGTGTCACCACTCCCGCATGGATTCGGTCGTGTTCCCCTTCGAACGTTCTTTCACTCCCGGTCCATGCGCATGCCGCTCTTCTTTTTTTTTTTTTGGAAGTACAAGTCCACAGTGCACAGACGTTGTCCAAATCAGGAGGGCCAGCCCATTATACATTGGTAACCAAACCCATGCATTCAGGGGGGCCAGAGGTGGACGCCATGCATCGTGGGGTAGATGCAAAGGGGGTAAAGTTTTACATGTGCACTAACACGCGCATGATCGCCATCTAGCCGCCTCCCGGAGGGGGCGGGCATCACGGATGGGCATGGTCGCATTGCTGATTGACGTGCAGTTATCAGCCATAGGAGGATGGAGCGGGAAGGGCGATGTGTCCACATTCTTTTGGGTGTATGACGGGGTAGAAGGCTAGAGGAAGGGCCGACCCAGCCTGTGGTCGGTTGAAAATAGGAAAAGAAACTGGGCCACGTAGTTGGCATGGAGCACTGGGGCAGACAAACACACAACAAACAGTGGGGTAAATTCACTGGGATCAACACCCGCGAGGAGGGTATTGGCGTGGTACACACTGGTGAGGGTCGCCGCCGTGGGGGGGGGGTGCAGTCCATCAGGTGGAATGTGTAGCAGCAACACAGGGCAGAACAAATGCTGGGTATAAAGCTGGACGGTGTCTCGAGGGTACTGTGTGCCTGGCATGTCATATGTAAAGGGCCCTGATGGCGAGGAACCAGTTACATTAGGGACTCAAGGTCGAGAGTTCGTTGGAAGGGTCCAGCTCTGACGACGTGTGAGGAGGCAGGTACACAGGGTAGCAGTGGAGGGACATGGGGGCACGCAGGGGGCAGGGTGGGGCAGAGCAGGAGGCGTTTTCTTCTGTTGGGCGTGCGGGGGGGGGGGGGGCTAGACAGGGCGCGCTGAAGTTCTCCAGTCGTCCGGGTCGAGTGGATTGGGCTTCGTAGAGCGACGCGGGACGCAGTCGGCCAAGACGTCGGTGACTGCATCTAGGACTTGCTTCTGGTACTGACCTACGAATTTTCTGGCAGCCCTGGAGCCTGCTAGTGAGTCAAAGAGTACCTTGTACAGTGTCCGCGGAATGGCCAGGCGCCCAGCAATGCGTAGGTCACGACAGAGGGCATGGGAGCGCCAGCGTGAGACCACGGCCGGGTCCGGCCAGGAGTGTAACCATGCGCGCACTAGGCGGTGGGAGGGGTCGCAGTGCGCCAACACACCGTGTACACTGAGGTTGTGGCGCGTGTGGCACAGCGGGCAGATGTGAGGGGGGGGGTCGTCACGCCAGAATGTTGCATAGTGGCTGTAGCCGTGCCGGGACTGCAGGCCAAGGAGCCACTTATGCCAGGCCAATCGGCGGTACTTCATGGGACACCAAGAGACTCGGTGGATATGTTCGTGGGAGTGTTGGGGTACCAGGTCGTGTGTCCATACCTTGTGAGGGGGCAGCATTCGCTCTCCATGCCTGATGACGTCCCAGGGGGTTTGTTTTGCCTCTGGGGAGGGGGGGGGCAGCGTTGCACCATAATTGGCATGCTCATCGGAGCATTCCTGATGGACGTGTCCAGTATGACCATCGATCCATTCAACAGGCTGGTTCTTGCAGAGGAGGGATTCTCTGGCCTGGAGTACCCATAGAAAAGTTTATAGTGTTTTCAGCACTGTGTTTTTGCTTCTCCTGCTGCTTGTTGTTGCTGTAGGGTGTCCTGCTGCTGGTTTTGGATGATGAAAAGCTTTTGTTTGTTGAAATACAGTAAAGCCAACTCAATCCAGGATAGCCCAAGCCAACAGTATGCAAAGAGAAGGTAATTCAGGATCAAAGCATGAAGGGCTGCAGTGAAAACAGTGAAAGATGATTAGATATTCACAGATACTGCAACTCAGGATACAAATGAATGCATATTCACAGAGATAGCTGAAATGTTTTGGGAAAAGAGTTAGAAAACTGCCTCAGGATCACTCTCTCTCCATAGTGCCATCTTAGGAGATGTGCACTCTTTGTTTTGGCTCCCATATGTGCTGAGGTGGCATGGTATGTGGCGATGAGGTCACTGCCATGTCACATGGGATCTTCCTACTTAGTTGGGATCTTCCTACTTAGTTAGGCTGACCAGGAATTGAACCCAGGACCTCTCAAAAAGAGGTGTCTAACCCCCTATGGTGCATACCACTAGGGCAGATAAGTATTCATGGAAAAACATAGATAAATTCATAGGCTCTACCTTAGGTATGTCAGTGCTCAGTCAACTCAGGAAAAGATGTTTTACTTCTGATTGAAAGGGGATTAAGGGGTCCACTCCATATCCTGATTGGGTGTTTGGTTCCATAGGTCAAAATGTGTTCTCACCACTTTTGGCTGGACCAATACTAAGATAAAAATGCATGGATGCTCAGTGCATCTCTAATACAACTAGAGTATGTCCCAAAGCAATGAAAAAGCACTTTTTCTTACTCCCCCCTTGTGCTGTGGTGGCCACCACTGTCGCATTTTAGGAAAAAGGGAATTTTTCTTGGCCTTTCCTTGGTTTCCACATCTACTTTAAAATACCTACAGTCTCTCCACACTGAAAAATGGGCGCTCACCATGGCTGGCGTCTTTTTGCTGCTCTGATTGTACAGTTTCCTACAGAAGACTCAGCGCTCTTGGCGCTGCCGGGGCTCCTGTGGCTTGGTTGGGTTAGATTGGGAGCATGCCAAACATGTGCATATGCATCCCTTCCTCCAAGACGCAGCGTCGACACAACCCAAACGCAAGACACATTATACACACTCGCATGGGTTCTCGTAAACCTGCTGGCGACCTGTGACCTGTCTTAGGGCGTAGGGAGTCGAAAAGAAATTAATTTGCCCCTTGGTGGGGTCTTGGTTCTGCTCAGTCTCTCCAGGCACCTGCGTTTCGGCCCGAACACGGCCTACTCAGCGAGGCTGCGCGTGGGTATCTGCAGAGGCAGGAATGGGAGAATTATGGACGAATCCACGCAAAAACGAAGCGACGACACCAAAATCCGTCAAATGACGGCGCAGAATTTTTCTGAAACGACACACCTGAGCAGAATCCAATTGTGCATCTTCAGCACATTTTTATAGAAATTATAGTCATCTCTGGATTTTTTAAGTCCAGAAATTCATACGCATAAAATGGCGGCGCGCAGGAGCGGCTCCTAGCGAAGCGCCGGAAAATGGAGAAATAATGGAATTATAAACGTATGTATCACGTAGTCTTGAAAATGACGAGACACATATTAATAAACAAACATACAAATTCCACCCACACTAATAGAAGCTTCAAAAATTCAAGAATTCGAAAATCAATTGAAAAGACTTCAATGAATCAGGTATAAACTACAGGTATGCTCGTCTTGCATGCCGCATACACATTGCTCGTCTCGAGTCTCCGTGACCGAGTCGTGTAGCAGCGTTAACAACGATAACCACGATAGGACGCGGTAGAGGGATTGATTAGAAAGATTGCAGATGATTAGCGGTCAGATCAGGGTGATTAGTCATACACACAAGTGCATAGCAACGTGCTTCGCGTGCGCCCCTTTTGTTTTCTCTCCTTGCTTCACTTCCCAGCGGTAGGTAAGGTAGGTACGCCCAGGCGGGGCCACCCCCTGGTGGAGTCAAGATTGTTGTGGAGATGGGCAGGTTTGCCCACGTGATCGTGCATAGTCGTGCATGCACACACGCATTAAAGGGTAGGCCACGCGAAGTGCGCACGGTAAACCTTGTTTAGGCTACCCAGGGGCTCCTCGGTACGTTCTTTAAGAGAACCTGAGGAGTCCCTTAACGCTTGCTTGCTTGATAAGGGTAGCTGCTCCATGCAGCGTGTTTGCGGACAGCGTATTATAGGGCACACTGAGAAGGGTATAATACCTGGAGTGTGCCTTGGTTCCTCCGCCGCAAACGCCCTTTCATTTGCCTTTGGTTTACAGGTGGGCAGGTAGGGTGAGTGGTGCAGCAGCATTTTTTTATGCCCTGCTAAACAGGGGCGCAGCTCACAAAAACAAGTAACTCCGCTCCGCCTGTGGCAGAGCAGGGAGTCCGACTTCATCGACATCTGCGCCTTGCACACGAGAGCACTCCTTCCCTCCAAGCCCTTGCAGGGGAAACGCGTTGTGGCGTCCCCTGTGAGGCCACAGTTGCTTAGCAGCGCTGTGTTCTCTTGTCATTTCACAGGTGGGTCGCTAGGACCCTCGAGAACTTTCTCTTCGCAACGCCAAGTAGAGTGTGCGTGTAGGAGTGGTAGTCCTGTGTGGGGGCTAGAGCCAGTTGCCCAGCGCTCGCCCACCAGGATGGTGCCACTGTAGGGTGTGTAGGACCTGTAGGAGGCGTGTCACTGTCCCACCCTTTTCCTGCAATTTTAGCTGGGTTGGTGGGCTGTGACAGTGGGTTAGGTTAGTGTTTTTGGCCACATAGCAAACAGGCGTTTTGCATGCCTTCATAGCTTTTGGCCACCCCTCCCTGTAGTAGACAGGTAGGTAGGGAAAACAATACCTGGATTAACACTCTGGGTATTCCCCCAAGGTTTTGCGCCAGCACAGAAATTGGGCGCATAGGGGAGGGGAGACCCGGGGCGTACCCCGTGGCATCAATAAGCCAACCCTCCAGGTTCAGCAAGGGCGCAGACTTGGGTATAATTAGGACACCACTTCTGCGGCTTGCTCTCAGGACCTTAGGACTAGCACACTCACACATACGCTTTGGCAGGTAAGGGTAAGGTTCAGTCCCTAGCTTTATTCTTGGAGGCAAGCATCTCAGCGAGCCTCAACAACTCGCCAAGGTTGTTCTGGGACAAGTAGTCAACCAGAACTGAGTTTAGGCGTCCCT
This sequence comes from Eutreptiella sp. 'Long Island Sound 2002', assembly GCA_964036045.1. Lineage (NCBI taxonomy): Eukaryota > Euglenozoa > Euglenophyceae > Eutreptiales > Eutreptiaceae > Eutreptiella > Eutreptiella sp. 'Long Island Sound 2002'. Next base: position 40,798,748 of record OZ038395.1, read on the forward strand.
CAGGTAGAACAAATGCAGAGAAGGGCTCCCAGGTGGCCTCTTCGACTCCAAACCCTTCCCAGAGGGTGAGGAAGCGCCAACCCTGGCGATAGCGGTGGCGTAGGACAGACTTCACCAGGTAGAAGCCCTCCTTAGCCATCTCCTCGGCGTTCATGTCGGGGAGTTCACCTTCAACTTCCATAGGGCTGGCAGCCCCTTGTAGGTCCAGAGCGGCGATTTCCTCGTCGTTCAGCTCCCACTCCTCCCCACAGAGGTCTTCAGGATCATGGTAGCGCTTCAGGTGTTGAGCGGCGCACACCAGGGTCCCCCCTAGACGGAGAGAACACCGCACGGTGATACGGTGTCCATCCACAGATAGGATCTTGTACGGCCCGAAGTATGGGTCATCGCTGGTAGAGCGTGGCCAGGCGGGTAGTCGACTGTGGTGCACCAGCACCCAGTCCCCTTCTTGGTAGGTGGCCGGTACACGGTGCTTGTTCTTCTTGTTCCACTGACGCTCCCTCACTCTCTGGAGCATAGCCTTGGCCTTGTCCACCTTCGCTTGTTGCTCTTGGACCCATTCACCCACAGAAGAATGGGTGTCCTCTGGATAGGGGGCATGTAGGAACCATGCCGGGCGCCCCATGAATAGCTCATGTGGCGAGTAGCCAGTAGCTGAACTCTCTTGGGAGTTCATCATCAAGGATATGACGGGGAGTAGTCTCACCCAGTCTCTGGTGCGTTCAGTTTTGCACCATATCCTGACGTTCTCCTTCAGGACTCGAATCTGTCGCTCACATAGGGGGTTGCTCGTGTGAGAGTAGGGAATCCCCGTAGATACCTGGACATTGAGGGACCTCAGGACCCTCTTGTACCAGCCAGTATCTGAGCGTACTCGTACGTCCTCATCGGAGTTGATCTCCTTGGGCGCCCCATAGACACAAAACCACTCCTCCAGGAGTATCTTGATAGTCTCCTCTCCGGTAATGTGCTTGGTACATGGGAACACCCTGGTAAACCTGGTCAACCCACAGGTTACCACGAGGGCGAAGTCATAGCCCCCGAACTGCGGCATCTCCGTGTAGTCCACGTATAGAACACTGTTAGCACAGTGAGGGATGGGCAGGGTCGAGTAGAGACCTCTGTCCCTGATATCCCCTGGTTTACAGGACCTGCACGGGCACTTGTCCACGATAGGCAGGAGCGTCTTCCGCAGCTGGTCGTCAGTCCACGTAGTGTGGAACCACTGCTTGAAAAGCCTCAGGGTACGGTCAGCACCCACATGACCACTGGACTCATGGGTCCACTTCAGCAGCGCTGGGACTCGGTCACTAGGCACCACGATGCGGTCCTCGTGCCAGAGGTAGCTCTTGTCCCGCTTCCACTGGTCTTGGTTGACCAGGAGGGGTTCAAGGCGTTTCTCCAGGCGCCGGTAGATATCCCCAAACTCCTGTAGGTACTCCGATTGTTGGAGTCCATCCAGGGGGCGTATCATGGTCATGTTCAGGTCCAGGTGTACGTCCATACGGCTGAACGCTTCCTTAGCCAGCGCTTCAGACCGGGCACCAATCAGGGCGTTGAAGTTGTTGCGGCTGATGTAGTCGGCACACTCGTTCTTCACTCCCTGGATATGGTGTACCGTCAGCCGTAGTTGACTGAGGTAGGTCCACCAGCGACGTAGCTTGGCCTTCTCAGGAGGGGGGCCCTTCTGGAAACTGCGGACCGGTTCTTGGTCGCATAGCCAGACCACAGGGTTACTCCCCAACAGTCGTGCTTGTGAGGATAGCACCAGCATACCCGCGAGCAGTTCCTGCTCATAGGTGGAGTAGTTCCCCCTGGCCTGGTTCCACTTCCAGTTCCAGTGGCCCAGAGGTACTAGGACCCACTTGTCGTCAGGGTAGCTGTGCTTGAGGGTTCCATCTCGGTTGAGACCTTCCGTCCCCCATTGGGAAATGGCCGAGTCGAACTCCTCCTTCTCTAGTGCTTGCCACTGGAACAACGTTCCACCACCGCCCACATTGCTGGCGTCGGTCACCAGGATAATCTCCCCTTGTGCCCTAGGCACGCCCAAGCACTTAGCGTTGGCTACCTTGTCTTTGAGCTCGTCAAACGCTTGTTGCTCTTGTGGGCCCCAGCGCCAAGTAGTACTCTTCTTGATCAAGTCAGTCAGTACCGCGCTGGTGTAGGTGAAGTTTTTGATGTGGCGGCGATAGAAGTTGCACGCCCCAATGAAACTGCGTACATCATGAAGTCCTTTCTTGGGGTCTTCGTGTCGTACCTTGGCATCCATCAGGGGTTTGGCCTTAGAGGCCGCTGGGGTCCACCACCCATAGCCAACGTCAAACCCCAGGTACTGCATGGTCTCCTGCATGAACTCACACTTCTCCAGCTTGAGTCGTGTGTGGTTCTCCTGGCAGACCGCAAAGAACTCACCCAAGAGGATTAGGTGATCCTCCTGGGTATTGGTCCCGAGGCATACATCGTCGATGTGAGCCTCCATCTGGGCCCCACGGGATATGAGCTCCTGCACCTTAGGTCTCCTTCGTAGGAGGGACAAGATCTTGTTCATCAGCTCTTGGAACAGAGCGGGGGCGTTAGCCACGCCGAATGGCATGACCTTCCACTTGAATACCCTCCCCTGAGGGGTGATGAAGGCCAGTAGTTCCTGCGCGTTGGGCGTCAGGTCCACTTGCCAGAATCCACTTCGCTTGTCCATCTTGGTCTTGTAGCGACAGGAGGCTATCTTCTCCAGGGTAGACTCCATATTGGGAATGGACCCTGAGTGGTTCAGCGTCTTCTTGTTCAGCTCTCCATAGTCCACTACCAGCCGTTTGGCTGTAGACCCAGGTTTAGCCACCAGGAAACAGGGGCTGCAGTGTAGGGGGTAGTCCCCATCCTTGTACTCCAGGACTAGGCCAGCGTCGATACATTCTTGTATCTGTCGCTCAATCTCGTCGGCCTGCTCTTTAGGAGCTGGATAGGGTCTCCTCCGGATCTTGTGACCCACGAACTCGGGTTTCAGCTTGAGGTCCATCTGTACCAGCTTGTCGCATGAGGCTGGAGGGGGTAGTTCTCCGAACACCTCCAGATAGGTCCTTATCAGCTTTTGTACCCGCGGGTCCAGTACCTTGATCTTGTCCTCCATGTCCTCGTCGGAGTGTAAGTTGCTTGCCCCTTGAATAGACGTCGGGAGGTGGTCCTCCACCGACTCTTCGCCCGCGGTAGCATCCTTCAGCCCTTGGTAGGCATACAGGAGGTCTTGCTCAACCATCTCCGGTGGACGATGGCAACATAGGCACGCTTTAGGGGGTTCACATACACATTCCTCCGAGAGGTCGTCCTCATCTGGGGTCCTCACATGGGCACCCCATACGCTCTTCATGAGCTTGAGATCTACCTCCCTTTGCCAGGTGGTGATCTTCTGTTCGAGGTCCTCCTTCAGTTGGGATAGGTCTCCCATACGTCCTTGCTTCAGTGGCCACGAGCTGCGGGTAGGCTTCGCGTAGCATAGCTTTTTCGCCACCAACTTCCTCTTGGAATCCACATACTCCCTGAGCCTGGATCTAGGGTCCAGCTCTTCATCCACGGGGTCTTCCACCCTCATGGAGAGTAGGGGTTTTAGTGGGGCGACGTACTCGGCGTTCTCCACTTCTTCCACCGCAGTCTGCACGAAGAAGGCGTCGTGCTCAGTTTCGTCGTCTGAGTGGATAGAGCTAGGTAGCTCAGATAGTCCACACTCAGAGACTCCATCAGGAACAGGTACATGACAGGGAGAGTTGGGGGCGTTAGTGTCAGTCACGACGTACTCATCTCCTCCGGGTGTAGTTTCAACAGCATCTTGAGGTCGTAGGCGATCCTTCAAGTCACCCAAGGCGAGTCCATCGCTTTCTCGTTGTATAGCCTGGACCAGAGTAGGGTCCAGGTCTTCCCAGGGGATGGTGGTAAGACCTCCGTCCACCACGCTGAGCATACTCCCCCATCCGGGCTTCCCAATGGGCGTCTTGCGTCCCAGAGGCACGTAGATGGCCTCATCAGGCAACCGCACAGAGCTGATAGTCAGCTTGTCAAGGAGGGTTCGCCAGTACTCGTTCCCCCCATGGGCTCCCCAATCGGGGGAACACAGGACCATACGGGAACGTTCCAAGGCCACCTTGGTCAACACCTTCCCCAGTTCACTGAATCTGGGGTTCCCGTAGGCCATCCCGAAAGAGGGCCAGTAAAATTTGTAGCTGCAGTTCTTCCCCTTGCTGCAGTATAGGTCCAGTACATGCTGCTTGTCGCTGGCGAACAGTTCCACACTTAGGTCTTCTCGAGAGTAACCCAACTCCTTCAGACCTTGGTCTAGGACTTCCCCCAATAGTTGATAGTCCTCAGTTTTGGAGGCCGCCATCATGTTCGAGGGCTCCTCCTTCGATAGTCTCAGGTAACTCGAGGTATGTTCCGACTGCTCCAGTGGCACAGACTCTCTGCCACTGCCGTGGTCCACGTACAGGAGGTAGGGCGCTTGCAGCGTCAGGGATTGTATCTGGGAGTGCTGCACGAAGAAGTCAGTACCCAGTACAAAGTCGAAGGCATCAGTGTCCATCACATAGAACCGATGGGCGATAGTCTTGGAGCCCATAGGTACCTCCACTTCGCAGTCCCCGCAGCTGTGCACCACATGTCCATCCCCCATCCGTATAGCGGCGGTGGTCATGGTGTTCTTCAGGCTCCCACAAGGTAAAATTTTCTTGGCCAGTATCGATATTGTGGCTCCAGTATCCAGTACCCCCAGGTATTCACGTCCCCCTAGTCGGATACGTACCCAAAACACCAGGTCTTGGGTGCCACCAGAGCGTCCCCGTCAGAACTCCGCGGGACAGGTCACCTCGAACCCCTTGTTCCGCAATTTGCGGGCCATCCTCATGAAACGGCTTCTCTTCTTGGCGTTGCCGTCGTCACCACCTTCATGCTCACGCTTGGCTCCTTGTTCTTGCTGGGCCTGCGTCTGTGAGCGTGTGGTAGGTCCAGACTGCCCTCCAGAGGGCTCGGAGTTCCCCCCTGGATTAGGGTTGGGGTTACCTCCGTTCTTGTCCTTGTTCTTGTTGTCGTTCTGGCGATTAGCGCCTCCTCCTCGCCCGCCTTGACCCTTGTCTTGACCACCTTGACCACGTCCTTTCGACTTGCCCTTGCCGGAGTCGTTACCTTTGGCCTTGCCTCCACCTTTGCCTGAGCTTTTGCCAGGATCTTCCCCCTTAAGCTTCGCCGATAGGCGTTGCTTATGGTAGCACTCGTCCTCATAGTGCTTCCGCTTACCGCAGAATGCACACGTGATGGTGCAGCGGTAATGATCCGGCATCTTCACCTTGGCGCCGGTGATCTTTTCCTGCTGCTTCCCCTGGACAACAAAGCAGTCTCGCTGCTCGCAGTCGGAGGCATGCTGCAGGTGGCCCTGTTCATCTCTGGCATCACACCAGAATAGCTCCTTCACGTTCTCCATTAGGCGGGCGTGGGCGTGTTTGGGGGTAGTCCCCTGCCCAGGTCGGGACCCTTGGTACCCTTTGCCTCCAGAACCTCCACCACCAGGACGGTAGTGGTTCAGGTGTTGGTCGCTCTCCTTCTCCAGCGCCATCTCCAGGAGCAGCACGCATAGATCCTCGTAGCGGAGGGATCTAGCCCTGCGCTCAGCCGTCAGACGGCACTCGTCCCATAGCTCACGGGGGAGCTTGGAGCACAACCAAAACAGCAGGTCGTCGCTGCTGTAGGAACCGGGCGTCAGTCGTCCAGCCCAGTGGTCCAGGTCCGCCAACAGCTCGGAGACCCTGCCGGGTTTGGGGTTGTTGGGCAGGACGGGCAGGTTCTGGATCTCGGCCCTGATGGAGAGGTCGGTCTCGTAGGTTGGGTACTGCCTCTCCAGGGCAACCAACACGTCGGCAAAGGTGGCGGAGTTGGTGACGATCTGCCTGACCTGCTTCTCCAGGTACTTCGTCTTGCAGCACTGCAGGAGCAGGTCGCACTTCACTCGCCCACTCGCGTGGGTTTGGCCGGTCAGTCGTAGGAACCGGCCAAAGTTCTCAGCGAACTCGCTGAGGTCCTTGCCTGTGAATTCAGGCAAGTTCACCACTATCTTGGAGGTGGCAATAGCCTTCGCCTCCTGAGCTCGGCGTCCTTCAGGGCGTCGGGTCTTCTTCTTCTTCTTCTTCTTCTTCTTACCCTTGGAGTCCTCGGGGTCCTCAGGGTCTTCGTCATCCGATGGCGAAGAAGAAGTCATCGAAGGCGGCCCATCATCGGAGGGGTCTCCGCCTAGATCACTGGAGCCATAAGGCTCCACGTCCACCATAGCCCTTAGGGCTGTCAGCCCCAGCTGGTCCAGCTCGGCCCTCTTCGAGTTCGTCACGTGACTGTAGGGCGGCTGGGCTGTCCTCGGGACGAATGGGCTTCTTGGTACTGCTGCAGGAGTCGGCATCGGTCGGCTCCTCAGGCTCCCCAGGGTATTCGTCAACCCTGCCGCCAGGTGGTTAGCCTGTACTCGGTGGGGTGACATCCCCACTGTCGTAGGTGACGCATGGGACGGGATCATCAGGGGCTGCAGTTTCTCCCTGATCTCTTGCGTGAGGTCGCTCACGATTTTCGAAGTGGCTCCTTGGAGCACCTCGTTGATCTCCGACCGCGTCAGGGACCTGTTGGAGGATCTTCCCGATCCTCTACTCCTGCCTCCCAGAGACTCTGGTCCTCTCCTCAACCCACTCAGGGGTGCATACCCAGGTGTACACCCAGGAGCATACCCAGGAACTTCCATGTAGGTTCCCGTGGCGTGGAGTGGATGGGGACGGTCAGCCGCATACCAACGCGGCGCAGAGCTGGAAGCCACCGGCTCACTGGCAGTTGTTGCCTCAAGGAGCGCAGTGGTAGGTGGGCCCATGCCATAGGCGGGGTAGTGAGGCATGCCAGTAAAGCCTGTGCCCTCTGCCATAGGCTGGTTGGTTGTGGAAGTGGATGTAGCGGCGGCTGGGTGTGTGGTGGTTATGGGAGAGGGTGATGCTTGGGGGCCAGAAGCGCTTGGTGTGCCTTCGAAGGTAGGGATATCCGTCGGGTCTTGCCCTTGCTCCTCTCCTTCGTCTGCTCCTTCTCCAGCATCCTTCTCGCTCTCGTTTCCTCTCTTCCTCTTCACAGGCTGAGGCTGAGAGACCATTTCCTTCACCGACAGGGCCCCAAAGGCCGTCTGGAGGCCGTCCAAGGAGTCCTCCGCCGTATCCATTGGCCCATGTAAGGGCTCCACCGAAGGTACAGCGTCAGGCGCCGGCCTTGCCGGTGTCTCTGGCGCTGGCGCTGTGTTCACCTCGGCGTCCACTCTTCCTGGATCCATCTTAATCCACCCTTCTGCTTTTGTTTGCCTGCTCGGAGCACTGGTTGTACGGCGCGGGGTCGCTGCCGGTGCACAGAGACAGGCTGCCTCTGCTACCAGAAAAGTTTATAGTGTTTTCAGCACTGTGTTTTTGCTTCTCCTGCTGCTTGTTGTTGCTGTAGGGTGTCCTGCTGCTGGTTTTGGATGATGAAAAGCTTTTGTTTGTTGAAATACAGTAAAGCCAACTCAATCCAGGATAGCCCAAGCCAACAGTATGCAAAGAGAAGGTAATTCAGGATCAAAGCATGAAGGGCTGCAGTGAAAACAGTGAAAGATGATTAGATATTCACAGATACTGCAACTCAGGATACAAATGAATGCATATTCACAGAGATAGCTGAAATGTTTTGGGAAAAGAGTTAGAAAACTGCCTCAGGATCACTCTCTCTCCATAGTGCCATCTTAGGAGATGTGCACTCTTTGTTTTGGCTCCCATATGTGCTGAGGTGGCATGGTATGTGGCGATGAGGTCACTGCCATGTCACATGGGATCTTCCTACTTAGTTGGGATCTTCCTACTTAGTTAGGCTGACCAGGAATTGAACCCAGGACCTCTCAAAAAGAGGTGTCTAACCCCCTATGGTGCATACCACTAGGGCAGATAAGTATTCATGGAAAAACATAGATAAATTCATAGGCTCTACCTTAGGTATGTCAGTGCTCAGTCAACTCAGGAAAAGATGTTTTACTTCTGATTGAAAGGGGATTAAGGGGTCCACTCCATATCCTGATTGGGTGTTTGGTTCCATAGGTCAAAATGTGTTCTCACCACTTTTGGCTGGACCAATACTAAGATAAAAATGCATGGATGCTCAGTGCATCTCTAATACAACTAGAGTATGTCCCAAAGCAATGGAAAAGCACTTTTTCTTACTCCCATCTGGCGTGCCGGATCGGTCTCCGAGTGCCAGTAGTGGAAGCGATAGCTCCTTTGCAGTCGACTCGCAGTGGGGTGTGGGGGGGAGAGAAGTGGGATCCTAGCAGGAGTCCTATCACCTCAGCTTTATATGAATTCGGGCTCCCTGGGACTCGGCACATCACTATGCGCCCATCGTGAAGCAGTGCAGAGGCGCCAGAGGCAGGGGGCGAGCCGAGACGACTGCCATCGGTGTACGTACAGTTAGGTTGGGTTCCGGTACCGGGGATGATGTATGCAGTGAGTCCTGCCACGCATGTCACTTCAACAGCGTTTCTCAGGAGGTGCCGGGCCTTCCAAGTGACAGGTAGAGGGAGCATGGTAGACGTCTTGGGGGGGCCTAACAACTCAAGAGCTCGGGTGTACATACTATAGGGGGACATTCGCCGTTTCGTGTGCGTGCGCAGGCTGGATAGCCGGGGGTTGCGGTGTAGCGAGTCAAGGACGCGAGTGGGCTGGAGCACGGCTAGACTACGGAGTCCCAGACCATGGGAGCGGTGGGTATAGAGAGTTTTCTTGGCGACCAGGGATGGTATACCAGCAACTCCAAGGACGAAACGCTCTATTGCATTGGAGAGCTCGGAAAGTTGTACACTGTCGAGTGGGAAACACTCGGGACGGTACAGTACCCTGGGGATGATCACTGTGTTAGCTAACAGGACACGATCCAGGGTCTGGACCGGGTGTGAGTTTAAATCAGCGAGCTGGCCGAGGAGTTCGTCAGCAATGATCGGAAACCCGCGGCGTAAATCAAAGTGAGCTGGGAGGGGGTGCCCGAGGTGGAGGAGGTAGGATACCTGTTTCAGGGGTTGCTCGGACGTGTCAGCCCACTCAGGTAGGAAGGGGCAAGAGATCGGTAACCAAAACTCTGAACTCGCCTGTAGAGGCGCGGGTGGATGTCGATACTTCGGCAGGGAGGGTGACAGGGGTTGGGGGTTGCAGAGAGGGAGCGCCTCACTCTTCACGACGTTCAACTGGCACCCGATGAGGTTTAGAGGCCTTTGGACGATCTCAGCTGTGCGTTGTCCCTGGGAGGGCGGCACAGGGGTGGAGACGTCGTCAACATAGGCCGAAAAGACAAGTCCCTGGGACTGCATCTACCGGAGTGGGATCTCAAAGGACAAACAGGAAGCATGAGAGGGGGCACCCCTGCTTTACTCCATGTGTCGTCCGGAAGATTTCTTCTGGGGAGCCCGGGATGAATGTGGACCCATGCTCAAGCACCGTGGTGATTATGCGCAGTAGCTTGGCAGGGGTCTCCATTCGCTCGGGGACTTCCCGGATGAGTATCTTAGGCGGACTGTCAAACGCGTGGTACATGTCGAAAGCAAAAATGGACTCCCATGGGGTATCTGTGTCGATGTCATTTAGAAAGGTTTGCGTGGCATGCGAAGTAGATATCCCTTGACGCCCCCCAAATTGACGTGAGTGGAGGAGGGGTGACAGGAGTGGGTACAGCTTTTTATAGCACCATCTCATGAGCAGGCGATAGATGCAGTTGCTCATGGCGATGGGACACCAGCGGTCAGGGTCTTGCCAGGATCCCTTCCCTTTAAATATGCAGAAGGTCTCGGAGGTTAGCCAGGACTGGGGAGCGGAGCCTTGGTCGTAACACAGGACTAGGCACTGGTGCACGAGTGAAAACACGTGGTCTGGTAGGACCGCGAGCAGGTAGGGTGGGACTCCATCGGGGCCTGGGGACTTCTTGCGGGCGGCACGTGCCAGCTCGCGAAGTTCTGCGACGGTGGGGGGGGGTACATCATCTAGCTCTGGGTGTCGGGGGATGAGATCAGCAGCCGAAGCACTCCAAGGGGAGTTACGCTGTAGAATTCTCTGGATCTTGCGGTTGGGGACTCGGAGGGTGGAGGGGGCGGGGGGGGTAAGGAGGGTGTGCTTGACCCGTCGGTAAAATATTTTTGACCTTCTTTTCGCTTGGCGGGCCAATTGCTTTGCAACCTGGCTCCAGTCAGACGCGTCGGTTGATGGGGTTGCAGGGGGAGTCTTGGCAGAGTTGACCTGTCGCATGGCATCCAGCATGCGGTAACACAGTTTGTCGTAAGTGAGCTGGACGTCGGTGTAACATTTGGGCGCGGGGACATCTTGGGAGGAGGAGGCAATTATAGTACGATAGAGTTGCAAGTCCCGACGGTTCCAGAGCGCGCACCGCGGTTCAGGGAGGCGGGGGGCTGTCCAGGGTATGATTCTAATCACTATTGGGTCGTGATCGGACGCTCCATGTACCGACTTGAAGTCGATGACTTCGGCGGATGAAGTGTTGAAGATACCGTGGAACAGGCGGCTACCATATGCACGATCTATGTAGCTCTTAGTTCCAGCGAAACGCCGAACTCGGGTGTATGGCACCGACGCTGTGTGTGGCAGCAGGAGGTCGGTCAGTACTCCAGACTTCTCCTTGGCTATCAACCAGGGCCACAGATTGGTAGTGAGGGTGGTGGCATGAGAGGAGTGTGTGGTGCCGTTGAAGTCTCCCAGCAAGATTATGTTCTCACGGAGGAGCGAATCGATGATGGGCTCGCAGGGGCGTTTGTCCCCAATTTTGTGTGGCCCATAAAACGACACGATGCGTACAGGGGGCATGAGGGGGTTGGGGTGCAGGTGCAGTTGGGTGGATACGAGTATGCCAGGTATGTGTACTTTGAGAGGGGGGGGCTTGGGGGATATGGATGTGTGTACCAGGATGGCCACGCCATTTTTGGAGGTCAGGGAGTCGTATAGTAGATGGTAGTTCCAGTGGAGTGCCACTCGTTCATAGTCTTTGGAGTGGTGCGCGGATGTCGGTTTGAATTCTTGTAGGCATAGGGTGTGTGGTAGAGTGGGAAATCCAGAGAGGAGATGGCACAGCCTATTGGGCGTGATTTCAGGGCCGCCAACGTTGAGGGAGGCATGTGACAGCAAGTCGCCTGTGGGGGAAACGGAAAACTGCTGGGGGGCAACTTGCTTGGGCACGTGGGCAAGGGTTGTCACCTTCAGGGGTAGCACTATCAGCACGTGGTGTACGATTCACTGTGTGTGAGTCCATCGCATTGGTCTGAGCTGCAGCCTCGCTACACAGATGCGTGGCGGGTGGGGAGGTGAGGGGGGAGGCGGCGAGTGACGGTCTGATGGCATGCATGGGCATGGGTTGCAATGACAGTAAACACCGAAACGAGTGGAGGACCATAACACAGTGCAAACTCGCAATCGCACAGTAGCGTTTATAAAGACCGAGGAAGGAGAGCAGGCAGGCACTTGCAAACGCCATTGAGCATCGGTCTGGATCGTCGAGGAGCGGTGCGTGCTGTACCATGCAAGAGGCGGCCCATCTGGTTTGATGACGGGAGGATTCACGCCCAGCGGCGGGGCGGTCCACAGTATTTCGTGGCGTCAGTTCTCCGGACACTGTGGTTGCATATATGGGGGGGCGGCTGGCGGCGCAAAAGCGAAGCGCCAGGATATGGGCAGCATGTAACAGGGTAGCAGTGACTCTGTGAGCAGCGGCCGTAACAGTATGTACTCCGACGCAAACGTGTCTAGTGAGGATACAGAGTGCAACTAGATGGGGGTAGTCCCAATCACCAAGGCGCAGCTGGCGCAGCATACATAGAAGACCATGGTGGGAGGAGACACGCTGGCGCGTGTTGTCGAGCAGGGCGTGCAGAGGTACTGGTAGAAGACAGCCATTCAACGGGCGTGAGGCATCATCGTGAGCATCTGCGGACAGTGGTGGAGGTAGGGTAGAGAGATCAGTGGGGTTGGTGGAGAGGTTGGAGAAAGGAGCCATCACTGCGCGCGGTGTCCGAGCCTGGGCTGACGGGGGCAGAAGCCTCTGGGAGAACTGATGGCACTGGGGAAGGTCGGTCTTGCGTGTTGAAGTCAGGAACACTGAAAGGCGCCAGTGGCGCCGTGTTGCCGGCTACAGCCAGGTTGACCTCGTTAAGTGCTGGTGCAGGTAGGTCGGAGAGGGCAACCGTACGCAAACGCTGATCAAGGCTTTCTAAGGTGTCGTTGTCTGGGCTGCCCGAAGTGAAGTAGACAGGGCCAGGGAGGGTGGCTCCGTAGGAGGCGCGGGCGGATGAAACGGCCTGATATTTAATCAGCAGGAAGCCCGACTGTTGAAAAAGCTGGTGGCTTTGTACAGGCCCAAAAGTGGCGGCGGAACGGAGGATCTCAGTGACGGCATATGTCGGGGGGAAACGTATGAGTGTATAAGGGGGCGCAACAGTGCGGGTAACATCCTTTGCGGTGAGTCGCTGCTGTGTGGTGGCGCATACTACAATCATCTCACCGAGGTTCTCTATTTCCTGCACTGCAGGCTGGATGAGGACCTTCTCACGCACCATGGCAAAGACGTCATACTTGTTGAGGAGTATGACAAACGCAAATTTTTTCCGGAGCGATGAATTCATTTCAATCGCATCTCGAATTTCAGGGGAGGGCCTTTTCTTCCTCTTGGGTCCCCCTTTTTGGAAACGTGGCTGGTGTGTGATAACCAGCGCGTTGTCTTTGACTGATTCATGCAAAAGCCCCAAGGAAACTTGCTTTTTTGCCAAAGCGTCCTGTTCTTGGTAAAAGCGAGACAGAACATCCATGGGGACGTGGAAATCAAAAAGCTTAAACCCGTCGGGGCAGGAGTTCACCGGGATAGGCCAAAACTCTTTTGTGATCCTGGGTGCAAGGATGTCCCGTAGCACGGTTGACGTGTCATCGGGGCTGAGGCCGCTTAGCATGAGCATGAGGGGAAGGGTCCCGGTGATGTCCCATGTCACCTCAGACCCCTCGTAATCGAGGATTACTTTTGAAGGCACGTCAATGCGCAGCTGAAACAGCGTGGCCTTCGGGTGGTAGATGGAGTCTGACACTGCTTCATTAGGGGCTACCCGCGGGAAAAACTCGACGGTGCGCGCCACATGTTTTTTTGGTAGAGGGGATGATGTGAGGTGCATTATGATGAGAGGGTGGTCTAGGGGGCTGGTATTTTCTACGATGAGGTTGGTATTGGCATCTCTCACCGCCAAATGGAGTATGGGACACACAACGGATGGGTATAGGAACGAGAGCGTAGGTATGAGGTCTATCCTTCGGTCCAGCAACGTGGCAAAACTGCTGTCGGCGACGTTGGACCTAGAGATGTAAGCTAGCCATATGTGTGTGGTCTTTCCATTTTTTTAGAGAAGCGAAGCAGGGATACTAGTTGTTTTACTATTGTTTTGTGGGAGTAAAATGGGGGCTCATCGTCAAACGGAGAAAAGGAAGGGAGCATAACAAAAACGGTAAGCCCCGCCAGTTTATTCCATTCCATGGATGGAAGGTCTGCAATGGAAAATGACCGTAAAAAGCCATTATAAGGGTGTCCGTCGCCATAGACTAACACTTGTGGTGCCGGACTCAGGGAGGCAAGGAGGCTTGGAGGCGGTAGTGGGGAGGCATCATGGTATACTAGTGGAGATGAGGACAAAATGTCCACCTTCCAGAAACGTGACTGCCCGCGGACCGGGATTTTACCGGCTTGTACGTCCTTACTTAAGTCTCGTGTCTCCGGAAAGCCTGTAGGGAGGGTAGGGTGGGGCCGGAAAATCGGGTTTGTGATGACTTGGACCGGGTCCATCGGCAAAAGGAGCGGTGCACGAGGTGCAATGTCGGTTAGCGCATCTAATTCGGGGGGTCGGGTGTCATGAGGCATGGGCGCTTTAGATATTGTAACAAAAGCATTGCGGAGAACCTGTTTGGATGTATCCACACTCGCAGCGTCGGCTCCGGTGAGATCATGGGCTTGTGGGCCATCATGTGGATCTACGGGCAAAGAGGAAGGTCTAAGCGGGACGGTCAACGCGGGTAGTTCGGTATGGGCGTCCATTGCCGCATCGCCGAGTGGGTTTGGGCTCTCATTATCCTCTTCGAGCAAGAGAGATTCCGTATCGTTTTTTTCATCCGCCGCCTCCGAGAGAGCAGCTTCATCGTCCTTTTTTTTGCCATCATCTTTTTTTTCACTTTCAACTTCCATAGGAGCAAGGCCGCTTGGGCTACGCTTTTTTTTAATATTCTCCGGGGCAACAAAGGATTGTTCTTGACGAGCAATGGAAGGTGGTAAGGAGCGGGTAACGTGCGGAGCGTTCCCCGTGCCAAGGTGGCTTTGTACGTGTGCAAGCATTGTGTCAATGCTTTGGCGATGTTTGCGCTTAGCCTTCAAGGTTGCGGCCGTGGCCTTTGTTGCCTTTCCATTTTTTTCCTTGTCTTTTTTTTTAGATGCAATGGACGAGGGGCGTATGCCGGGGTCAGAAGCAGCGGTAGTAGGCAAGGGTGTAGGAACGAAATTGGGTGATGATGAGTCGCGAGCCGTAGGTTCAGACATCACAGAAAATGGAACGATAAAATGCGGACAACGGTTCAATGGACGTAAAAAAAAGAGTTTAGGTCAAAAACAGAAGTTTGCGGACCCAAAGTGACAGAAAAAAGAAGAAGTCTTCGAAAAACAGACAGATTCTGCTTTTCTCATGTCGTCAGTCGCTCGCGCGCACGTCGAATGCGCATGCCGCTCTTCTCTTTCGTGTCTCACTCCTCGCGCTCTCCATTGACTCCCGACTCCTTTTGCTGGCCTCCTCTTCAGTCGCGTACATTGTGTGTATCCTGTGTACATAGTGTATGCCTCTCCTCCACAGCCCCTCTTGGCTACCTTCCTCGTCCCTTCCACCCTCCCCTCTTGCACACCTCGCTTCAGGCGTAAAGGCATCCCCGGTGTCCGGGGGTGTTTGCGTTCTTCAATGGCCCCTCCCGGGCCTCAAGCACGTTCCACCGCCCCAACCCAAGCACGACGCCTGTCGTCAAGTGTGCCCTTCGAGCGCCTTTTGTTTACCGGGCGTCTATCCGCTGGTACTCCCCAGCTGAATCCTTTCCCTACTGCTTCGCTTTCTGTCCTTTCGCCCCCTCTTTGTTGTCCCCTGGGTCTCCCCCTCTGTGTCTTGGCGCCCCTGTGTGCTGCCCCTCCCCCTTTCCCCCTCCCTCTATCCACTCCCCCTGCCGTAGCCCCTTCCCGGCCCTTGCGTTCGCCCTTTCCTCCTGCCGTCGCCGCCTCCTCCCTTTGACGCTGCTCCGCACGCTCCATACCTTCTCCTGGTGTTCCTGCCTCATGCTTCCGTCCTGGATTTTCCACTTTGGGTGTGTGTTTTCCCCGTTGTCCCGGCCCTGCTCCTCCTGGGCGGTGTTCTGGGCCGCCGTTGTGCACGCTCCGTGTGTGGTGTTGCGTGTACGGTGTCCTGGTCCTCCTGGCTCCTGTTCACCGCCGTGCACGCCCTGTTTGCGGTGTTGCATGCACGGCTTCCTGGCTTCTCCTCTCCGGCGTGCACGCTCTGTGTGTGGTGTTGCGGGTGCGGTGTCCTGGGCCGCCTGGCTCCTGTTCACCGGTGTGCCTGTCTGTGTTCTGTGTTCTGTGTTCGGGTGTAAGAGCAGTTGTCACGGTTGCCCCGCATTGCATCGCAGGACAGGACCGGTAGCCCCCCGTGACAACCACTCCCTGGCCGAAGGCCATTGGATTTCTTCACTCTTCTGCCCTGCCTATGGTTTTCTCTGCCTCAGTGCGCTGTGTCGTGTGTACGGTGTCCTCGGCCCCTTGGCTTTGGTTCACCGGTGTGCACGCTTTGTGAGTGGTGGTGTATGTGCTGCGTCCTGGGCCTCATGGCTCCTGTTCACCGGTGCGCGTGCTCGCTGTGTGCTCCTCGCATGCTTCCTATCCCCCCCCCTCATCGTCGCATGTTCTTGTGCATGCTCTCCTTGACTGCCCTCCTGCTTTTTCCTGTCGCCGTCTTCTTGTCCTCTTGGTGCCCCTGGCGTTCGCATCCGAGTCTCCGTCTGTGTTAGTCCGCTCTTTCGGCCTCCCCCTCTCCTCTTTCCCCTGGCTCGTGTCCTCTTTGTCCTTCCTCCCCACCTCTCCTTGCTCTTGCCTCCCCTTGCCGCCATCGTGTCGCCTCCGCTCTGGTCCTTCCGGTCCGGGCTCCATGTGCCCATCCGCCTCCCCGTCTTCTTCTTCTCCCCTCTTGCTCTTTCTCCTCCCGCTTCGCGTCTTCTCTCCTTCTTGTCCTCCCCCTTCTGTTCCTTGCCCTTGGTTTTGTTCTCCTCTCTGTGTCGCTCCGCCGCCGTCTCCTTCTCCTTGTTTGCTGCCCCGGACCTTCCATTCCCGGGCCGCGTTGTCCCCGGTCGTCCCAGTCCGGGCGCATTGCGTCCCCGGGAGTTCCAGTTGGCTGCACCGGGTGCACCCCCGGACCTTTTTCCGTACTCCCTCTGCTGCCTCGGACGCTCCAGTCCATGTCACCGCGTTCACCCCCGGACGATCCAGTCCGGGGGCTCGGGCCGCGCTTCACTCCGCCCCGGATGCTCCAATCCGGTGCGTCTTTTAGTCTTATTCTTTCCGTTGCCTCGGGCGCTCCGTCCCATGGCACCGGGGGCTAGTGCCTTGCTCCGTTCCGTCTCGGATGCTCCATTTCGGAGCGCCGTTTAACCGTATTGTCTCCTTTGCCTTGGACGCTCCAGTCTGCAGTACCGGGTTCTCCCCCGGATGATCCAGTCCGGGGGCCCGGGCTTTGCTCCTCTCTGCCCCGGATGCTCCACTCCTGGGCGTCTCTTTGTCGTATTCTCCCCGTTGCCTCGGACGCTCCAGTCCGTGGCGCCGGGTTCACCCCCGGACGATCCAGTCCGGGGGCTTGTGCCGTGCCTCTTTCCGGCCGTCGTTTTTTTTTTTCGTATTCTCTCCGTTGCCTCGGACGCTCCAGTCCGTGGCACCGGGTTCACCCCCGGAAGATCCAGTCCGGGGGCTATTGCCGTGCTTCATGCCGCCCCTGATGCTCCAATCCGGGGCGTCTTTTTATCGTATTCTCACCGTTGCCTCTGACGCTCCAGTCCGGGCCGTCTTTTCATCGTCCTTTTCATCGTATTCTCTCCGTTGCCCCGGACGCTCCAGTCCGTGGCACGGGGTTCACCCCCGGACGATCCAGTCCGGGGGCTAGCGCCGTGCTTCGTTCCGCCCCGGATGCTCCAATCATGGGATAACCGGTCACCGGACAAAAAGCCGACAACGAGGCACAAAAGGCATGTGCCACACTTTTTTGAAACGTACCAATGGCCAATGGCCACACTGTGCAAGTTTGTCGCTGTGGCACAAAAAATGGCCACATGCGACCGATTCGGGCGAGTCTAATTCTGACTGACAAGAAAGATCATTGTCATTTGGCACCAGATGGTGAATGCCCCACTTTGTTGTAGTTGTTGTGTATTGGTGAGATGTGGGAACCCTGAATTGACATTCAATGATGAATTTCCTTTGTTTACGGCTGATAACATGACATTTCCATGTGCTGAGTTGTTCATCAATAATTTTTCTGTTCCCTGTGGATTGGGTATGTTCCGGCGGGGGGGGGTGGGGGCTGGACCCCCTCCCCCTCTCCCCCACTTTTGCCCCCAACATCTGCTGACAATCCTACAAGATCAGGAAAATCTATTGCTCCGCAAGTTGCATGAAGCACCTGAGATCCAAACAAAAATGCTCCTTGTTGGCAGTGGCAAACGTTGGACGGTCGTCCTCAAAGACAGGCAGGACTGGCTAGTCTGATTTTCACAAACGCACTCCTTTCCCCATCCAGAATATCACCCAATTCTTTACTCAAGTCAAGCAAGGTCCAGTCTCTACTGCTGACCTGTCTTCCAGTTCAGCAATTGTGACAAGCTCGAACTGCAAGCTGCCGCACCTGTCTCTGCACAACAAAGTGGCGACATCCTGGGGGCTTTGATTGACAGCTTCACCCCAGAACCTCCAGCTTCATAAAATGTTGAGATGTCTCCGGCTAAACCTAGAAATCTCTCTGCAGTTTTGTCCAAGTGCGCGCTTGATTAATGGTGGGTATATCCACTACACATTGCACGGGCGGTGAATCCCTGAAACAAAATGCCTGAACATGTTGCGCACCACCGATGGGTCACACCTGGTTTTCCGAAACCCCGTGCCCTGCGTTGCACTTCCCACATCAGGAGTGGTGAGCATTTTTGTGTGGCGTGGGAGGAAATGTTTTTTATTTTTTTTTCAGAAACAAATCACTTCGAAGAGAGGTGGTTAGATCAAGCGCAGGTGCGGGCGTCGTACAATCCCCCCTTTTGGGGGTCATTCGCGTAGCATACTCCAAGGCACACCCACTTTTTTGAGGATTTGAGGGAGCTGGAGGGGGGTCAAAAATGACCACCCCCCCCCGCCCTCTTTTTTGGGTCGAAAATCATGAATCCTTTGGTTTTTTTTTCGATTTTGAGCCGAAAAAGTGTTTCCGGGTCCCGACTCCATGGGGTTTGTATGGGGCGGAGTGGGACGAGCGCTCATGTGCAGTTCATGCAGTTTTCAGCTATTTTTGGTATGTTGGCGGTTTTGGCGACCTCGGTGACCCTGAGCTACCCACTCTGAGGGGTGTGAGTGGGGATGCTGTGACAGTATATGCATACTAGGATACGAAAGGACTTTTTTTGCAGTCTGTAGCCTTGCTGAGAGCCGGTCAAAACCCGTGCCAAAGACGCGAAATGACTGTTTCCACCAATAATGGCCTAGTGAATAAGCCGGTACACAACCTGCCCATTTGGGTATTGGGTGGCGTGGGGGGGGGGGGGGGGGCTGCCAGGGGATTGGTACACAACCTGCTTGTGCAGTTTTTCACCTTGGGCAGCTCAAAAATCGCAGTTATCGAAACTCATTTTTTTAATACCCTGATCACCTAAAATGACTATCCAAGGTATGTAAAGCATGTTCTAGGCCGTGTTTACGTGTTTTTCATTTTATTTGGGTATTGGGCGCGGAGGGGGGGAGGTCCCCTAAGGGATTGGTACACAACCTGCCTATGCATTTTTTCACCCCAGACAGCTCAAAAATCGAAGTTTTGGAAGTTTATTTTTTTGATGTTGTGATCACCTAAAATGACTTTCCATTGAACAGGAACCATCCGTTTTTGCTAACAAAAAGCGTGCACAAACAGGAGAAAACACGGCTGTGATATATGTTGGTTCACAAAGACGGCGGGCCAGGTGGGGCAAATCCTCCCTCCCTCTCCCGCTAAAAAGACGCCTTGGCCCCTGAACACTGGATCTGGCACCTCCACTAGTCCCCCCCCCCCCCCACACCCACCACAAAGTGGCCTTCACAGTTTTCTTGAGGTATTTTGTCTCCGTCCTTGGGAAAGTGGCCTTGACAGATTTGTGGCACCTGTGGTGGCGGGGGGGGGCGGGGGAATTACTTAGGCCTTGATGGAGCAGTGAACCCCCAAAACCATTGCCCCCACCATCCGCGAGACCATTGACATGCTGCGCGCCACCGATGGGTCACACTTGGTGATCCAGAACTCCCTGGCCCTGTGTTGCATTTCCCACATTGAATGCGATGGTGAGCACCTTCCAATCTTCACTGTCTTGGTCAAGCCCTTGGAGCGAGCCGGTGGCGCCATAGGAGGGACACCAAGGGGCAGAAGCGGCACTTGTGAGTGGCGGGACAACTGTCCCACCCTCAGTTAGTAAAAATGATTTTCCTTGGTTGTTAGGGCTAGCTGAGCAGGCTGTCCGCCTCTGGCCGTTTGTGACCCAGCCCTCTTCATCCCCAACCCAAATGGGCGGACAGCTAACCCACGCATCCAAGAGTGGAGGATTCCCGCCTCGCGCATGTGCAACCGGAAGTGTCAACCAGTGTACTCTTTCAATTTTTCTGCCCCCCCCCCCCCTGCCCCTTGGCATTGTGTTGCCACATATTGGCTGCCTGGAAATCAGGCGTGGTTAGGATTCTCGGGCCTAGCTTTGCAAATTGCCTGAATGTATTTCTATAATTGTTAGAATCTTGCAGCCAGGCTGGCGTCAGGCTCAGGGCCTGGGAGAAAATGTTTTCTTGCCATAAGACTTGACCCCTGCCTTTCTGCAGTATGTCCGCCAAAATCAGCCCCCCTACCCTGGAGGTGGGAAGCTCTGTTCGGCCGGGCCAGTAACTCATCTTGGTCCCCCGCAACACTCTCTGGAGCCGTGCTGTGTACATGCAGGCAACCCACCACAAAAACTGACAATCAGTAGGTTGCTCTGACAGTGTGTTTTTGGTGTGTGTCACTGCGAGGTTTTCACACATTGCATTGTCCCTCCTCCACTCCCCTTTGAAATTAAGTGCATTTTAGTGGTTGCAATCCAGTAGCTCTTGGTCGGTGGCTGTGTTAAAGCGGGCAAGTCTACCAAAAGGCTCTACCTACACCTTCAGTTACTCGGCTGCCCCTTGCCTCCTGCTCGGTTGTGTGGTCTTTCCATGCAAATGGATCTTCATTTCCACCTTAGGAGGAGGAGGAGCCTGGTTTGGTCTTCTCGCACTACTGGTCATCCCTATTGGTGCAGTCATCGCTGTTGCATATCTAGCCTATGGAAAGAAGACTACGGAGACAGCATACATGGTGAGCCCTGAGGGCAGCAAACCTGGTCCATATGCGGGACCACCTCCTTCTCCCGTTGTACCTTTCTATCCTTCGGTGTAGCCTCGTTCTCTGCATCCTGATGCGGTTTGTCTACAAACCACAGCTAGGCTGTAGCGCCGTCCCCAGGCCATGCCCCCAAGGGATTCATGGTAAGCTCCATAGCTGATGCACAGCCTGCAAGTCCCCCCGAGAGATGACCGCGGTCCCTCTGCACACCACCAATGGCAGCCATCATCTACCACTCAGTGCCCTCAACAGTGGCCCAAAGGCTGTCAGCCAGCATTGGCCCCTGTCCCCCAACAACTCGATGCGTTTCTGCTATCCACTGTGCCTTCAGCAGCAAGCCAATCACTGCGAAATGGATGTAATTTCTTTAATGGTAAACCGTACCATGGTGCTTTCTTTGGTACCAGATTTCCCTGTGCGCTGTGGCAATCTGTGCAGTGATCTCCTCCCTGGCATTACGATGACAATATTTCCGTGTCTATGTGACGGAAATTTTAAGATGTGATTGCCAATTGATTGCCAGACTTGGAGATCATGCATGTTATGACACCACCATTGGAATCTCTTTGAACAGTGTTGTTTGATCAAGTATAGAATTTTGCTCAATTTAGCAGTGTCAAATGTCGCGTACAGCACACCCCCCTGGCCCCTATTACTAGGATTTGTGCCCTGGTTGGGTTCATGGGTACACACCCAACACTCCTATTGGTCATGCTGGAAGACCATTGATTCAGAATAGATAGAGGTATATATTGGCTGCATTGGTAACACGACAGCAATCTGTGCACCTGACAGCAGGTGTCAGCTGGCAGTTTCCTACATGTTGCTCTGAGGTATCTTCCAGTGTTTCAGGGGTACGTTCTCCTTGGGCACGCCAAAATTGCCCAAGGTCTCAGGGGTGCTTTTTGAGCTGCTACCTTTGCTATATTTTGGTGCTGCGGCCACACCAACGTGGCAGACAGAAATGGATGCAGGTGTTGGTTGTGCTTGTATGTTCTGACCACCAGAAGGTGGTGAAATCACATCTGCTTCAGCCAAAACAGTGCTTTTCACTGCACACTTCGGGATCATTCCTGTTGGTTGTTGCAATTGCTTCAAACCAACTTAGTAGTGTGAACCAATTTGTGTGCTTTGAAGGCACTTGCACACCACGGCATCGTTCCTGTTGGTTTGGGTGATTTCTCCAAATCAACTCAGTAGTGTGAAGCAAGCCTTGTGCTGTGGTTTCCATGTGGTGTAGGCCTAGCGAGTTTCTGACCCACCGAGCCGCCTACACCTTCGCCCACCCAGGGTGCTCGCCGACCCCACAGGTGTTGAAGAGTTGTAAAAGTGTTCAAGATTGCTGCCATGCAGTACCCTTGAACCGTGCTGGACCTGAAAAGCCCCAATTGTACTTAGTGAGTATGCAGCAGTGTAATGGTGGAATGCGTTTGGCTGCAATTTTGCTGTGTTTTGATATGTGTGTTTTGGCTGGCAGAGGAACCACCTGGCCTGCATTGAAAACACAATTTACAAATTGATGGTTTCTTGGGCTCTGAATTGCAACGTGACCTGTGATGAAGCTTTTCTCCAGCTGGTTGTTGCAGCCTGTGGTACCTGTTTCTGAGCTGTTC
This sequence comes from Eutreptiella sp. 'Long Island Sound 2002', assembly GCA_964036045.1. NCBI lineage: Eukaryota > Euglenozoa > Euglenophyceae > Eutreptiales > Eutreptiaceae > Eutreptiella > Eutreptiella sp. 'Long Island Sound 2002'. The sequence continues at coordinate 40,821,101 of OZ038395.1, forward strand.
TTGTGTGATTCTTTTTGTGGCCCATTGAACTGCGAACCAGTAACTCCATCTGAAGCACCGGGGAAGGCCTTGCCAGGGGGGCGAGGCCAAACGCAGGGTTCAAAAGAGCCCAAAACAGAAACATGCAGTGCCGCAACACAAAATCACCTCGAAGAGAGGTTGTTAGATCAAGTGCAGGCGCGGGCGTCGTATACCCCCCCCCTTTTTTGGAGTCATTCGCGTAGCATACCCCAAGGCTTGATATCGGATGTTCAACCCTTTGTAAAATTATTTTTTTGCCCGATAAGACCATCCCCCAAAAGATTTTTTGATTCTGAGGCCTCTATCCCGTAAAACTGGATATGACTTCTTTGGGGGGGCCAAAAGTTTTCGCTCAAAAGGCTCCAAGCAGTGGGGAGGCATATTGCTGTCACACCACCGCCGGGTACGGCAGACAGTGCGGGCCAAACAGGCCAAACAGGGTCTCCGGTCTGAGGCAGAGTACTGGAGTGCGAGAGTGGCCATTCTGCCAATGGTAAAGGTAAAGGTAGAGGTCACACTTTTGAACAAATCAAATCATCCAAACAAGCCAATCAAAATAACAAACAGAAGTCCGACAAGAGATATGCCAATGCGGTTCGTACACAGTCCGTCTGCAATTGGGTGCGACACAGAGCAAACCGTGCGTATTTCTACAGCAATTACCCCATGGGTAATGATTTTTCTCTCACACGCGCAAAATAGAAATGTGGGACAGGTTATCGTAAACATCCCCATGCGAGGAATCATAATCAATGGCAAAAGTTCATTGAGCGCAATAGAGCTCTTGCCAAGAACAATTACAAGGCGACTTCAAAGCATGTACAGCACATTTCACAAATCAGAGAAAGAGTATGGGTTTATCTCCGGAACGGGAAAGAAAGCAGTGCACTCGATTACAAAGGAGTGGTTTACGCTTTTAGCAATGAAGAGACATAGGATCACTTCCACTTTCAACTTCGTATTTACATTGGCCAGAGTTTCCAATCCGTCCTGAAAAGATGTGCGAGATTTTTTTGACAAAGCTGAGTCGCTCGCCAAGAATGAACGCAAACCTGTCATTGTGCAAGTTTTCAGCCACACTGATAGATGGTGTAGCAAGTGGATAGTAGTCCCTGTAAAAATCATTCCTGCACGAGTCATGCTGAAATACGGTGGCGACACGGATTTCTTTCATAAATTCCGCCATTGTTCGTGAGCACGCCTGGATACGCGAATTGCACGCAAGCTTTCCACATGGCTAAGGCTACAACATTGAAGTTCATTGTCCGAAAAACAAAAAACAAACGCGGCGATACTAGGACGGAAAACACAGTGGGACGTTAAAAAAAAAAACGTGATGGTATCACATTCCCGATTGTGGATTCTTTATCGCTGATGTGCTTCGCAGTAAAGTTGACTTTTGCTTCCACCTTGACATTGGCAAAGTGTAGATCATTACGCAGGGTGGTATTTCTGCATTTATTCGCAGCGAAGTTCATCCAAACAAATGACCAACGAGTGCAGCACAACGAATTCTTTAATACTTTATCCCCGAGCAAGCTGCGCTGTTTGCAAAACATGCCGCCCGTGAACCGGCTCTTCGCGGATGGAACGGTGCAGACAATTGTTGGACAACTCATCCCATCCCACGACCGTCACAGAAAACACGACTACTCACATGACAGTCGGTGCATCTTTTTGTCATATGACAGCACTGCCGTTGCTGAGCAAGAAAAAACATTGTGCAAGAAAGCAGCCGCTGTCCAATAATGTCGGCGTCCGGAACCCGACTAGATTTCTAGAGAAACTACACCTTCGAAGGAGCCGAAGGAGCCTCAGTGCGTGGAGCGAGTACCCCCCCCAAGGGGGGTGGCTCCCAAACCTCCATGCGTAGAGCGAGGTTTGACCCCACGCATGGCAGCCCCTAAGCCAAGTCTTGATGAGACCATGGAGCAGCTTTCCCGGGTCCCGGGTGCAGGTAATGAAGACCTTGACCTCAGTGCAATGCCAGCAGCACTCAAGGCAAAAATGGGGCCTTCCGATTTGAAGAAGCCCCCCCCTACCATGTCTCTTGGTGTGGAACTTTTGGCGAGGGATGTGAAAAGCTGCAGAGGCATCCGCAGCTCTCCTATGGACACCTGTCCTAGCCCTTTCCACCCCCGTGTGAGGACTGTGCTTGTCTGTAGTGTAGGTGTAGGTGAAGAGCTATGGCCTGGCTACACTAGCGCCATTGACCACAATGCACCCCTCACCCCCTTGAGGTAGAACAGGTGACCCAAGTGTAACAGGTAGGGGAACGAAGGCCCTCGCTACGGCGTACCTTCAGATCGAACTCCCTGAGTTTGATCCCTAAAACTTGCCCGAGTGGGCCGAGGAGTTCCATGAATTTTTACTCCTCACGGGTAAGCAACATGGTGGCGTCAAGACCAAGTGCACACTCATCAAGAAGTTGTGCAAAAAGAAATTTCTCCGGCGGCAAGTGAAGACCGCCATCAGGAAGAGCTCCAACTGGGGCAACTTCTTGAAGAGACTGGAACAGATGTACCTAGTCTACGAGACGGACCTGAGTGCTTAGGCCGCCGAAGCAGGTACGCTTTTGTACCGGGATGTCTACAAATTTGGTAGAAGTAAATTGTCCGTTTTACCTACTTTTTTCAACCCCGAAATTTGACTACTCAGTTTTTTGGCCCAATTACCCACAAAAATGCATGATTTTGCTCCAAAAAAGCTCTCACAATTTTTGCCATTTTACCCACTTTTCCGTAAAATGCACCATATTTTGGGGGTTTTCAGACTGAAAAAACTTGCTTTTTGTTGTTGTCCTCGCCTCGCTTTTTTTTGCACACTTACAAATCCAAGTTTTACGCCGGAGGTTTCCGAAATGCAGCAAAAGTATAACATTTTCCTATTTGTATTGCGAGGCCTCGCAATACGATACATGAATCAAGGTAATTCTTTGCAGTTACTCACAGCTTTGGGTCACACAGAAACAAGCAAAAAGAGAATACAGACTATGTATACATTGTGTGCGTCGACACGTGAAGCTTTCAGAATGCGAGGCCTCGCAATACTGACTGCTGCCTTAGGGCCAGTATATTCATCATCTCGAGAAGATGCAGCGAGAATAGAGCAGAAATGGCGAGTTGCCTAATCTGCGAATGCGAGGCCTCGCAATACGAGACAACAAATCTCGCGCAACCAACCCTTTTAGGGCTTCTTCTTCTTCAATCCCGCTGCCAACATCTTACTCTTCGAAGTGGACCACACTGCTGTTCCCGGATCCGGAAGGCTCAGCGTCCCCTTTACCCCTTGGAGTTGCGTTAGGGTCGTCCGCTTCGGCTCTGCTGCCGCCTTGGTCTTCGGCTTTTTCGGCCTGGCGCTCGGCTCGTCTCCGGCTCCTCTCCATCTGCATCGCCAACCTAGAACGCCCGAACTTGCGTTGACTTCCGCGCAGATTGCGGATCAGATCTCGGCAGCACCGGGTCATTGTCGTCGTCCTCAGGGTCCTCCAAGTCCTCGTTGGCGACTTCTACAGGGCATGTTGACTTGCTTCCTGTGCAGTCGACACTTCCAGATGGGCATACCCCACATTTTCGTCCTCGACCCACATTGGCATGCGGAACGGGATCCAGAGCACGCACTGCGCCAACCTGGTCTGGTCAACTGCTGCCTGCACACGCTGCGTCACCTCGTGATGGTAGCTCCATGCCCAGTCTGATCGATTTTGTTTCGTCAACTGCGCAGGACAAACTTGTGGAGGATCATCCAAAGCTGCCACTTTCGCTGCCATGTGCACATGGCGATCGAAGATCATGACGTTGTCCGAGCGGTCTCTATTCCGCATCAGCATGAACCCTGGTTCATCACATTCGTGGCGACCCAAGCCGATGTATCGTGGGATCCACGATGAGGAGTAGCGAGATGTCAAAGGGAATGCGGGGCCTCGCAATCCAAAAGCGTTGTACAAACCTTTTTCTTGATCTTTACAACGGCCACCAGAATAAGTGCTTTCACTGGAATTCTGCCATTTCCCGTCTTGCTTGCACCCGGTAGCCAGTGACACACTTGCACTTTCCCAGGCCAGTAATCGTTCTCCGCAATTCCAGGTGCCTCCAGAACTGTTGCCAGGGCGGGCCACACGGGCGACATCTCGCGGTAGATGACAAGCACAGTTTCGGGGTTGTCGATCAACTTCGCCATCACAACGGGAATCTAAGAATTAGCACTGCCCACCAGATTTGCATTTAGAATAATCATGTCGGTCTCCGGCGCCTCCAAAAATTTGAGGGGATCTTGTGGATCTTTGTACGGGGGGCACAGCATTTTCACCATCTTCCCACCAGCCTCAATATTCAGCACATCCACTGTTCCAGACTCCGTAGACCTGACGTCCGTCAAGTGCCATGCCAGTCGCACACGCAAGGGACCAAGGTCCATTGATGCCCCTTGCTTTGGAAAAGTGTGTCCCATTCCCGTCCTGAAACGCGCCTTGCTCAGCGTTTCTCGTTTTGGCAACGGAGCCCCAGCTTTCCATTGCCAAGCCCACAAAGGGATCCAAAACCAATTGGCATCCCAGTCATGCAACGGTACCCTCTATGCCGGACTGGCCCCTGCAGAGGTGTGGAAATATTCTATTGACCGATTGTGCTTCGTGGTTGCGTGTTTGCCTACTTGCCTGTCAGGGGAACATACCTCAAGAGGGATGGATGACGCTGTCCGGAGCTCCTCCCCTATGCCAATTGATCCACTGCTGCTTGTAGGAAGTAGAGGTCCGGTCTTTGACTTCCTTGATGTTCATCTTTGGTCTCAACACGTCGGCGGCGAGCCGTTGTACGAGGGCCGGCTTGTAGAGACTCTGCAGGAGCCTCAGCTGGTTCATTGTCACAGGTGTGTCCATGGTCTCAAAATTGAGCAGGGACTGAACCGCTGCATCCTCCGTGTTGTACACCCATGTGAGGAACGGTCCAAAGGCCTTAACCTCATAAGTCTGCACATGAGGAGGGTGCGTAGCAAGATTGCAAATTCCGAGGCCTCTCATTCCAAAATGCAGCATACTTGGGGTTTATCATCAGGAACCTGTGGAGGGATCCATGCACTTCCGCTCGCGGCCTTTGGAATGGTTCGGTGAATCTGATCCGTGGCGGACTTGTCAGGCGCAGCCGGCGAATCCTGCAAATGCATAAGGAAGTTCTCAGCTACTTCCGACGGTGGCAGGGCAGAGATGTCCAGATCGATGGCCCGCTTTCGACCTGCGATTGCTACTTGGGTAGACCAACTCGTCTGCGTGTTCAGAAGGTTGACTTTAACAGTTTGCATGCACTGCCGTGTGTCGAGGCCTTCCTGAAGACCTTCGTCTCGCAGCTCAACGAGCGCACAGACAAAGTACTGCTTTGCAATCCATTCATTGGCTGAAGACAGAAAAAGGTTCGTGAGACCATGCACATGAAACATCGCCGCTACAACCCTGTTACGTACCTGGTGACTGCCATGCAATGACGGTCACAGGCTCCTCGGGAGAGTTTGCTATGAGACTTCTCTTAAATTCTTTCACTCGCTTCTGTCGATACCTCCGGATCTGGCCGTACTTCTTCTGATTGTCGATCACAAGGGTAGTGACGCCGACCTCCATCTGCAAAGGCTTCTTGTAGAACCTCAGGAACGCCTTTGGCACCTTGTCCTGCGCGGAGAGTACTTGTGAGGTGTCTGATGCTGCTCTGCTTGCTTTTGTTGGCGTCAAGCTCTCTGCCATGAGGAAAAAGGCTTGTAAAAAGGGAGAAAACTGTGCCATTTAGCACGTATTTATCGTCTGATTGCGAGGGCTCGCAATTGACCACAAGAATAGGTATTTGTCTGTAATTACCTACTTCGTATTGCGAGGCCTCGCAGTAAGGCAAGAACATCTACTCAAAAACGTACTTTTTCAGCAGTTGATTGCGAGGGCTTGCATTCCGGACACGTGGGAGCGAGCAAAAGCACCGGCGTGCGTGCAATAACAACAACAGTGCTGGGAATCAACCTAAAACCGATTCTATGCATCGGTAAAGGCCCAGATTGTGTCCAAAATGTTCGCTCGCTGCGCATCAGACCGCAGAGGAACCTTGTTGTCCAACAATCGTAGCAAAGCAGGTGACCAGTTCCGGGGCTGCCGCGGAAATGTACGCAAAACATCGGTCCACAAGGTCCTGTGTGTGTCCACGTCCGGCTCACTGTAAGGGTCAAACGGAAAATCTAGTTCAGCCTCCCAGTGCCTCCCCATAGCCGAGGTACCCGATTGCCAGGGAGAGTACGGAGTTCTCAGGTGGTCGTGAGTAAGATGCGAGTGCAAGCGCTGTCGGATCTTGGTTTCAATGTCGGACGACAAACAGTAAGAAAAAGTCACTGTCATGTCTACCTTGGAGGTCTTGATCCAGGCCAAGCCCCCCTTAAAACCCTTTTTTTGATGCTGAGACACACTGAAGCATTTTTATCTCTCTTTTGAAGTTTAAAGTACACTTTCTCAAAGTAACTAGGGTTATAACGCTAGCCCCCATTGAAGTTGACCCCTACCACTCAACTGAGCAGAGGTATCTTCCGTTATGGAGGTTATACCGAAATGAAATAGGCATTTCATGCCTAAGGCCTTGCTGGTTAAGCCTAGTGGTCCCCAACCTCCAAACCCCTATACTCAACTGATTCTACCACTTATTGTGGTACTACATTTTAACTGTTTCTGAATTCAGTCGCTTGGCCAAGTCATATTCTGTGTCTGGCCTAACTCCTTTGCCCCACATTCCTAATCAACTCGATTTCATCCAAAAGAGTGCACATGAAGTGCTTGATGCTAATCAGGAGGCAAGAGTCATGCCAGTTTTCTAATAAAAATCATTTATTTTATCCAATTGTGATTGAATCTATGTACTTAAGCCTGCTTTTTCTATTTGCAGCCCTTCTGTGATACACTGGATTTCAAAACTATTCATTGATTCCATCCACATCTTGTTCTTGCTCTACTTGCTGCTGTGGTTCTGTTTTCCAACACCAAAACCAGCAGGATTTCATCACAACTATTAGGGCACTAATCAAGGACATCTTTCTGGTAGCAGAGGCAGCCCTTGAGATCTTTTCAAACCGAGTCTGAGAAGTACAGAAGCCAAAACGAGAAACAATATGTCCACACCATCAGTACAACTGTCCGCCAGGACCTGGCCAATTCGGAGTGTACAAGTACAACTGGGCAGCAGTGGGCCCATCTCAATGAGTGAGCCCAAGCTCAGATTTGCATCTGGGTCTCAAGAAGATCCAGTTCACAGAAGGGCGGAACAAGAAGCGCCCAGAGAAATAACAATACCCTTAACCACTGAGGCCTTAGCGGCCCGTGGTGACAGCCTGCAGCACCTTCGCCGACGAATTGCTGTCTCCATCTCCCGTTCAGCCTGCCCTGCATCTTTGTCTACGGCAGTTGGAGGCCCTGAGGAACAAGACGAACTGAGAAGGAGAATGGACGAGTACTTGCTCTACGAAGAGTACTGCAAGTCCGTCCGAGGGGAAGATGGAGAAGAACGGCTCGAAGCCTTGAGATCCCCACCACATACGGACATGGGTTCCTACCTTTACTCCGGCCTACCTACCGACCTGGCCGACACTGTGTCTCTACCCAGTCAGCGGAGAGGGCCAGCATGGCGTCCAGAGCTGCCAACCACTAGCAGGCACCCTGAAGTGTGTCCAGCTTATGTGGAGGAGTCCCATTTCCCAGGGCCAACCTATGGTGCCCTGGACCGTACGGCCGAACTACTCGGGGAACTACTGTCTGGGTCCGAAGATCCAGATGTGACAGCCTTGTCTGAGGCTGTCAAGGCAAAATCAGGTATCACGGAACCCTTACCCAAGCCAGCGTTGGCCCCACCCTCTCCCGGGTTGCGCACGCTTCCTGATGATCTCAAACAATCAAGGGTGTCCAGGGTACTACCTAAGGTCACATGCTCCAGCCCTTTTCATCCCCGTGCCAAGACAGTCCCCATCGCGGAGCTAAAGGACGTGCCCGTGACAGAGACTCAGAGAAAAGGGCTAACAGCTCAGGCACCTCTCGCTGGAGTACCCCCCCCCCCTTCAGGCCTAACCCCAGGGGATGGGAAGAGTGGCAAACCAAATGCCCAGGCAAACATCCAGCTGGAGTTGCCGGAGTTCGACCCGAAAAACCTGCCCGAGTGGGCAGAGGAATTTGCCGGGTTTCTTTTGCTTACTGGCCAATCTCATGTGGATGTGGCCATCAAATGTTCTCTTTTGAAACGCTCAGGCAAAAAGAAATTTTTGCAAAAACAGGTGAAGCAGATTATGTAAACCAGTTCTACTTGGGCTGAAGTTCTCGAAAGATTGGAGAAAACCTTCCCGGTCTATGAAACAGACCTCAGTGTACGCACACAGGTTGAGGAGCTCTCTATGTTCCCTGAATTTCCTTCCGCTGCGCGAGTCTCTGAATATGTGTGCGACCTGGAGTATCTGTTCTCGGGAATGAACGTGGGTTCCTATGGGGCCACAGAACCCCACCTGTGGCTCATGAGTAAGATCCCTACACGTACGTGCGACGATTGCCGTACCACCTCTGAGAGGAAGAGTCGGACCCACACGCACTATGACCTTGTGAACGTGCTGATCGAGCTGGCCCTTGAGACGGAGAATGACTCCCAGATGGAGAAATTCCTCAAGAAACACCTGGGCTGAGGTGGCATGACTACCCCCGAACGTGGCGAATGGAAAGGGCCCAAAAGTGGTGGTAAAGGTGGGGGTAACCTGCGTGCCATGAATGAGGTTAAACCTGAAACTGGTACACCCCCACTCTTCTTCTGTAAGCCTCTCAATGACAAGGGAGGACCCTGTCATGCTGCTGACTGCGACCATCGCAGTGGCTGTGTGCCGCAACTGAAAGGACAGCAGCACACTAAAGATAAGAAAACAGTGACCCATCAGGACCACTTCAGGTGTACCATCACCTGTGGTTGCTGTGGCAAACGTCGTCACTACGAGGACGAATGTCACATAAAAAAATCTGACAGTGAAAAACACAAACGGCAGGAGGCTGAACGCCAGAAAGCCCAAACACCCTGCAGAACTTCCCAGGATGAGGATAAGGGTGGTAAAGGAGGAGGCAAGGGGGGTGGCAAGGGTGGAACCCCCAACCCCCAGAGGCGCTCATCAGCACCCGCTATTTCTCCCTTTCCTGACGATGTTGACCCCAAGAAGCGCCCACAGGGGGATAACGCCTCCCCGGAGGGTACTAACTCCAAGAAGAGGCGACTTGCCTGGATGGCCAAGTCCCTCATGGCTGCAGGGGTGGATGCCAAATTCCCTGCCGAGGAGTAGGGGGGCGGCTCTGAAGTAGAGGACTTGGTTTTCTGGATCCTCGTGAAAATCTGGGATCAAGTTTTTCGAGCAGTGCTTGACACCGGCGCAACACTCTCTATATTGGCCCGGCGCCTGCTAAAGACTTTCAAGAAACCTAAGACAGTGGCCATAAGAGTAGGGGAACGGTGTACCATCCATTCCTTGGGGGGTGTCGATGTGACTATTTGTCTTGGCGACAAAACTGTGACCCAACACTGCAGAGCGTTGGACAGTGACGCCTTTGACATCGTCATTGGCACCGGCTTCCTACGAAGAAACCCCCAGGTAAAAATGTTGTCTCCCCAACGCCCCTATTCTCTGCACTGCGACTTTGGCAGTGGGCTCTTCTCTGTACCTTTGGAGCAGCCAAGACTAACTATCGTACGGAAAATCTCCAACTGGCCCGTCACGTTCTTGAAAATGGACTGGCGGCCCTTCAGGTATCCGTGGATGAGATCCAGGTGGAATTGTTTGCGAGCCAACAACAGCACATCATGCAGTTGTATTGCTCGAAAAGTTTGAATAATGCTTTCCGTTTCTTCTCGAAAGCAATGGGCCTAGGTAGGTAGGTAGATAGGTATCTTCGGGAGCTCGGGATGCCTCCTTTGACAATGCAGGAAGAAGGTCTTACCAAGGGGACGTCCTGTCCCTCCCACTGCCCTAGGTCAGGTGCCTCTTAAGCTGCTCCGGCAGGTGCTTGGCTGGGCAGTGTCAGAAAGAAAAACGCCTTTACTCCCATTTTGGCATTAATCAAAGAAAGACAAAAATGTTTGTTTGAAAATAAGGAAAAGCAAACTGAAGCGGTACCCAGAACCTATGGCCCATGGGCCAGAGGCCTGTGATCTGTCACACCCGTGCGGAAGCCGTTGACACCGGCTGTCAGCGGGATATCCCTGTTCTTGTTAACCACGCAACTGAATTGCTCCACGGGTTGGAAAAGAATGACCTTGAACTTGTTTTCCTTGAAACTTATCCAATTTTTTCTTCAAATAACCCAAAAATGCACCCCAAATGCAACCACAAAAGGCGACGGAAACATACTACGTGTTCGACGAAATCACGGGAGTGATTTCGAAACGGTCCCTTTCATGTCCTAAGAAGATATGAACAAAGGGGGACATATAACAATGAAATATGACCAAAACAATGCATATTTACAATATGATCATGGGTCTCCCTCCAACGCGTGGTGCCGGTGCACCGACGCGTTTGGAAACCAAATAAGCACATGCATGCAAAGCCCTACTAATGGGCTGTGATTTGGTGTACTTAACTTCAGGATTCAAGACACCTACAATTTTACAAAAATTCATGAACATGGCATACTTGCGCCAAAAAAACTAGCACGGAACGGCGCTGCAATAGTGCCGTAACATCCGCTTATGTCTAAAACTGATATAGAATTAATCTTATCAATAAAACTGATTGAAATATCTTAAAAATCGTCAGAAATCGACAATTTCTGGATCGGCGCGCGCGATCTCAGGACTCGCCGTCGCCGACCCAAACTCAGTTCTATTGTACAGAAAATGGTGAAAACACCATCAATGTAAAACTACAGAAATTGCTGATCCACTGATACCAACACTGTCCAAAGCAGTGCTGGGATCGTGGTCTTCTGTGGGTGTACATATATCAGGATTTTGCACTGAAAAAAGCGAAAATATAGGTTGCACGAAAGCCTTACACTCCCCTCCCAAGTCCTGAGACACATCTCAGGCTGAAAAGCACAAAGAAGGTGCAGTGCAACAACAAAATTGGGTGGGAAAAATGCAAAGCATTTGGGTCGGGTGTTAACCACGCAACTGAATTGCTCCACGGGTTAACACTCCCCTCCCAAGCTCAGAAACACCCACAGAAAATTGGTGCTTCTGTGGCTGAATCTATGAAGATAAGCCGAGGAGCAATAAAAAAAACACAGATTTTTACTTTGATCCCGGACCTGGGATTTTAGGAGGCACCGCTGGGTTCCGGTACCCGCATGTAATGTACATGTCTACACACACACCATCCATGGCACTCACAAGTGCCTCACACATAGGGTCCTCTGACTCCAGGCTCAATCACAGTAAAATTTCTGCAATCCTGGACAGAGATTAATCACGAAAAAATGACCTCTGCACAGAATTTAAAATGAAAAAAAGTGAAAAAAAAATAGTGAACAAACAAAAAATAAAAAAATGCACTTCTGAGATGTCCTGACCCTAAAACCAAAGACAACACAAAGCAAATCAGAAAAATTCACAGTTTGTAAAATCATCCACTGATAATATAATATAATACAGAAATAACCAACAAGACCATTTCTCATGGCCCATAGTTATTATGATTACAATTCTGGTCACCAATCTTCTTGGCCCATACCATGAATTATATTTTCTGAAATCTTCATATTTTTGACTTCCAACTTGACCACTTCGTAATCTGCAGGATGTGGGCAGCGCTGTCGTCCTTGCTGGAGGTTGAGAACTCACCAATGATCATGATATAATCTTGAGAACCATCCAAAGGTCCATGGCACTTTGTCCATGGCACCCAACTGGAGTAATCAATCTTGTGAACCATCCAAAGGTCCATGGCACTTTGTCCATGGCACCCAACTGGAGTAATCAAATGAAAACTATCAAGTTGCAAACACCATTGGGATAATCGCGCTGCAACTTGTTCTTCAGCGCTACGCACTCCCAGCGCGATGCTGAAGGTCTCCTTGGTCGTCAATGTCCTTGTAATAGGGCTGAAAGTAGTCAAATGGTCCTCAAATGGTGTAGGCACCAAGGACCTTCTTGAACATGATTTTGGGGTTTACCAATTGCTCCGTAGATCTCGTCGACGATGTTTGCGTCGTCGTGGTCGTCGTCTTCAACGTCGTCGTCGTCGTCGTCGTCGTCGTTGAGGGCGGTTCGAAATTCTTTTCATTTTTGGAAATGAATGACCTTGAACTTGTTTTCCTTGATACTTATCCAAGTTGTTCTTCAAATAACCCAAAAATGCACCCCAAATGCAACCACAAAAGGCGACGGAAACATACTACGTGTTCGACGAAATCACGGGAGTGATTTCGAAACGGTCCCTTTCATGTCCTAAGAAGATATGAACAAAGGGGGACATATAACAATGAAATATGACCAAAACAATGCATATTTACAACATGATCATGGGTCTCCCTCCAACGCGTGGTGCCGGTGCACCGACGCGTTTGGAAACCAAATCAGCACATGCATGCAAAGCCCTACTAATGGGCTGTGATTTGGTGTACTTAACTTCAGGATTCAAGACACCTACAATTTTACAAAAATTCATGAACATGGCATACTTGCGCCAAAAATACTAGCACGGAACGGCGCTGCGATAGTGCCGTAACATCCGCTTATGTCTAAAACTGATATAGAATTAATCTTATCAATAAAACTGATTGAAATATCTTAAAAATCGTCAGAAATCGACAATTTGTGGATCGGCGCGCGCGATTTCAGGACTGGCCGTCGCCGACCCGAACTCAGTTTTATTGTACAGAAAATGGTGAAAACACCATCAATGTAAAACTACAGAAATTGCTGACCCATTGATACCAACACTGTCCAAAACAGTGCTGGGATCGTGGTTTTCTGTGGGTGTACATATATCAGGATTTTGCACTGAAAAAAGCAAAAATATAGGTTGCACGAAAACCTTACAGTTCTCTAACCCGCGAAATCTGGAATCCGATTTCTAACCATTAAATCGATGTGGAATTACCATAATTTTACTGTCGTGGTCGATTTGCGGTTAGAAATCGGTGAAATACCCGATTTCTACCGCGATTTCTAATTGTCGTGAAATCGCCGCCAGACATCGCCCGTTCCGTGCACTGCATTAGATGATTCTGTAATACGATCTTTCTTGAAGTTAACACTGAAACAGTCTTTGAGTGATCCGCAATTTTTTCCTTGATAGAACGCATCGCGTCCCAGATTTTCCCCAGAAAATCTGGGCGGCCGAAGGCGCTTTGAACCCCCAAGTGGAATAACAAGGGTTACGAGCGTTCAAGCGCCCAAGGACGAATTAACGTGCCTCATGGCACTGTGTATGAGGTTTTGCCCCCCATAGTCATAGGATGAGGCCAAAGGATCCCAACTCCATAGGCCCAAAGGGTTATTTTTTTTGAGTGTTCTCCAAGAAGTGCGCTATCTCACGTACTTGGCGTCCAAGTACGTGTAGACGTATGTTGAGTTGGCGTTTTCTCCCTCTTTGCTTGCCTCTACATCCGGGGCATATCACTTGTCTTCCCAGGATAGTACATATATTGTCTCCATATATATATTGGCAACATATTTTGCATGCATCCTAAATTTCGGCTTTCCGAAAGCAGGTCGATTTTCGACCAAAGCACTTGCATGCGTGTTGAGGGACCAAAGTTACTCTAGAATATGGGCATACTTTGATTCTAGGCCACTAGGTTGGGTGTAGAAGGCGAGGGTAGGGTTGTATGCCATATTTGGTGTCATATCACGTGCCCATTTGGCGGGTGCACCATTCCAAGACTAACCCGTCAATGGACCCCATATTGCATGAGGCCTTTCATTGTACTCCCAACCAACACTCGCAAGCCTAACCTTCGTGAAGGGACGCTTGTGGAGCGCTCCCGAAGCGATGCGTTGCAAGCAAGGTGTGTTTTTTGCAATATTCCATATTTGTATGTGCCCACTTGGGAGGCAGCGCGCGCGGCCTTCCAAAGCGCCCCAAGTGGGGCACATATGTGGAATCGGAGGTCATTGGTGTCGAGTCATTGTGTTTAGAAGGATTGGTCAATTACTCAATCCAAGCCGGAGATATTATAATATATTTGTGTAGTTTTCAAGGCACTTTTGCGTGTTTTTTTGCCAATTTTGCTGTTTTTTGCCCGTCATGATGTCAAGTGGCGACCGTGTATCTCAACGTTGCGCTCAATTGACATCATGACTCAAGTATTTTTTGGGGGTACATGCTTCCGTACCCAACATATCTTGGACCCAGCGAATAACTCCCCTTGGGCTTGGCATACCGTGGCCAACATGTTGGCAATTTGGGACGATCCCAAATCATGGGCTCACTTGGCGACCCTGCCATTCCCAAAACCGGAGGGGTTTGGGCGACGCCCAAAAGATATGTTGGACGCATATGACTTGATACCAATCCTATGGCACACTCTGGTCCAAGTCGGGCATGTGCCTCATTTGCCCCACCCATGAGTGTGCGCATTTTCGGCCATTTTGAGCAATTTTCCACATTTTCTGCCCGCCATGCACCATGTTCAGCCCCCTCGTGCACGCCGGACGCATGAACCAATGGACCATATATGACATGGGTGTTATGGATATTGGTCACCATGGTTCGCACACCACGTGGGCGAAGCGAAGCAACCTTCGTCAAGGTGCTAGCCCAAGGTGAGTGTGGACAATTTTGCCATTTTGGCAGTTGTGGACCCGATTGGGATTGTCACCACGCCGAGTGGCTTGGAGATCTTCGGGAGCCAAGTGCATGGCAGTCTTCGTTGGACTACTGGTGGATCGCATATGGAATGGCAGATCTGATCTCCAAGCCGGCGTGGAGATATACCATTGGGAGTACCCCGGATTTTGGCTCATTTTGAGCAGCCAAAATGACCCCCTTTTGGGACCCCAATTTCACCCCCCCCGTGTGGTCAATTGGCGGCCCCATATTCTCTTTGCCCACAGGAAGCCCAGACCTAAATTCAAGTTGTGCACTCAGATATGGGTCCCAGGTCCTGCCTCCTATCCTGTGAGCCATCGGCCTTGCCCTGGCTGGGCTAGGCCACCCGTGGAGATGACGCGAATTTTGGTGATTTTGGCATCATGACCCCACTTGACTAGCCCGTGGTGCCCTGATGCCGGGACCCCATAGGGAACCAGGTTGGGTGAGGGCTCCAGGGAGTTCGTACTTGAAGGGCAAAGGGTCAGTTGCTTCGTCCCTACCTCTCGCGGGTCCGAAGGAGGGGTCAATTTCTGAGATTTTTGAGCTAATATCAGTTTGGGCTGAAACAGCCGATTTTCAGCTACCAACTCCTGGGGGATGATGGCGGGGCCATATCTCTGGCTCAGAGGGGAGTTGGGACCTGCCGTTAGGGGAGCATGGGGAGCCACTTCGGTTGGGCTTCAGGCACCTTTGTTCCCAGGAACACGCCTGTGGCTGGGCATGACACCTCCCCTATTGGCAGGGTGTCAGGGACCGGACTGAGCAGGGCATGGGTTGTGTTTGAGCCCCCGCCCCCACCAGCCAGTGAGAGGGTCAGACCTGGGATTGGGATGTGAGTTGGGACTGAGTGTCTATTGTTCTGTGATGCCCTTACCCCAGTCCAGTCTTAACCCACGTGTACATATCCTGATGTGTTGCTGTACATACTTTTGTTCCCTTGTTTCAGAGTGGCAAGGATCCTGAAACGCTTTGTCACATAACACGAGCGTAATGATCCCCCTGTGAGCGCAGTGCTTTGCCTGCCTGCTTGCTTGTGCGTGTCCACCGCAGCGTCCGGTGGCCAGGCCCCCGACGGGAACGCGTCAAAAGCGTTTCACCGCCGCGGGGTTACCCATCCCTCGCGTGCCACTCGGGGCCACCCAAACCCCGAGCAACACGGGCTTGGCAGCGCCGCCCGGCAACAGCGCCGAGTCCGTGAGGGAGGTGTAGGGACCGGAACTCCGACGTCAACGAGTTCCTTCGGCCGACCAGCAAGGCCGCACTCCCAGCTACAGCAACCGCCTCAACAACCACCCCCAGGACCAGTCCATCGAGGGGAACGATGGTTAATTGGCAGGAGGCGGGCAAGACGTGGCCGCGGCCCCAACCCCATGCGGTGCGCCTACTGCGTGGGTTGGTGTGGGACCAGCACTACCGCCACAGCCATCCCCAGTGCAAAGGCGGCATGCCCGGGAGCTTCGAGCTCCGCGAGGAAATGAGCGCCGACCGCTTGCAGTCAGTGGAGGACTGGCTGCGGGTGGAAGGGTATGCCTACCGCTTCCGCACGAAGCGCTGGAGGGTCTGGACCCGGCCAGACAGGCCCGGCGAAGGGCTGCGCCCCGAGGGGATTGAGGAGGACGAGAACCCCAGCGAGTACCCGTCGGGCGCCACGATCAACGTCTCCATGTGGGACATGATCGAGAAGGAGTTCCTGGAGCTGGGGAACGAGCGCACGCTGCAGGGCAGCAGCAGCAGCGCGTCTCCTGGGAAGGAGAAGCGTTCCGCCGGGGACAGGAAGCGGGACAGGAAGTGGCGGGAGTACCAGGAATCCCTGCCTGCCGAGGCCGCCCAAGGCGCCAAGGGCGGAACCCGGGCCCCGAGCCCCCAACGGGCCAGTGGCGGTCACCACCCCGGCCACACCACCCTTGGCGACTTCCTCGAAGTCGCCAAGCAGGCCAGGGCCAAGCCCCGTCAGCTGCACCTGAGGAAGTCAGGCCCCAGCAGCGACGTGGAGTTGGCCCACCGCGGGAGGATACCGGCCAACCAGGCCAGCTCCGGCAGCAGCATCGCTCCCGACCAAAGGGACGTGGCGCGCGCCTGCGAGCGCGCCTGTGGGGTGCCCTGCAACCTTCGGGTTGCCCGGCAACGGGCCACGCAGCGAAAAACTGCCGTGGAGGGCGCCGTCGGCATCCCCCAGGAGGAGGCCACAGATTGGGGCAGAGGTGTGGCCTTTCACGCCTCGACCGTGGCGCCCATAGCGGCCGGTCTCACGGCCGCAGCCGCCCAGGAGGCAGCGACTGCCCGGGTCAGGGGTGAGGTGGCAGCAGCCGCCGAGGAAGCCCGCCTGACTCAGGAGGCCATTGCCTGCAAGGAGGCCGAGGTGAAGGCGCTGGAAGAGGCGCTTGCCCAAGAGAGGGCAAAGAAGGAGGCGGAGAAAAGGGCCCACGCCGAAGCAACGGCCAAGGCCCAGGCGGACGCCGCCAGGAAGGACGCCATCGAGGCCGCGCGACGGAAGGTCGCTGAGGAGAGGGCCAAGATGGATGCAGAGCTGGCGGCGTTGGAAGCTGAGAAGGCTCGGCTGCAGCGGGCTCGGGAAGCCGAGGCTGTCCATGCCTGGGAGGAGGCCAAAAGGCGAGCGGCCGCTGCCACGGCCGCCACAATGGAGGTGGCAGAAGCCAAGCTCCAGCGCCAGACTCCCCCGGGAGGATCCCGAGTGGAGACCCTTCGAAAGCTCTTTGAAGGGGACATCTCCTCCAAGATGACGCTGGATCTGGAGGGGGTCGACACGGGCAGCAGTGGGAGCAGTGGCCCCACCGCCTACCGACGGAGGAAGGGTAAGGGGAAGACCCCCGGGAGGTCACGGAGGCCAGCGGGCGGACACCCCCAGGACTCCGACCCCTTCTTCACCGCCAGTGACGGGGATGGACGAGGCCGCCGACGTCGCCGAGGGGTGGCTGGCGGAGGAGGCGGAGACGTCCCCATGGAGCCGGAAGGTGAGGGTGAGGATCTCCCTCCTCCCTACCGGAGCTCGGAGTCTTCCGCGTGCGAGACCGAGACGCCTAGGTGGGGCGACATCGACGAGGACGATGACATGGACTTCGACTACACGAAGAAGCCCCCATCCTCGGATCCACCGAGGCGACCCAGTGGAGACCCACCGGGACCCCCTGGCGGAGGCCCGTCAGGACCCCCTTGAGGACGCCCACCAAGTGGACCCCCCGGAGGCCGACCTCCGGGAGGGGGAGGACCCCCTGGATCGGGCAGACCCGGCGGAGGCCCTCCTGGAGGACCCCCTGGGGACCCCGCCGACGCACCAGGGAACGGTGACCCGGATGCCACCTGGCGGTGGATTGTCCAGGTCTGCAGGAGGGTCCAGTCCCTCGAGCGCGAGGTAGACACGGGCAAGGGCGAGATGATCCGCATCACCAGGGTTGCCGCGGGCGCACAGAAGGAGCTGGATATCGCCAAGACGGAGATGGTCAAGATCGCCAAGGTCGCCACCGCCGCCCAGAGGGAGCTGGACATCGCCAGAGGCGAGACCAGGCTGCTGAACAAGGTCATCAACGGCCTGCAGCAGGGGTTGGACGAGCTGGAAGGCCGTGGGAGCGTCGGCAGCGACCACCCACCCCTGGAGTCTGGCTCCTCGGACGACAGCTGGGGACCTGGACCAGGTCTAGGCAGACCCCACGTCCCCGGCGGAGCCCCCAGGAGTCGCCCCAGCGCCAGTGCCCCCTCTCTCAGCGCCCCCTCTCACCACAGCGCGGGCCGCCGCAACGAGCGCGTGCCGCCCCGCAGTGGCAGTGAGGAGTGGCGTGATGAGTGGCTCAGGGCGGAGCACCACAACCGCCGTGCTCCACCGCGGACACTGGTACGCCCCCGACGCCCCGCACCAGCCCTGGAGCCAATTTCAATGGCTGGCGGGCGTTATGGTGGACTCAGGGATGAGGTCCCCGGAGGGGACGTGGAGTGGGATGTCGGCGGAGGTGAGGAAGACCTGGAGGAGTTCGGCATTACCCCGCCACGTGGTGTACGACGGGAGGCCGCTGAACGCAGCTGCCGGCGCTGTGATGAGGAGGCATACATTGAAGGAGTACGGCGTGAACATCTAGGTTCAGCGTACATGGAGGAACCACGGCGTAGCCACACGGATACCGTGGAGGAGATGAAAGTGGCGGCCGTGGGAGTCCGTGGGGGACGCCGATGGGAACCTCGGTCGACCTCGCGGCCGGCGTTCATGGTCTCTAAGGCCGCGGATGCCGCCGTGTGGGAAGACCTGAAGGACATCAAGCCCCCCATGTACGATGGCAACCCTCTCAACCTCGACCGCTTCTTGGAGAAGCTGGACGATTGGGGGGTGACTGTCACTGAAGACATGGATCCCGCAGATGCGGAGAGATATGTCTTCAAACGGTTCAGGTACCGCCTGCCGGAAGTGCTCCAAGAGCTATACTTCTTGGCGACCAAGGAGGGGAAAATCAAGACCCTCAAGGAAGCCAAGAAGTGCCTCAACGAGCAGGAGCGGGTGGACGCTCCGCAGGTGGCTGCCAAGCGGTGGAAGGCCATCAAGCTTGAGCATGATGGTCGGCAGATCCGCCTACGAAATTGGCGGGACTTCCGGGGGCAATACACCCTCTTCCGCCGCTACGTGGAGGACTGGAATGAGGGTGATGAGCAGGCTCGCCTGCTCTCCATGCTGCCGGAAGCATGGATCAAGAGAGTCACCAAGGAGGAAGCCAAGAGGGCCAAGTCCAACCACAAGGTCAAGATGATGCTCCCCAAGGAGTATCATACGAACGTGGTGGCTTGGACAAGGAAGAACGTGGCCTGGGATGTCAAACGGCACTCCCCGCGGAACGCCCTCCTCATCACCGTCACGGGCGATCGCGAGAAGACCGCGATGTGGCGCCTTGATGAGTGTGACGTGAGCGGCCAGACCATCCGTCTGCAGGCCATCCCGGCGCGGATGAGTTGCGACGAGATCCTGGAGTGGGTTGGAGAGGAGGTACTCAAGGAGTACCGGAACCTCCACCACACCCGCGGGTTGAGGCCCGGCGACCGTGACGTCAACCACGTTGGCGAGGGGACTGGCGGGGAAGCTGCCATGGACCCAGCGGGAGTCGATGGCGATGAGGCTCTCGACGACGATGGCGACGACGATGAGCCCGCCGAGATGGCCGTTTGTGCCTTCGTGGCCAACAACCTGAACGCGGGGAGCAAATGGGGGAAGCTGGAGGCCCCTGCAGAAGGGTTGGAAGAAGAAGGAGAAGAAGGACCCCCGCCGCATTGGCGACCCTGCGCTGTCCTTTGGGGAGTTCATACGAGCTCACCCTCAGGGCTGTTTCGTGTGTTATGGGAGGAACAAAGGGTTCAACCATGACCACCGAACATGCCCCATCCACAAGGCCGACACGGAGGCCTACAAGAAGGTGCACGGGTCGAAGAAGCGTGCACCCGCGGGTATCCGGGACACCAAAGTGGAGGTCGACAAGGACGAGCTCTCCAAGCTGATACTGTGCCGGCGCGCTCGTTTGACGCGCGCTCGCAGCAGAAAGAAAAACCAAGAAAATGACGCACAGCCAGAAAAAATAAAGCGAAAAATCGTCTTTTCCGGCCTCAGAAACCCCCCCAACAATTTTACGCCGCTGTTTGGCGAGGTCGCAGAAACTAGGACACTCACAGAAAAAGAAGAACAACAGAGTCGCGATGGCGACGAAGTTGAGCGTTGCTTGCCCCAAAACACCTAGCAAAGTGCGTGTCCTAGGCGCTAGGGAAGTGCACGCTCCAACAACAAGGGAGATGAATAGAGACGAACACCAAGAGCAAGCGACCCGCGAAGACGAAGAAAATGAACGTTGCGTGCACCAAACCACGTAGCAAAGTGCGTGCCATAGAAGCTAGGCGACTTGTGCGCGGCAACAATGCACGAAGAGCACACAAGGGGGAAGGAAGGACAAGTACATAGCATGAGGCAAGGGTCAAGGGAGCAAGGACAACACACGCAAGCACGAGGGAGACATGCAAGCATTAAGCAAGCACGCCAACGCATGGGAGACGAGAAAGAAAAAACAATGAGACCGCTATCCGAAGAGCTAGAAAAGAATACTGTTGCATGCATTAAGACACGCTTACTCTTGGGCGTCGCAAAAAACAAATAGTCCAAGACAAAGGGCGAAAGCAACATGACGGGAAAGTATTTAGAAAACAACGCTTACTCTTGGGCGTCGCAAAAAAACAAAGAGTCCGTGCGCCGTAGGGTAAATAGCGTGTGCCGCCAGGCAAGCAATAAGACTCGCTTACTCTTGGGCGTCGCAAAAAAAAGAGAGTCCATGACATAAAGAATAAGTAGCATAGCATGCCATGAATGCATAAAGCGAGCACGCCTAAGCAAAGAAGAAAAAAAAGCAACGAGGCCAAGACGGGACGAAGAAGGAGGAACAATAGAAAACCGGACACCGTAGGCAGGGAAGCAAGTGGCGAGAATGCCGCGGCAACCCCCACAGTGTCTACACGAGAAGACACACATAAAAGGCGAGCGGCGAGAGTGCAAAACGAATGATCGAATGGAAGAAGAGAATGGTGGCAAATTGCATGCGTAGGAGTAGGAGCGTGTGTGCGTGCCCCAAACAAACAAAAGAGGAGAGGACAAGAGATAGGCAAAGGCAACACAAAGTGCATGTGACAAGGGAAGGGACAAAAGGGGGAACAATGCACGAGAACAATGGCAGGAAAGGGAGAAGAAGAATGAACGTGTGTGCCCGCCCCAAAACATAGCAACATGCGCGCGTAGACACTAGGAGCTTGAGTGCGTGCCCCAGCAAAGCCACCACAAAGGGAGAGGAAGGGAGCAGGAGAAGAGAGGACCGGGGGCGGAGAGGGAGGGGAAGGGGCGGGGGAAGCAAAGCGGAGCGAGGAAGGCGGGGGAGGAGCAATGACGATGGGCGCGCGAAAAGAAAAAAAACAAACAAAACACCGAAGCACCGCGCACGCAAACACCGAAGTCAGCAAGGAGAGAAAGAAACATGACGCCCCGGATTGGAGCATCCGGGACGAGAGGGAGAAGGGCCCGAGCCCCCGGACTGGATCGTCCGGGGGTGAACCCGGTGCCACGGACTGGAGCGTCCGAGGCAACGGGGAGAATACGACAAAAGGACGCCCCGGAATGGAGCTGCAGGGGCGGAATGAAGCACAACATTAGCCTCCGGACTGGATCATCCGAGGGTGAACCCGGCGCCACGGACTGGAGCGTCTGAGGCAGCGGAGAGAGTACGACAAAAAGACCCCCCGGATTGGAGCAACTCGGGGGGAATAAAGCACGGCGCAAGCCCCCGGACTGGATCGTCCGGGGGTGAACCCCGTGCCGAGGACTGGAGCGTCTGAGGCAACGGGGAGAATACGACAAAAAGGACGCCCCAGAATGGAGCTGCCGGGCCGGAATGAAGCACAGCATTAACCCCCGGACTGGATCGTCCGGGGGTGACCCCGGCGCCACGGACTGGAGCGTCCGAGGCGGCGGAGGGAGTACGACAAAAAGACCCCCCGGATTGGAGCAACCGGGGGGGAATGAAGCACGGCGCAAGCCCCCGGACTGGATCGTCCGGGGGTGAACCCGGTGCCGAGGACTGGAGCTTCCGAGGCAACGGAGAGAATACGATAAAAAGTGACGCCCCGGGTTGGAGCGGCCGGGGCGGGAAGAAGCGCGGCACTAGCCCCAGGACTGGATCGTCCGGGGGTGAACCCGGTGCCACGGACTGGAGCGTCCGAGGGAGCGGAGAGAATATGACAAAATGACGCCCATGATTGGAGCATCCGGGGCGGAACGAAGCACGGCGCTAGCCCCCGGACTGGATCGTCCGGGGGTGAACCCCGTGCCACGGACTGGAGCGTCCGGGGCAACGGAGAGAATACGATGAAAAGGACGATGAAAAGACGGCCCGGACTGGAGCGTCAGAGGCAACGGTGAGAATACGATAAAAAGACGCCCCGGATTGGAGCATCAGGGGCGGCATGAAGCACGGCAATAGCCCCCGGACTGGATCGTCCGGGGGTGAACCCGGTGCCACGGACTGGAGCGTCCGAGGCAACGGAGAGAATACGAAAAAAAGAAAAAAACGACGGCCGGAAAGAAGCACGGCACAAGCCCCCGGACTGGATCGTCCGGGGGTGAAACCGGCGCCACGGACTGGAGCGTCCGAGGCAACGGGGAGAATACGACAAAGAGACGCCCAGGAGTGGAGCATCCGGGGCAGAGAGGAGCAAAGCCCGGGCCCCCGGACTGGATCATCCGGGGGAGAACCCGGTACTGCAGACTGGAGCGTCCAAGGCAAAGGAGACAATACGGTTAAACGGCGCTCCGAAATGGAGCATCCGAGACGGAACGGAGCAAGGCACTAGCCCCCGGACTGGATCGTCCAGGGAAGAACCCGGTGCCATGGGACGGAGCGCCCGAGGCAACGGAAAGAATAAGACTAAAAGACGCACCGGATTGGAGCATCCGGGGCGGAGTGAAGCGCGGCCCGAGCCCCCGGACTGGATCGTCCGGGGGTGAACGCGGTGACATGGACTGGAGCGTCCGGGGCAGCAGAGGGAGTACGGAAAAAAGTCCGGGGGTGCACCCGGTGCAGCCAACTGGAACTCCCGGGGACGCAATGCACCCGGACTGGGACGACCGGGGACGACGCGGCCCGGGAATGGAAGGTCCGGGGCAGCAAACAAGGAGAAGGAGACGGCGGCGGAGCGACACAGAGAGGAGAACAAAACCAAGAGCAAGGAACAGAAGGGGGAGGACAAGAAGGAGAGAAGACGCGAAGCGGGAGGAGAAAGAGCAAGAGGGGAGAAGAAGAAGACGGGGAGGCGGATGGGCACATGGAGCCCGGACCGGAAGGACCAGAGCGGAGGCGACACCATGGCGGCAAGGGGAGGCAAGAGCAAGGAGAGGTGGGGAGGGAGGACAAAGAGGACACGAGCCAGGGGAAAGAGGAGAGGGGGAGGCCGAAAGAGCGGACTAACACAGACGGAGACTCGGATGCGAACGCCAGGGGCACCAAGAGGACAAGAAGACGGCGGCAGGAAAAAGCAGGAGGGCAGTCAAGGAGAGCATGCACAAGAACATGCGACGATGAGGGGGGGGGATAGGAAGCATGCGAGGAGCACACAGCGAGCACGCTCACCGGTGAACAGGAGCCATGAGGCCCAGGACGCAGCACATACACCACCACTCACAAAGCGTGCACACCGGTGAACCAAAGCCAAGGGGCTGAGGACACCGTACACACGACACAGCGCACCGAGGCAGAGAAAACCATAGGCAGGGCAGAAGAGTGAAGAAATCCAATGGCCTTCGGCCAGGGAGTGGTTGTCACGGGGGGCTACCGGTCCTGTCCTGCGATGCAATGCGGGGCAACCGTGACAACTGCTCTTACACCCGAACACAGAACACAGAACACAGACAGGCACACCGGTGAACAGGAGCCAGGCGGCCCAGGACACCGCACCCGCAACACCACACACAGAGCGTGCACGCCGGAGAGCAGAAGCCAGGAAGCCGTGCATGCAACACCGCACACAGGGCGTGCACGGCGGTGAACAGGAGCCAGGAGGACCAGGACACCGTACACGCAACACCACACACGGAGCCTGCACAACGGCGGCCCAGAACACCGCCCAGGAGGAGCAGGGCCGGGACAACGGGGAAAACAGAACCCCCAAAGTGGAAAATCCAGGACGGCAGCATGAGGCAGGAACACCAGGAGAAGGTATGGAGCGTGCGGAGCAGCGTCAAAGGGAGGAGGCGGCGACGGCAGGAGGAAAGGGCGAACGCAAGGGCCGGGAAGGGGCTACGGCAGGGGGAGTGGAAGGAGGGAGGGGGAAAGGGGGAGGGGCAGCACACAGGGGCGCCAAGACACA
Organism: Eutreptiella sp. 'Long Island Sound 2002'; assembly: GCA_964036045.1. Taxonomy (NCBI): domain Eukaryota; phylum Euglenozoa; class Euglenophyceae; order Eutreptiales; family Eutreptiaceae; genus Eutreptiella; species Eutreptiella sp. 'Long Island Sound 2002'. The sequence continues at coordinate 40,845,791 of OZ038395.1, forward strand.
GAGGGGGAGACCCAGGGGACAAGAAAGAGGGGGCAAAAGGACAGAAGGCGAAGCAGTAGGGAAAGGATTCAGCTGGGGAGTACCAGCGGCTAGACGCCCGGTAAACAAAAGGCGCTCGAAGGGCACACTTGACGACAGGCGTCGTGCTTGGGTTGGGGCGGTAGAACGTGCTTGAGGCCCGGGAGGGGCCATTGAAGAACGCAAACACCCCCGGACACCGGGGATGCCTTTACGCCTGAAGCGAGGTGTGCAAGAGGGGAGGGTGGAAGGGACGAGGAAGGTAGCCAAGAGGGGCTGTGGAGGAGAGGCATACACTACGTACACAGGATACACACAATGTACGCGACTGAAGAGGAGGCCAGCAAAAGGAGCCGGGAGTCAATGGAGAGCGCGAGGAGTGAGACACGAAAGAGAAGAGCGGCATGCGCATTCGACGTGCGCGCGAGCGACTGACGACGTGAGAAAAGCAGAATCTGTCTGTTTTTCGAAGACTTCCTCTTTTTTCTGTCACTTTGGGTCCGCAAACTTCTGTTTTTGACCTAAATTTTTTTTTTACGTCCATTGAACCGTTGCCCGCATTTTATCGTTCCATTTTCTGTGATGTCTGAACCCACGGCTCGCGACTCATCATCACCCAATTTCGTTCCTACACCCTTGCCTACTACCGCTGCTTCTGACCCCGGCATACGCCCCTCGTCCATTGCATCTAAAAAAAAAGACAAGGAAAAAAAAGGAAAGGCAACAAAGGCCACGGCCGCAACCTTGAAGGCTAAGCCCAAACATCGCCAAAGCATTGACACAATGCTTGCACACGTACAAAGCCACCTTGGCACGGGGACCGCTCCGCACGTTACCCGCTCTTTACCACCTTCCATTGCTCGTCAAGAACAACCCTTTGTTGCCCCGGAGAATATTAAAAAAAAGCGTAGCCGAAGCGGCCTTGCTCCTATGGAAGTTGAAAGTGAAAAAAAAGATGATGGCAAAAAAAAGGACGATGAAGCTGCTCTCTCGGAGGCGGCGGATGAAAAAAACGATACGGAATCTCTCTTGCTCGAAGAGGATAATGAGAGCCCGAACCCACTGGGCGATGCGGCAATGGACGCCCATACCGAACTACCCGCGTTGACCGTCCCGCTTACACCTTCCTCTTTGCCCGTAGATCCACATGATGGCCCACAAGCCCATGATCTCACCGGAGCCGACGCTGCGAGTGTGGATACATCCAAACAGGTTCTCCGCAATGCTTTTGTTACAATATCTAAAGCGCCCATGCCTCATGACACCCGACCCCCCGAACTAGATGCGCTAACCGACATTGCACCTCGTGCACCGCTCCTTTTGCCGACGGACCCGGTCCAAGTCATCACAAACCTGATTTTCCGGCCCCACCCTACCCTCCCTACAAGCTTTCCGGAGACACGAGACTTAAGTAAGGACGTACAAGCCGGTAAAATCCCGGTCCGCGGGCAGTCACGTTTCTCGAAGGTGGACATTTTGTCCTCATCTCCACTAGTATACCATGATGCCTCCCCACTACCGCCTCCAAGCCTCCTTCCCTCCCTGAGTCCGGCACCACAAGTGTTAGTCTATGGCGACGGACACCCTTATAATGGCTTTTTACGGTCATTTTCCATTGCAGACCTTCCATCCATGGAATGGAATAAACTGGCGGGGCTTACCGTTTTCGTTATGCTCCCTTCCTTTTCTCCGTTTGACGATGAGCCCCCATTTTACTCCCACAAAACAATAGTAAAACAACTAGTATCCCTGCTTCGCTTCTCCAAAAAAATGGAAAGACCACACACATATGGCTAGCTTACATCTCTAGGTCCAACGTCGCCGACAGCAGTTTTGCCACGTTGCTGGACCGAAGGATAGACCTCATACCTACGCTCTCGTTCCTATACCCATCCGTTGTGTGTCCCATACTCCATTTGGCGGTGAGAGATGCCAATACCAACCTCATCGTAGAAAATACCAGCCCCCTAGACCACCCTCTCATCATAATGCACCTCACATCATCCCCTCTACCAAAAAAACATGTGGCGCGCACCGTCGAGTTTTTCCCGCGGGTAGCCCCTAATGAAGCAGTGTCAGACTCCATCTACCACCCACAAGCCACGCTGTTTCAGCTGCGCATTGACGTGCCTTCAAAAGTGGTCCTCGATTACGAGGGGTCTGAGGTGACAGGGGACATCACCGGGACCCTTCCCCTCATGCTCATGCTAAGCTGCCTCAGCCCCGATGACACGTCAACCGTGCTACGGGACATCCTTGCACCCAGGATCACAAAAGAGCTTTGGCCTATCCCGGTGAACTCCTGCCCTGACGGGTTTAAGCTTTTTGATTTCCACGTCCCCATGGATGTTCTGTCTCGCTTTTACCAAGAACAGGACGCTTTGGCAAAAAAGCAAGTTTCCTTGGGGCTTTTGCATGAATCAGTCAAAGACAACGCGCTGGTTATCACACACCAGCCACGTTTCCAAAAAGGGGGACCCAAGAGGAAGAAAATGCCCTCCCCTGAAATTCGAGATGCGATTGAAATGAATTCATCGCTCCGGAAAAAATTTGCGTTTGTCATACTCCTCAACAAGTATGACGTCTTTGCCATGGTGCGTGAGAAGGTCCTCATCCAGCCTGCAGTGCAGGAAATAGAGAACCTCGGTGAGATGATTGTAGTATGCGCCACCACACAGCAGCGACTCACCGCCAATGATGTTACCCACACTGTTGCGCCCCCTCATACACTCATACGTTTCCCCCCGACATATGCCGTCACTGAGATCCTCCGTTCCGTCGCCACTTTTGGGCCTGTACAAAGCCACCAGCTTTTTCAACAGTCGGGCATCCTGCTGATTAAATATCAGGCCGTTTCATCCGCCCGCGCCTCCTACGGAGCCACCCTCCCTGGCCCTGTCTACTTCACTTCGGGCAGCCCAGACAACGACACCTTAGAAAGCCTTGATCAGCGTTTGCGTACGGTTGCCCTCTCCGACCTACCTGCACCAGCACTTAACGAGGTCAACCTGGCTGTAGCCGGCAACACGGCGCCACTGGCGCCTTTCAGTGTTCCTGACTTCAACACGCAAGACCGACCTTCCCCAGTGCCATCAGTTCTCCCAGAGGCTTCTGCCCCCGTCAGCCCAGGCTCGGACACCGCGCGCAGTGATGGCTCCTTTCTCCAACCTCTCCACCAACCCCACTGATCTCTCTACCCTACCTCCACCACTGTCCGCAGATGCTCACGATGATGCCTCACGCCCGTTGAATGGCTGTCTTCTACGGGTACCTCTGCACGCCCTGCTCGACAACACGCGCCAGCGTGTCTCCTCCCACCATGGTCCTCTACGTATGCTGCGCCAGCTGCGCCTTGGTGATTGGGACTACCCCCATCTAGTTGCACTCTGTATCCTCACTAGACACGTTTGCGTCGGAGTACATACTGTTACGGCCGCTGCTCACAGAGTCATTGCTACCCTGTTACATGCTGCCCATATCCTGGCGCTTCGCTTTTGCGCCGCCACCCGCCCCCCCATATATGCAACCACAGTGTCCGGAGAACTGACGCCACGAAATACTGTGGACCGCCCCGCCGCTGGGCGTGAATCCTCCCGTCATCAAACCAGATGGGCCGCCTCTTGCACGGTACAGCACGCACCGCTCCTCGACGATCCAGACCGATGCTCGATGGCGTTTGCAAGTGCCTGCCTGCTCTCCTTCCTCGGTCTTTATAAACGCTACTGTGCGATTGCGAGTTTGCACTGTGTTATGGTCCTCCACTCGTTTCGGTATTTACTGTCATTGCAACCCATGCCCATGTATGCCATCAGTCCGTCACTCGCCGCCCCCCCCCTCACCTCACCACCCGCCACGCATCTGTGTAGCGAGGCTGCAGCTCAGACCAATGCGATGGACTCAAACACAGGGAATCGTACACCACGTGCTGATAGTGCTACCCCTGAAGGTGACAACCCTTGCCCACGTGCCCAAGCACGTGGCCCCCAGCAGTTTTCCGTTTCCCCCGCAGGCGACTTGCTGTCACATGCCTCCCTCAACGTTGGCGGCCCTGAAATCACGCCCAATAGGCTGTGCCATCTCCTCTCTGGATTTCCCACTCTACCGCACACCCTATGCCTACAAGAATTCAAACCGACATCCGCGCACCACTCCAAAGACTATGAACGAGTGGCACTCCACTGGAACTACCATCTACTATACGACTCCCCGACCTCCAAAAATGGCGTGGCCATCCTGGTACACACATCCATATCCCCCAAGCCCCCCCCTCTCAAAGTACACATACCTGGCATACTCGTATCCACCCAACTGCACCTGCACCCCAACCCCCTCATGCCCCCTGTACGCATCGCGTCGTTTTATGGGCCACACAAAATTGGGGACAAACGCCCCTGCGAGCCCATCATCGATTCGCTCCTCCGTGAGAACATAATCTTGCTGGGAGACTTCAACGGCACCACACACTCCTCTCATGCCACCACCCTCACTACCAATCTGTGGCCCTGGTTGATAGCCAAGGAGAAGTCTGGAGTACTGACCGACCTCCTGCTGCCACACACAGCGTCGGTGCCATACACCCGAGTTCGGCGTTTCGCTGGAACTAAGAGCTACATAGATCGTGCATATGGTAGCCGCCTGTTCCACGGTATCTTCAACACTTCATCCGCCGAAGTCATCGACTTCAAGTCGGTACATGGAGCGTCCGATCACGACCCAATAGTGATTAGAACCATACCCTGGACAGCCCCCCGCCTCCCTGAACCGCGGTGCGCGCTCTGGAACCGTCGGGACTTGCAGCTCTATCGTACTATAATTGCCTCCTCCTCCCAAGATGTCCCCGCGCCCAAATGTTACACCGACGTCCAGCTCACTTACGACAAACTGTGTCACCGCATGCTGGATGCCATGCGACAGGTCAACTCTGCCAAGACTCCCCCTGCCACCCCATCCACCGACGCGTCTGACTGGAGCCAGGTTGCAAAGCAATTGGCCCGCCAAGCGAAAAGAAGGTCAAAAATATTTTACCGACGGGTCAAGCACACCCTCCTTACCCCCCCCGCCCCCTCGACCCTCCCAGTCCCCAACCGCAAGATCCAGAGAATTCTACAGCGTAACTCCCCTTGGAGTGCTTCGGCTGCTGATCTCATCCCCCGACACCCAGAGCTAGATGATGTACCCCCCCCCACCGTCGCAGAACTTCGCGAGCTGGCACGTGCCGACCGCAAGAAGTCCCCAGGCCCCGATGGAGTCCCACCCTACCTGCTCGCGGTCCTACCAGACCACGTGTTTTCACTCGTGCACCAGTGCCTAGTCCTGTGTTACGACCAAGGCTCCACTCCCCAGTCCTAACTAACCTCCGAGACCTTCTGCATATTTAAAGGGAAGGGATCCTGGCAAGACCCTGACCGCTGGCGTCCCATCGCCATGAGCAACTGCATCTATCGCCTGCTCATGAGATGGTGCTATAAAAAGCTGTACCCACTCCTGTCATCCCTCCTCCACTCACGTCAATTTGGGGGGCGTCAAGGGATATCTACTTCGCATGCCACTCAAACCTTTCTAAATGACATCGACACAGACACCCCATGGGAGTCCATTTTTGCTTTCGACATGTACCACGCGTTTGACAGTCCGCCTAAGATACTCATCCGGGAAGTCCCCGAGCGAATGGAGACCCCTGCCAAGCTACTGCGCATAATCACCACGGTGCTTGAGCATGGGTCCACATTCATCCGGGGCTCCCCAGAAGAAATCTTCCGGACGACACATGGAGTAAAGCAGGGGTGCCCCCTCTCATGCTTCCTGTTTGTCCTCGTGTTTGAGATCCCACTCCGGTACATGCAGTCCCAGGGACTTGTCTTTTCGGCCTATGTTGACGACGTCTCCACCCCTGTGCCACCCTCCCAGGGGCAACGCACAGCTGAGATCGTCCAAAGGGCTCTAAACCTCATCGGGTGCCAGTTGAACGTCGTGAAGAGTGAGGCGCTCCCTCTCTGCAACCCCCAACCCCTGTCACCCTCCCTGCCGAAGTATCGACATCCACCCGCGCCTCTACAGGCGAGTTCAGAGTTTTGGTTACCGATCTCTTGCCCCTTCCTACCTGAGTGGGCTGACACGTCCGAGCAACCCCTGAAACAGGTATCCTACCTCCTCCACCTCGGGCACCCCCTCCCAGCTCACTTTGATTTACGCCGCGGGTTTCGGATCATTGCTGACGAACTCCTCGGCCAGCTCGCTGATTTAAACTCACACCCGGTCCAGACCCTGGATCGTGTCCTGTTAGCTAACACAGTGATCATCCCCAGGGTACTGTACCGTTCCGAGTGTTTCCCACTCGACAGTGTACAACTTTCCGAGCTCTCCAATGCAATAGAGCGTTTCGTCCTTGGAGTTGCTGGTATACCATCCCTGGTCGCCAAGAAAACTCTCTATACCCACCGCTCCCATGGTCTGGGACTCCGTAGTCTAGCCGTGCTCCAGCCCACACGCGTCCTTGACTCGCTACACCGCAACCCCCGGCTATCCAGCCTGCGCACGCACACGAAACGGCCAATGTCCCCCTATAGTATGTACACCCGAGCTCTTGAGTTGTTAGGCCCCCCCAAGACGTCTACCATGCTCCCTCTACCTGTCACTTGGAAGGCCCGGCACCTCCTGAGAAACGCTGTTGAAGTGACATGCGTGGCAGGACTCACTGCATACATCATCCCCGGTACCGGAACCCAACCTGACTGTACGTACACCGATGGCAGTCGTCTCGGCTCGCCCCCTGCCTCTGGCGCCTCTGCAGTGCTTCACGATGGGCGCATAGTGATGTGCCGAGTCCCAGGGAGCCCGAATTCATATAAAGCTGAGGTGATAGGACTCCTGCTAGGATCCCACTTCTCTCCCCCCAACACCCCACTGCGAGTCGACTCCAAAGGAGCTATTGCTTCCACTACTGGCACTCGGAGACCGATCCGGCACGCCAGATGGGTACTCCAGGCCAGAGAATCCCTCCTCTGCAAGAACCAGCCTGTTGAATGGATCGAGGGTCATACTGGACACGTCCATCAGGAATGCTCCGATGAGCATGCCAAGTATGGTGCAACGCTGCCCCCCCCCCCCCCCCCAGAGGCAAAACAAACCCCCTGGGACGTCATCAGGCATGGAGAGCGAATGCTGCCCCCTCACAAGGTATGGACACACGACCTGGTACCCCAACACTCCCACGAACATATCCACCCAGTCTCTTGGTGTCCCATGAAGTACCGCCGATTGGCCTGGCATAAGTGGCTCCTTGGCCTGCAGTCCCGGCACGGCTACAGCCACTATGCAACATTATGGCGTGACGACCCCCCCCCTCACATCTGCCCGCTGTGCCACACGCGCCACAACCTCAGTGTACACGGTGTGTTGGCGCACTGCGACCCCTCCCACCCCCTAGTGCGCGCATGGTTACACTCCTGGCCGGACCCGGCCGTGGTCTCACGCTGGCGCTCCCATGCCCTCCGTCGTGACCTACGCATTGCTGGGCGCCTGGCCATTCCGCGGACACTGTACAAGGTACTCTTTGACTCACTAGCAGGCTCCAGGGCTGCCAGAAAATTTGTAGGTCAGTACCAGAAGCAAGTCCTAGATGCAGTCACCGACGTCTTGGTCGACTGCGTCCCGCGTCGCTCTACGAAGCCCAATCCATTCGACCCGGACGACTGGAGAACTTCAGCGCGCCCTGTCTAGCCCCCTCCCCCCCCCCCCGCACGCCCAACAGAAGAAAACGCCTCCTGCTCTGCCCCACCCTGCCCCCTGCGTGCCCCCATGTCCCTCCACTGCTACCCTGTGTACCTGCCTCCTCACACGTCGTCAGAGCTGGACCCTTCCAACGAACACTCGACCTTGAGTCCCTAATGTAGCTGGTTCCTCGCCATCAGGGCCCTTTACATATGACATGCCAGGCACACAGTACCCTCGAGACACCGTCCAGCTTTATACCCAGCATTTCTTCTGCCCTGTGTTGCTGCTACACATTCCACCTGATGGACTGCACCCCCCCCCCACGGCGGCGACCCTCACCAGTGTGTACCACGCCAATACCCTCCTCGCGGGTGTTGATCCCAGTGAATTTACCCCACTGTTTGTTGTGTGTTTGTCTGCCCCAGTGCTCCATGCCAACTACGTGGCCCAGTTTCTTTTCCTATTTTCAACCGACCACAGGCTGGGTCGGCCCTTCCTCTAGCCTTCTACCCCGTCATACACCCAAAAGAATGTGGACACATCGCCCTTCCCGCTCCATCCTCCTATGGCTGATAACTGCACGTCAATCAGCAATGCGACCATGCCCATCCGTGATGCCCGCCCCCTCCGGGAGGCGGCTAGATGGCGATCATGCGCGTGTTAGTGCACATGTAAAACTTTACCCCCTTTGCATCTACCCCACGATGCATGGCGTCCACCTCTGGCCCCCCTGAATGCATGGGTTTGGTTACCAATGTATAATGGGCTGGCCCTCCTGATTTGGACAACGTCTGTGCACTGTGGACTTGTACTTCCAAAAAAAAAAAAAAAGAAGAGCGGCATGCGCATGGACCGGGAGTGAAAGAACGTTCGAAGGGGAACACGACCGAATCCATGTGGGAGTGGTGACACAGGGTATGGAGGGTGACGGAGTGGACTCCTTGTGGAGAGCTATGAGTGTTATCGAAGGAGGCCAAGGCACAAATGAGGAAGCGAAGGAAGTACGAGCAAGGGTAGTCGCTGCGGTCGAGGAGAGGTTACAGGCAGGGGTGATGCAAGAGCCCCTGCCGCAGGGGGAGACGGTATGGAAGGAGTACGTACGGAAGCTGGTACAAGGGAGAAGGATGGGAGGACCGCCAGAGGTTGAGGCGTGGGCGGCGAAGAATGGATACAGGGTGAAAGTGAACCAGGAGACGAAGGATGGAGAGGGCTAGAGGAAGATACAGGAGTATGGAGGGGAGCAGGGGATGACGGCAGGAATCCTGTGGAGGAAGACGAGAGTATACGAGGTGGTGTGGGAGCACGAAGAGACGGGGGAAGGCAGTACAACAGGAGAGGCCGGAAGAGCAGGCGCGGGCGGGGGGGCACAGGTTAGGGTGGGCGCGGGAGGCGAACGAGGACATAGTGTAGCGTCGGGCGAGAGTCGGTCGTCGACGTGTAGAACGGGGAGTGTGGGGAGTGCGGCGGGGAACGAAGAGGAACAGCAACGCAAGGCGGCATGGGCGTGGAAGAGGTTGGAGGGTGCATTGGAGGGGGCGAGGGGGAGAGCAGGGGAAGGGGTGCTCGTAGAGCACATGTACGGGAAGGATGTCAACACATTGTGGGAGGTGTTGTGTGCACTGGAGGGCAGACCGAACTGTGAGGAAGTGGTACAGCGGATAAGGCAAGGAGTGGCTACCAGGGTGGAGAGTAGACACAATATGGGAGACATGGAGGAGTGCCTGCCACAGGAGGAAGTATCGTGGCAGATATACATACAGCGGACTAGGCAGGGGAGGAGGATTGGGGGGCCACCGGAAGTGGAGGCATGGGCAGCGGAGGGGGGGTACAAGGTGGCGGTTTACAGGGAGACCAAAAACAGAAACGGATACAGAAAGTTGGTGGAGTATGGGGAAGGTACCCCGCTGGATGCGGGAATCCTGTGGACCAAGCGAAGAACCTATGCGGTTCTGTGGGGTGTCAGAGGAGGAAGGAGTGACGCGGCAGACGTGGCGGCGGCGGTGCAAAGAGTGCTGGACAGCGCACAAGAGGGGCAGGGATGGCCGGAAGAAATGCCGGAGGGGGCGAGGCGACAGGTCATACCAGGGGATGGCAAGTGCCTGTATTGGGCACTCAGCGCGGTGGACGGAGCGGGGGGGCAGGCAGCAGCAGAAGAGGTGCGCAAAGCGCTCACGGAGGGGGAGATGGCGCGGCCCCCAGAGTCGGGCTGGGCGCGGAGAGTCATGAGGGACGCGGGAGCGCGCACGTGGGATCATTACCTGGACAAAGTGCGCAGGGGGGATATGGGGAGGGGCATGTGGAGTTGGGAGGTGGGCGCAGAGCAAGGGATGCAGAGTGGCAATGTACCAGGAGTGGGGACCGCAGGGGGTGTATCGGAAGATGGCAGAAGTGGGAGAAGGAAAGCGAACGGCAGCGGCGCTGCTGTGGAGCAGACGAGGAGGGGGACACTACGAGCTGCTGTGACCCCCCGGGGGAAGAAGACGCGGAGGCGGTGGCGGGGGCGGACGCAGAAGAAGGGACGGAGTCGAAAGGCGACGCAGAAGTGACAATGGAGGAGGAGTTGGCAGAAGAAGGACCGGAGAAGGGGGGGGGGGGGAAGGGAGCGGACGGAGGAGCACCTGTGGCAGGATGTGCATCAAATAACGATCCAGGAGGGGGGGGAGAGGTGGAGGTACCAGGGACAGGAGGGCCCCGGGAGGGAGAGGAGGGGAGTGGGAGGGGGTACAGCGCGAGACAGAAAACTACGGGCGGGATGGGAAGGGGTGCTAGGAGTACCAGTACAGGAGATGGAGTATATGGAAGTGCCAGAGGGTACGGGGAAAGGCGAGTGGCACAGGAGGCAGGCAGGGGGGGTGGACGTGTGGGTCACAGGGGGGGGGGAGGCGGTGTTGCAGCTGCAGCACAGGGAGGATGTGGGGACCGGGTGGGGGGCAGAGAGAGCGGTCCAGATACGGCCGGACAGGGCGGTGTCGCTGGAGCCGGGATGGAAGGGGGGGTACAGGGTGGCGGCGGGGGGACGCCGGTGGTGGGGTTGGCATATGACGTGGCAAGCGGACCAGGGGGAGGGGGTCCCAGTCAGGAATGAGTGGGGAGGAGAGCTGCCAGGAGGGGGACAGGAGGCGAGTAGTGTGCGCGCACAGTTCACTAGGGCGGCATTGACCCCGGCACCCACGACACAGGGACACAGAAGGCAATGGTTGGTGTATACGTTCGAAGAGGAGATGACGCTGAAGGCAGCGGAGGCCATCAAAATGGTACTGGATGAAGGGGCGGCGTGCATGGCCAACCGCACGTACCATGTGCACCCACACACGGGGGACACGTGGCAATACGCGTTCCCGGGGGACGACGGCATGGAGAGTATAGCGCCACTGCCGGAGTGTGAGAGGCAGGGTGCAGAGATATCAGCCCTTGCCAGGGTGGCAGAAGAATGGGTGCGGGAGGCGGGAGAAGTGGAGCACGAGAAGTGGGCAGTGGGGGCCATTCGGCGTGCGAGGTACCGCAGGGGAGAATGGATGACGCGGGAGGACACAAAGGCGATATTCCCTGTGGCGACGAAGGGGCCGGCGGCGGCACAGTGGAGGGGACAGGCAGTCCACATCATCCTCCCGGATGACAGGGTGGGAAGCAGGCGGATGGTAGAAGTCGAGGTACGCCACGGACAAGGGGCCAGGTACCAGTACGATGTGCTGATCCCAAACGTGGTGGTCACCACAGCAGCGGAGGCGGGTATGGAGGTCCGGATTGGACTCGGCCGGGAGGGACAGGCGGTACAGGTGTACACCATGGGACACTGGGAGGGGCAGCCGGCAATCCAATGGATGGCGGAGCCCGCGTGGAGGGAGCCGCTGCATCCTGAGGGCCAGGTGGGGAGGGGAAAGGAGGATGGGGCGGACACTGCTGAGCTGGACAGAGCGGAGAAAGAAAAGGAGAAGCGCCAGAAGGAGGCGGCGGCGGAAGGGTTGGACATGCTGGGGGACAGCAGGGACAGGAAGGACATGCTGCAGAAGTGGGCGCAGAGGCTGAGGGGCAAGGCAACGGCAGGTCAGAATGTCTTGATAGAAAATGGAGAGGCGCAGCCAGGGCTGGAAGACCGCATCCAAGGATGTAGGGGTGAAGAGGTACGGCAGATGGTGAGCAAGGCTAGGTACCACCTGAAGGCAGGAGCGGAGGCGGTGGAGGACAAGTGCAGGCCAGAGTGCACGCAGGCCAGGTGCCTTTGCAGGCTGGACGGACCACAGGAGCCCAGGGGAGGATACCATGGGATCAGAGTAAGACAGCCCAGGAGACAGGGGCCTATGTGGCTGCAGATGGGAAAAAAGGGAGGGGCGCCGCTGGTGTACTTCCACCAAGTCAAGCACATGTGGGTGGGATATGCGGATGGTCGGAGCGGAACAGTGGGGGAGGAGGAGGAAGCGGGCGAGAGGCAAGCAAAGGCGCAGATCCTCACGGCAAAGAAGGTGGAGCCAAAACAGGCGGTGCTGTGGATGCAGATGCAGAGGGGTGCGCAGGTAGCGGCGTGTGTGGACAGCACGAGCAGAACAGTAGAGGTGTGGGGGCCCACGAGGCAGGTCTTGGCCATGGCACTGTACGTTGGGGAGACAGTGCGGCACAGCAGAGGCATGGCCGGAGAGTGGGACCCAGACACAGAAATGCACCGGATGCGCAAGGTTATGCGCATGGTTGACTATGACGAGGCGGCGGGAAGGAGGGCCAAAGGGCACACAATACAAGTAGTGCCCCCACAGGCAAGTGCCACGGGGGCTGCAGACCAAGGAGTCACGGACCTGGTGCAGGACGGGCACACGTGGTGGGTCGTGGAACCCAGGGTGGATTGGCGCCAAGCGGTGGTGTATACGGTGGCGCCGTTGAAAAGGGTGGAGCACCCACTCATGCGGTGGGTCGGGGAGGTGGAAGAGGTGAGGGTTGAAAGAGCGGAGGAGGTACGCGAGATGGCCATCCTACGGGCGTTGGAATCCAAAATGGATAGGTGTGCGGAGGCAGAAGAAGCCTAAGATATCAGGGAACAGATCCGGTTGGCATTGGAGTGGGTGGCCAGCGGCAGCAGAGGGGAGCAGCCGAGGTGGATCGTGGCACCCGGAACGGAGGACGGGCGCAGGGAGGAGGCATTGGAGAGAGCGAGAAGGCTCACGGAGGAGGCCAGGAAGCCGGGCCTGGAGGTGGAAGACTATCCGGGGGGGGAGAGGCCAAGTAGGTGGAGGGGGATGCGGAGGGGGATAGGGGGACAAATGCGGTTCATAGTGGGGGATGGGGATTGTGAGCAGGGACGGGACGAGAGGGGGCAGGACCAAGCGCGGGGAGAGGAAGGCCGGCAGCCGGGACTGGCAGCGGGCGGGCGGGAAGACAGAGAGGAGGGAGAAGAAGGGGTGGAACAGGGAGAAGTGGAGGGAGGAGGGCAGGAGAGTGCTGCTGGAGACAGGGTGGAGGAGGGGAGCAGGGGGGAGGGGATAAGAGGGGGAAGTGAGAGGGAGGGCGGCAAGCGGGGGAGAGAGGCGGACGAGCAGGATCTGCAAGCAGAGCAGCAGCAGGAGGGGGAAGGGGACGGGAGGCCAAGAAAGAAACGGGCGAGGGGAGTCAGGTACGGGGAGGAGCAGCCGGGCTGTGAAGAGCAGGGGGCGGTGCGGGCAGGGATGACAGTGTATGGTCCGCACAAAGTGAGTGGAAAGTGGAAGAGGTATGTGGGAACAGTGGAGGAGATGATCGAACAACAAGATCGCAAGGGACATGTGACGAGGGCAGCCATCGTGCGGTGGGAGGATCAGGGGGAGGGGGATGAGGAGAGACTGCCGTACCCGGTGGAAAGGTTGCAGGTATGTCCGCGAGGTAGGGAGATGGAAATACACGGCCAGCTGGTTCCGGAGCAGGAGGCGAGAGAATTGGAAGGAGAAGAGGTGTCGGCGGGGGGGAAGAACAAGAAGAGGAAGTGACAATTAATGAAGCGGGGGGCGGCCGGGAAGAAGAAGAATGAAGCCAGACGAAGACAGGTGGGAAGGAACAAAAGGGAGGACAAGGGCACGACGGACAGCGGGGATCTACGAGTGGATGGGGAGGGCAGGTGGCAACGCATGAAGTTGTACACCCATAATGACCCCGCGGCACTGTATCCGGCGGAAAAGGCAGCGTGGCAGCAGATGAAGCTGCAGGAGGCGGACCCCGACGTGGTGGCGTACCAGGGGATAGGGTTGCAGGGGAAGGACAACGTCGTGTGCGCGCAGATGTACGACAAGGAGGGGAGAGAGTACCAGCGGGAGTGGGCACAGGGGGTGCTGCTGTTGGTGCGCAGAGGGCTCAGCGTTGTGCAGGACAAGAAGGTGGGAGCGAGGGGACGAAGGGCTGCGTATGATGTGGCGACGGAGCATGGCCAGGTAGTCATCATCAACTGCCATGTCCCACACGGGAGGAGGGTCAAAGAGTATGTGGCGCAACTGAGGATGGAGTACGTCAGGGCGCTGGAGAGGGGGCCAGTCATCGTGGTTGGAGACTTCAACTACGATCCCCGGAGGAGGGGCGCGGAGACGGAGGTGGACGCGAGGTGCGGAAGTTTGTGGAGGAAATGAGGCTGCAGGACGTGTCGTACAGTGGAGCGCCGGGCCCCTCACACTACCCAGCACCGGAAGGCAGCGCGCCGTCGCGGATAGACGCAGTGTACGCGGACCCCAGCTGGGTCAAGGGGGTGACGGCGGGATACATGGTGGGACCGGAAGAAATGCAGGACAGGAAGGGGCATTGCCCCAAGATGGTGACTGTGGACGTGAAGGTGGGGAAGCCCGGGGACGAACAGTAGGATGAGCAGCGGTCGGACGAGGAAGGCGTCAGCCTGCCGCCAATGGTCAAGTGGCCGGAGGAGGGGGACGAGAGGTGGCAACAGTGGGGGCAGCGGGTACACGCCGAGATGAGGCAGGGGAAATAAGTACATCAAGCCACCAGGGGGGCAGCGCGGATATGCGGGTTCACCAAGCAAGGGGGGGAGTCGCAGGCACAGCCCAAGCTGCAAAGGCTGGTGGCCACACTGAGGAAACGGCAGCAAGAGGAGGTCGAGGCGCGGGCGCGAGAAGAGGGGACGGAGTGGCAAACGGAGGCGACACAGGCGAAGAAGAGGGTGCGAACGGCGAGGAGGGCTATGGAGGAGGAACACGAGAGGATATACCAGAAAGTGGTGGCGGAGCATGAGACATACATGGAAAGGGCGGTGCCGTACAAGTCGCTGCGGTACATCAGAGAGCTCGCTGAGGCTGGAAAACCAAAGGAAATCAGGGCGGTGAGACTGCAGTGTGGCAGGGTCACTGGCAACAAAAACCCCCATTAATCAGTTCGCCATGCACGAATAGGGTTGTGACCTCCCTTACTTCGAGTTACAGTGCCCCGCCCCCACCATTGGTCTCGCTTTACTGCATTTTGTATATATGCACACCGTATTCCTGAGTCCGGGTCTGGGTGTCTATCGCCAGGCCCAAGGGTGGCCAATGGGCACGAACGCAGCGCCTCCATGGGCGCAGCTGACTTTAAGAAGTTACGGACATGCGGGTCGCCTACCGAGTGATTGTTTGCTCTTCCGTTTCTTAGACGATGGACTTATCCTGCACCGCTCTTCCCACACGGTGGTGAAACAACACCTGGATGTGATCTATCCCCCGAATCTCCCATGGTCTTTCAAGGTGACGGATAGGGTGTGGGATATTCATTTTTTGGATGTGCACATCGTGGCGCTTTGCCCCCTTAAAACCTCCGTGTATTGGAAGCCCACACATACGTGCTCCTACATCCGGTGGGATGCGAATGTGCCTAGGCACATTAGAATCGCGTGGGTGAGGGGGGAGTTCATTCGCTATATTAGAATTTGCTCTTCTTGCTCTTTTTACAGATTGTGTTGCCAACGACTTATCCGAGCCTTGTTGTTTCTCAATTACCCCAAACACGTTATCCAGGCACAAGCTATTGATTGGAATGATAGGCACAAATACACTACACTCCGCCGTAACTCTGCTGCTAGTGGTGGTGGGAGGGATGCAATAGATTCACACATTGTCTCTTTGAGCCAAGCCGAGCAAAATCCACACTCAACTATAGGCCTTATTGTGCATGTCCTAAGGGTAGTACACCACTCAGCGCTACCCCTTCGTTGGTCCAGCGTGGTGCATGGTTTGAAATCCAAACTACCCTCCATTCCCGGCCTCAAGCTCTTTGCTATTCTTCGCCCTCTGCCTAACATTAAGCGCTTGTTCAGGCGCTGGGCCTTCCGCGCGCTCCAGCAGCCCATTGGGTCATGACGCGCGTGCCTTCTCCTGTGGCTATATGTTTTGGCGCTATTTGTTGATTTGTGTATTTTTTGGGCCTGCCGGATTGATTTTTGTTTGTTTTCAGCTGATGAGGGCTTAACTTAAGCCGAAACGCGTACTGTTGGGGACGCCGCTTATCCAGGATTCCGTGATCGCATTGCATTGCTTCTTGTGGGCTTGTATTGCTACCTGTGGGTGTGAATTGAGGTCTTGAGGCTTCTTCCTGAACCATAGAGGGTATTTCAGCCAAAGGCATTTATTTTTCAATAGAATCGCGTGGGTGAGGGGGGAGTTCATTCGCTATATTACAATTTGCTCTTCTTGCTCTTTTTACAGATTGTGTTGCCAACGACTTATCCGAGCCTTGTTGTTTCTCAATTACCCCAAACACGTTATCCAGGCACAAGCTATTGATTGGAATGATAGGCATAAATACACTACACTCCGCCGCGACTCTGCTGCTAGTGGTGGTGGGAGGGATGCAATAGATTCACACATTGTCTCTTTGAGCCAAGCCGAGCAAAATCCACACTCAACTATAGGCCCCATTGTGCATGTCCTAAGGGTAGTACACCACTCAGCGCTACCCCTTCGTTGGTCCAGCGTGGTGCATGGTTTGAAATCCAAACTACCCTTCATTCCCGGCCTCAAGCTCTTTGCTATTCTTCGCCCTCTACCTAACATTAAGCGCTTGTTCAGGCGCTGGGCCTTCCGCGCGCTCCAGCAGCCCATTGGGTCATGACGCGCGTGCCTTCTCCTGTGGCTATATGTTTTGGCGCTATTTGTTGATTTGTCTATTTTGTGGGCCTGCCGGATTGATTTTTGTTTGTTTTCAGCTGATGAGGGCTTAATTTAAGCCGAAACGCGTACTGTTGGAAACACCGCTTATCCAGGATTCCGTGATCGCATTGTATTGCTTCTTGTGGGCTTGTATTGCTACCTGTGGGTGTGAATTGAGGTATTGAGGCTTCTTCCTGAACCATAGAGGGTATTTCAGCCAAGGCATTTGTTTTTCAAAAATACACACACACACACACACACACACACACACACATATATATATATATATATATATATATATATATATATATATATATATATATATATATATATATATATATATGTATATATATATATATATATATATATATATATATACATATATATATATATATATATATATATATATATATATATATATATATATATATATATATATATATATATCTATATATATATACATAGATATATACATATATATATATATATACATACATATATATATATATATATATATATCCTCTAATCTACACCCCTCTCCCAACTCTAGCTGGCTCCACCACACGGCTCTAAGGTACGGGCGAAGGGCACAAAGTGGTGCATACAGGTGGTGGAAGGGGCTAAACTCGGTCAAAGCGGGCTCAAAACGGGCTAAAAACACTTGTTTGAGCATCCTAAACGGTCCATAATCACTTTTGGAAAAGCGCGTTTTTGACCCATTTTTGACCCATTTTTGGTCCCAAAATGGCCCATTTTCAAGGCATTTTGGGATTTTCCATGAGCCCAAACCTGTCGCCACGGGCTCAAAATGGGCTAAAAATACTTGTTTGTGCATCCAAAATGGTCTGGGATCACTTTTGGAAAAACGCGTTTTTGACCCATTTTTGACCCATTGTTGGTCCCAAAACGGCCCATTTTCAAGGCATTTTGGGATTTTCCATGGCCCAAAACGCGCCACCACGGGCTCCAAACGGCCTAAAAACACTTGTTTGAGCATCCCAAGTGGTCTAGGAACAATTTTGGAAAAAATCTTTTTTTCGCCCCGGGGACCCTGGTGGACCCACCTTTGGCCTCCACTGTGCGTGGGCTGGCCGGCCCTCCGGCTGCACCAAGTGACCGCTGGTACGGGGGTCTACGTGTCTCGTTGGGCGATTCTGAGGCTTGGAAACCATAAAAAGTGGGGGGTTGCGGGTGGACTATTGCGGGTGGACTAGGTGCCCTCGAAATTCGGTTTGGAGCCACGTAGTCCAAGATACGGCCCGTTCTTGGTTTCGGGGTGCTGGTGCACATTGCGCAGTTTTTGGGGCTTTTTGGCGCCTTTTTGGGCCGTTTCTCGGACATATCGTGGAGTTAGAGGGCACCAAAGGTCCCTTGGTCACGAGAAAGTCAAGCCGCACGTGGAATGTAGCAGCCGTTTGCCTTCAATTGGCTGTTTTGAACCCTTACTAGGGCTGTTTTGGGCGAGAATTGGCTGTTTTTGGCCAAAAATTGCGCAGGTTTGGGAGGGCACCTGCCGACTTGGCGCCACCGCCCCGGGCCGCCACCGGTGAGTTTATGGCTCAAAGCTTGGATTTGGCAAGGCCACCACCTGGGCTGTAGGACGGCTAAGGTAGAGTCAGGCCCGAGGCGTTGGGAAGGTGCAATGGCCAAAACAGCACGGAGACGTGTTGTTGCTTGCTTGCTTGCTTGTTAGCTAAATTTAAGGAGAGAGGGGTGTAGTAATATATATATATATATATATATATATATATATATATTCTCTAATCTACACCCCTCTCCCAACTCTAGGTGGCTCCACCACACGGCTCTAAGGTACGTGCGAAGGGCACAAAGTGGTGCATACATGTGGTGGAAGGGGCTAAACTCGGTCAAAACGGGGTCAAAACGGGCTAAAAACACTTGTTTGAGCATCTCAAATGGTCCAGGATCACTTTTGGAAAAACGCGTTTTTGACCCATTTTTGACCCACTTTTGGTCCCAAAATGGCCCATTTTCAAGGCATTTTGGTATTTTTAATGAGCCAAAACCCGTCGCCACGGGCTCAAAATGGGCTAAAACCCCTTGTTTGAGCATCATAAATGGTCCAAGATCATTTTTGGAAAAACGCGTTTTTGACCCATTTTGGACCCAGTTTTGGTCCCAAAACGGCCCAATTTTAAGGCATTTTGGGATTTTCCGTGGCCCAAAACGCGCCATCACGAGCTCAAAACCGGCTAAAAACACTGGCTTGAGCATCCCAAGTGGTCTAGGAACAACTTTGGAAAAAATGATTTTTTTCGCCCCGGGGACCCTGCTGGACCCACCGTTGGGCCCCGCCGTGCGCGGGCCGGGCTGCCCTCCGCCTCCACCAAGTGACCACTGGTACGGGGGTCTAGGTGGCTCGTTGGGCGAATCTGAGGCTTGGAAACCACAAAAAGTGGGGGGTTGCGGGTGGACTAGGTGCCCTCGGAATTCGGATTTGAGCCACGTAGCCCAAGATACGACCCGTGCTTGGTTTCGGAGTGTTGGTGCACATTGCGCAGATTTTGGGGCTTTTTGGCGCCTCTTTGGGCCGTTTCTCGGACATATCGTGGAGTTAGAGGGCACCAAAGGTCCCTTGGTCACGAGAAAGTCAAGCCGCACGTGGAATGTACCAGCTGTTTGCCTTCGTTTGGCTGTTTTGAACCCTTACTAGGGCTGTTTTGGGCGAAAATTGGCTGTTTTTGGCCAAAAATTGCGCAGGTTTGGGAGGGCACCTCCCGACTTGGCGCCACCGCCCCGGGCTGCCAACGGTGACCTTTTGGCTCAAAACTCCGATTTGGCAAGGCCACCACCTAGGCTCCAAGATGGCAACATAAGGGACATGATCCGAAGCGTTGGAACGGAGCAATGGCCAAAACAGCACGGAGACGTGTTGTTGCTTGCTTGTCGTTGTTGTTAGCTAAATTTAAGGGGAGAGGGGTGTAGTAATATATATATATATATATATATATATATATATATATATATATATATGTCTATATATATATATATATATGTATGTATATATATATATATATATATATACATATATATATATATATATATATATATATATATATATATATATATATATATATATATATATATATATATATATATATATATATATATATATATATATATATATATATATATATATATATATATATATATATATATATATATATATATATATATATATATATATATATATATATATATATATATATATATATATATATATATATATATATATATATATATATATATATATATATATATATATATATATATATATATATATATATATATATATATATATATATATATATCTATATATATATATATATATATATATATATATATACATACATATATATATATATATACATATATATATATATATACATATATATATATATATATATATATACATATATATATATATATATAGACATATATATATATATATATATATATATATATGTATATATATATATATATATATATATATGCGCAGGCAACCCCCTGGCCTCTAGCCACTGGTAGCACTCCTCCTCTGACCGCTGACCCGGACGCATGATGGTGCTCCAATATGCAACCAGTTCTCTGGCGATCGAATGGCGATCGCGCAACAGATGGCCCGATCGGGCCTTCAAAACACCATAAATACGAGACTCCTGGGCCTGATGCATAAGCCTGTGCAGTGCTCGGGCGCGCCAGCGGCGCACCTCTTGGAGGTGGTGCTTATCCTGTAGTGCCTCCCTCACCCTCGTGTACGTGCGTTCCAACTGCTCCACCCCCCGGTGCACTAACAATGCTTTAACAAGCGAAATGTATGCATTGCGCATTGTCCCTGGACGCTGTCCCTCTTCCCGAAGGGCCGCAAAACCTGCCAAAGGTACATACTCCGGGGAGGAGCGGCGGAGGATATCCCGGAGTCGTAAATAGGCCGGCGTCGCCACTGGCGCATTTGCATTGCAGCGGCAGGCCGCATCCTGTAACACCACCTGACTGCGCCGAAACGCCTCTAACCCCTGTACACCCTCCTCTTCAACAGTCTGCAGTTCCCGCAAGACCCAATCCACTGTGTCTGGATCTTGGAGTGCACTGACATGGGCATGTCCCTCAACGTGGGCAAATGCGCCTATGCCAATACTGCTCACATCCATTCGATTATGGTATACCTGAACCCAGGGAACACGGCGGCCCCGTGGGTATGCTTACGTGCCAAGGGCACGGTACCATACTTGGGCCTGCGCCTCGATCCCAGGGGGATGGCGACCATGAAGGAGAAACATGTACTCCGGTGTGAAGCTCTGCTGGGCTGGTGCAAGAACACGTTGGGGCCGGCGTCGGTGCCTCATGAGGTAATGGCGGCTGTGGTTGGAGGCATCGTGCGGTACGCGGCGCCCTACCTGTCCGACACGGCGGAGGCGGTGATCAAACTGAATACTGCCATCAAGGCTGCGGCCCTGCAATTCGAGAAGCTGCCCAAGGACCTGTCCAACGTGGCGGTGCGGTCGGGTCATGGGTTATGGTTGGCGGATGTCCAGGTTATATGCCGCGACTCCGCCGTGGCGACCATGGCTCAACTCACCCACCACAGGTCGACGACAGTCCGGGATGAGCTGCGGGCCATGCTCCGAGACATGCACGTGCAGTACGGAGTGTGCGGGCAGTTCATGGTGCCCTCTGCGTCATTCGCCACACACGCTGGCAATACGTGGGTGGACAGGGTACTCCGGGCGATGGGAACGTTGCGCGTAGGACTTCTCATGCCATCGTCGGTGTACTCGTGTGTACACGCCCATCTGCCGCAAGTGCAGTGGGCGGGGCGGAAGTGGGTGTCCCAATCCTATACCTTCAAGGGTAGGGACATCTGCGGTCTCTCGGGGCCCCGCACAGATGCGACAGTACAGTCCCTGACTGATCCCGCAAATGACCTCCTGCATGCGCGACTCCCCTGCCCTGCGCCTGGGCACTGGGCTGTCCAGCTTCAGGAGTGCCATGAGGACCACCTGCACCTTCCGCACGCGGGAGTAGGGCCCCACCAGCTGAACCACGTGTGGCTCACGGGGCTCCGCGACGTCTTCCAGCCGCAGCTGCCCGGTCCGTTGACTCACCGGATAATACACCCGGTGCGCCGAAAGAAGGCCAGCAAACGCAATAGACAGTCCGCTGCGGGGGACGTGTATGTGGTGGGCGGATACAGGGAGAAAGGATGGGACCCGGCCAACCCGGGGCTGTCCATGCCGTTCGTCCCGCTAGCCGCCCTCCTGTTTCTATTGGGGGACGTCTTTGAGGGCTACCAACAGCAAGACGATCCGGCGTCCGTCCCCCTGCTCACTCCTCACGCCGGGGGCGGCATAAGCCCGCCACCACTGTGGGTTGTGCACGGGCGGCCAGCGTTTTCCAGGGCGTGCGCGGCGGTGCACAAGTGCAGCGAGTGGGCAATTGTTCTTCTGCTGCCAGTAGGCCCAATCCCGGATCCGGATGAGTACTCGGTCCCGGAAGTGGTCCGGATGTCCAACGTGCCGCACGATCCGCACGTCGCCGTCACATCGTTGCGTGATGGCGGCGCAGTGGAGCAGGGGTCTGTGGTGGTATACCAGCCTTCCAGCTCCGCAACAGTTTGGGGAGCGGAGTATACCACCGCCCTGGATGCCATAAATTCAGTCTGCGGATGTGACCTGGCCTGGAGACCACATGCCGTGTATCGACCGAGGGTGGTCCTGTCCCCGGAGCTCACGGCCTCCAGTGCGGGTTCCCTGGGAAAGGTGGTGCAGAGCCCCCACTCCGACGTGGCGTGGCTGGAGCCCCACCGGTACTGCTGGGTGCCGGTGGCGACTAAAGTCACATCGTCTGACGCGTCGCCCCAGGGAGACGACGCCACAAACGTGGCGGTGGCCAGCCACGGAATCCCCACGTGGACGGGTGCCATCTACGGCACGGTCCCGGAGGCAGAGATCATTGGCGCGGCGGCGTACTTGATGCACACGCCCCCGTCGGCATGCACGGTACACGTGGTCGATGCGTCCGTCATAGGAGCGCATCTCCGCAGGGCGCAGGAGGCCCTGTACCGTGGCATCAAGGGGCCGACATCACATCTGGTCAATCAGCACGCACTGAGCTGGATAGTGGAGGGACTGCGGCGGCTGCCGCGCCGAGTTGGGGGGCCGCACCACTGGGTGGTGAGGCAGAGCTCGCACTTGGCGGCGGTCCCGCTCGAGGCACCGGACTCTGCCGCAGCCCGTGCAATGGCCCCACCTGTCCATCTTGTCCTGCCAAAGGAGCACGCCATCCTCTTGGTGCCGGGGTATAATGGAGAGCTGGAGCCGCGTGTGCCATCCATGCAAGCCCTTCAGCAAGTCCGGGAGATGGAGTGGCGTTCGCTAGCGGCTCGCACCAGGGCGCACACGCCACTGGCTGGCGCCTGCGAGGCGATGCCCCTGGGAGATGTACACCACGGCCCAACGCACAGAAATATGCTGCGGGCACGTGACGGTCGCTTGTCCACCATGCAGGTCATGCGACGGTGGAGACAAAAGCTCACGTGTATGGCAATACCAGCCCACCCCTGTATCTTCTGTGGGGGGCCGGAGGAGGACATTGGCCACATGCGCCTACTGTGTGCGCGGCACGAGGAGGTGGCTGGGCTCCTGTGCAGGCGTGTGGAGGAGTTCACGGCGGAGCTACCCCTGACAGACAGGGCGGTGGAGTTCGTGGCGTGGAGGGAGCACGGCTGCAGGTGGACTGAATCCCTGATGGCGGGTGTCGTCCCCGGGGACCTGAAGCGGCTGTTCGCTGCGGTGCGAGCGGCATCGTCCCGGGGCCCTGCCAAGGCCAGGCTCTTTGTGGAGGACATGGTCCAGATTGGGGAAGATGTGTATGCCCGCAGGAACCATCGGCTCACCCAGATCATGCAGCTGCCGATGCAAGATCGAAGGAGAGCGGTATACGCGTTCCTGCGCGGTGACACACCCTTCTGCCCGCCGGCAGGGAGGATCCTGCAGCGTCTGCCGTGGAACCCGTTTGCCGGCCTCCCCGGCGACCTGCGGGCAACCTTTCAGAGGGCACCGTTGCACGCACTGCTGGTGTCGCGGTCATGCATCGAGCATGAAGAGGCCCTGTCCTTGTTCCCTCACTGGATGGCGGCGGTGGCGCAGGCCTTCGACCTGTGGAACGGTTCCTGGGTGGCGCGGGACATCACAACATTCAGGGAGTGGTCCCGCGTGGTGTCGGCGCAGTCGTGGGCCCAGGTGCGTGGTACCAAGGTGAGAAGCCCTGACGGCCAGAGTGATTCCTGGCTTCAGGTGTACGCCAACCATCCAGCTGTGGGGAACGTCATGGGCTGGCCTCGCCAGGTGCTGCCGGTCCTTCAGCAACCTCTGTGCAGTCTCCCCATCCTGGCGGTGGCTGTCGTACTTGACGTGGGTACGTTGTGGCTGTATTACCGGCAGCTGCGACGAGTCGTACCGGCGGTCACTGAGCAGCGGTCCATGGCGGTGTTAATGGGCTCCAAGCAGCTGGCACGGGTACAGGGCAACGACGCGCAGGGCCACGTCACGGAGGCCATGTTTTCTCTGCCAGAGGGGGACGACCACGTGGCTGCCGATGCCCGTCACACCCTTGACACCCTGGGCCTCGAGGCGGTCATTGAGGCACGGGCGGGAGGACAACGCTTGGTTCTGGCTTCCGCCAGGGGCCCGGAGCAGGACGGGGTTGATGTCATCGGGGAGGTCTTAGGGGACTACGGTTGGGAGCTACTGGCGCATGGCACACACAGTCCTAAGGTGGCGCGGTGGCCCCGGCTGCTTGAGAGCCTGCCGGTGATGCCCGACGGGCGACCGATACTCCGCCCGGTGTCCACGTGGGAGGAAGCGAGGCGCAGCCTCCTCAGTTGTGCCACAGCACGCACGCTGGCGGGTGCCTTGCTCGGACTCCAAGACGCGTGCTGCGATGTATGGCAGGACCTGTGGTCGCAGTGTTGTGATGGTAACTGCGTTCCATCGCGGTCTGTGCTCCCGCAGCGATGCCACGGGTGCGGGGAAACGGTGTCAGTTTGGGTTCATCAGTGTGCCTCCGCCCCGCTGTGCGGGACATGTAAGGAGCGTGCCGGTAGGGGGTGGCCTAAGGCGAGGTGGGCACTGCGGCACTCTGGACAGATGTCCTCTAGCGCCTGGAAGACTATCCAGGGTGGCCTGAAGAGCGTCCGAGTGGAAGGGGTACGGTGCCCTGGAGCGCCGTCTGCGGCCCTGCCCCTGATGCTGTGGTGGGCGGCTCTGGAGGGCGACTCACGGATACTCTGGTTGTGGCATCGCGGAGGAAATGGTGACGGCGTGGTGGGGGCCGGGGGTGCAGATTGATGGGGTTGGGAATTGTGGGTGCACCAGCTACCGTCCCTACGCTGGACGCAGCGGAGGGGGTAGCGCCTGAGAGGCAGTGCCTTCACGGCCTGATTGTGCGGTACTGGCAGGCGGCGTATGACGGCCAACGCGATGTGACAGGTCGTGCCGGCCTGATGGTGAGCCGTACTGCCCCCGTGCATGAGGGTCGGACAGGGATGCTTCACCCGCCTGCCCCGGGTCGCCGCATACAACAGTGAGGTGTCATGGGTCGTCCCGACCAGGGTAATAAGGCCCAAACCCCTGTAGGGTATTCTCATGGCACCGGGGTCTCTACTGGCGGCCCGGCTACGGCAGTATTGGGAGTGGTTCCTCGGGATACACCGGGGCTGCACGGAGTTGTCTGGGGGTTACGGCGTCGCGGCGCCCCCTGGGAGAGTTACACGGGGTTGCGGGGACAGCCTGCAGGCCCCGGGAGCGGCGACGAGGCGAAGATGTGTGCGTAGAAAGGTATGACAGTGGGGTCGTCAGGGGGACAGTATGGCGGGCATTGTGGAGACAGCGTGGCAGCCTGGGAGGAGCGCTCACGGGGGGCACGTGGAGTTCCAGGTGACGGAGTACTGGAGTCTTGGGGGTAAGCGCGGCGGTACTGGGGTCCGTACGGTGGGGGTACGCGGCGGTGCTGGGGAACCGTACAGTGGGGGAGCAGCGGGGAAGTTCCAGATGACGGTGTACTGGCATCGTGGGGGTATACGCGGCGGTACTGGGGACCGTATGGTGAGCGTACGCGGCGGTACTGGAGGGCCGTACAGTGGGGGCGCTACGGGGTTGCATGGCGGTACTGGGGTGTCCCCCCGACCACTCTAACAATTCAGGGGGAGCGCAGGGGCATCCCCTGGCCCCGTTAACAAACTAGAGGGACCATGCCTGCGGGCATGTACATAGTCTAACCTCTGACCATGGCCTTGTGGTTGCGGTGGTGCGTATGGTGGCGGCTCGCGGGTGGCGTCGGCGTGGCAACAGCGGTACTGCGTGGCGTCGTAGCGAAGAGTATGCGGTCGCCTCACCACTGTAACGGCTTACCCCTGGGGGGCGCCAGTCCGGTCGGCTAGAGGCGAGGGGGGAAGAGGAGCGGCATGCTGAGTGGTCCGGGGGGTGACGCGCGGGCCAATGCTATAAGTAGGCTCGCCACGTCGTCGGTGGGGGCCGAACCTGCGGCCTGGCCGCTGCTGTGGCGGAAGAGGCGCAACCACGGGAGCTGGCCAATCAGTGCAGGTAAGGGTCAAGGGTAGGCGCCAGGGCAATGTATGTGGGCCAGATGAGGTGCACCTGGTTACCACAGCCCGGAGCGAGCCTCTGGTGGGTACCCCTACAGGGGGTCGATAACCAAGCTACGGCACCCACCAACCCGAATCCCAGCGAGCGACATTCACGGGTTGCACCACTCCCGTCGCGTAGCGGCCGGCGTCCCCCCCCTGTAGACCCTCAGGATATATTTTACGTGGGCAAGTGGATGCCTCGAAGCTGATTGGGTGCTGGCCCCTGACATGGAGTGCCGGCATGGTATATATCGGGGGTGTGGGAGCAGCTCAGGGCCACGGGGACGTGGAATTGGTGCCGTGTTTCTGTACTATACTAGGGGGATGGTGCGGTGGGTCGGTGGCGTACATAGTGGAGACATGGGGGCGATGAAAGCTAAGGGCCAGGCTAGGCTGGAGCCTCCTAGAAATCCTGGCTATGCACATACGGGCTATTGCGTGCTGGCAGAGGGATACGTGGAGTCAGGGGTGGTGGGCAATTTCGAGAACGCAGACGGCAATGGATTCCATGGGGTCATGGGTGATGGATGTCTCCACGGTGGCGGGGGTACGCGAACGACGGAGGGTCAGCTCTCGCTTCGCCGCATGCGTGCTGCTTTGTTCCTTGGTTGCCGCTTTGCGACCGACAGAGAAGCCCTTGCTTTCTACTTGTTGCGATGCTGCTGCGTTGCTTTGCCTTGCCCCCATACCCCCGGCGAACAAACGGGCCAGCGCCCGTCGCCGTTGCTAATGCTAACGCCATGCAGTTGCCACTGCCCCCAAAGCCTGGTTGACCGGTATCCCCGGTCCTCTGGGTCCTCCGTCATGCTGTGGGCCACCTCAGGCAGCCCTGGGACCCACGGGATCGAGCGAGGCAGGAACCACCTGTCGGCGCTAGATGCCCGGTAACTCCAGTAGACGGCATGATAAGTGGTTATGACTATGACTATGACTATATACATATATATATATATATATATATACATATATATATATATATATATATATATATATGTATATATATATATATATATATATATATATATATATGCGCAGGCAACCCCCTGGCCTCTAGCCACTGGTAGCACTCCTCCTCTGACCGCTGACCCGGACGCATGATGGTGCTCCAATATGCAACCGGTTCTCTAGCGATCGAATGGCGATCGCGCAACAGATGGCCCGATCCGGCCTTCAAAACACCATAAATACGAGACTCCTGGGCCTGATGCATAAGCCTGTGCAGTGCTCGGGCGCGCCAGCGGCGCACCTCTTGGAGGTGGTGCTTATCCTGTAGTGCCTCCCTCACCTTCGTGTACGTGCGTTCCAACTGCTCCACCCCCCGGTGCACTAACAATGCTTTAACAAGCGAAATGTATGCATCGCGCATTGTCCCTGGACGCTGTCCCTCTTCCCGAAGGGCCGCAAAACCTGCCAAAGGTACATACTCCGGGGAGGAGCGGCGGAGGATATCCCGGAGTCGTAAATAGGCCGGCGTCGCCACTGGCGCATTTGCATTGCAGCGGCGGGCCGCATCCTGTAACACCACCTGACTGCGCCGAAACGCCTCTAACCCCTGTACACCCTCCTCTTCAACAGTCTGCAGTTCCCGCGAGACCCAATCCACTGTGTCTGGATCTTGGAGTGCATCCAGAGGGAACCTCCACCTGGTCGGCTGCTCCCTGTCTGGACCCATGCCCGAAAATTGCAATACCATAGAGCTATGGTCACTAAATCCTACGGGGGTGGTGAACATGGAGGAGGCATAGCCCGGGAGACTATGCGATACTGAAATGCGATCTATGCGCCGGGACACTGTCTGCGCACCATCGGCCGCCCTTCGGAGCACCGAGGTGCGTGTGTAGCCCGGCGGATCACGGTCGGGGAACTGGTGCGCCCACGCATCATGCACGGCAAACGCCTGAAGGCAGTCCCTTTCAGACTCCATGGCACTCAGCTCATGGAGGGACCATATGTTCTCACGCGTGGAGTCGAGGTGCAAAAGGATGGAATTGTGATCGGCCAGAAAAACCATCGGCACGCCACCCAAACGCCGCTCATGTCCCTGCAGGTCCTGCCACTGACGCATTCGCTGGACCGCGTCGTTGTAGAAGTGACCGACCACAAAAGCAACAGAGAACCCATCAGGGTGCTTCAGTACAACACACAGAATACGACTGGGAAGAGGGGTGGAGGAGACAAACTCCCACTCAGGCTTGTAAAGCAGGCAGACCCCAGACTTCAGCTCAGGGGAAGGAAGACCGACAAAGTTATAGCCATGGAGCCCAGCCCGGTACTCCGCGGCCGACACCTCTGCATCTATGTGCAGGTGGTGTTCCTGCACCCCCACGACAGACAAATGATGACGCTTGAACATTTTGAAGGCAAAAGTATATCGAGGAAGGCGTCCCTTTGTAGAGGCCCGGTCAGGGTCAACCACAGTGTTCCAACCTGCCATATTACACGTTGCCACCGCAAAATTGGAAAATAGGTGCACAGGTTAGTCCGCGGCCGGGACATCATCAGGGGGGGAACTCATGACGACACAGGTTCCGCACGACGTCGCTTAGCCGCCACCTTGGTCCAATCGAGACTGGACGGATCCTCTGCATGCTGCTGGAGCGACTCAGACTTTAGCCCCCCCCCCCCCCCCCTTTGGCCGGCGGTTTCTTCGGTGCTGGCTTAGGGGGGGGTTTGCCCACTCTGTCTTTGCGCCAGGACGCCCTGGCAGAGGTATACTCCTTCATAGAGTACACGATCGCTTGCTGAACTCCTCCATGTGGCCCAGGGACGGAGATATCCAACATGGCGCCCAACACGCCGCCCGCCATGTTTGCAGGCCCAGACACCTGCCAAGACGGCAACTTGACATTACCCATTGTCCAATCAAGCTTCTTTGCCACCAGCAACGCATCCGCCGCCCCAACGACAGACTTCGCCAACATAGCATGGCGGACGACGGCCTCCACATCTTTCTTCAGGAGATGGTCCGGCATGTCGACTAGAACAATATACTCTGCCGCTCCATCGGGCTGACCTCGCATCGCTGCACCAGTCACCGAATACGTGGAGGACCCGCTCTGCACAGACATGACCTCGCGTTCGTCAATCCAAGCCCCCGTCCGTTCGTCCGTGAGGGAGAAGACCGCAGAGAGCAACTGCGGCACAATCTTCAGGATGAGTAGGGCAGCGTCACCAGGCGTCCAAAGGGCAACCCTCAGCTTAGCCGGGGCATCCCACTGAACATCGGGTAGGACTGAGAAGCTGTCAGCAAGCGCCTTGCACCGGAAATCCATTGTACGCCAGAGGGAACCCATAGCCCCCGTGGTGCGTTTCTTCTTCTTGAGCCACGCGTCCACCACAGTAGGGGCCTCATTCAGGTGTCCCTTGTAGACACCATACGGCACGAACGCCGGGTACGGCTGCGTGTAGAAGCGCTGTTGCACCTCCGCTCTGCGCTCTTCCGACACTCCCGGCAGTAGCGCCCACTGTGTGTCAGACCGCCCTGATGGGCCCCGCAGCAGCTGGACTTGGTCATAGGGGAGGTCCACCGCTTTCAGTAGGTCATCGACTTGTCGAGTAGGAAGGGAGACTGCCCACAGCTCAGCCGGGGGCCGCACTGGTACGAAGAGGCCCGCACGCTCTGTACCCGGGGCCAGTAGGGGCCTGGTCTTCAGCAGCGGCTTCGGTGGGGATTGCTGGCTGAAGTGAGCT
Source organism: Eutreptiella sp. 'Long Island Sound 2002' (assembly GCA_964036045.1). Taxonomy (NCBI): domain Eukaryota; phylum Euglenozoa; class Euglenophyceae; order Eutreptiales; family Eutreptiaceae; genus Eutreptiella; species Eutreptiella sp. 'Long Island Sound 2002'. The sequence continues at coordinate 40,875,956 of OZ038395.1, forward strand.
GCCGTAGTTCGCATGTGCCACGCATAGTAAAACCGCCCGCCTACCCCAGACAGCGACGGCTTAGCTTGGCCATCTCGATCCAGGCCCAGGGGGCCTTCTCCTTAAAGAACGCTGCCCCATCATACAGCGGGCGATCTGTAGAACACAGCACGACCAGATGAACTTCCCCTACCGATACTTGTTTCTGAACGTAGCGCATCCGCTCAACGACCTGTGGCAGGGAGTCTTCCGTCGCAAGGAAGGCCACAGTCAGAGCTTCGTGGTGCCAGAGCACCTGAGGCAGGGGCGGGACCCCTTCTCCTTGCAGAGACGACCAGCTTAGGGTCGTGGCAGCAACATCACCGGGGGACAGCCATGGGCGGTCCTGGAACACATAGTTCACAGACTCGGTTGCAAGCCGGCACGCAATGGCAAGCTGAGTACCTTCATGGGTCACCAGGGCCACTTCACCCGGAACCGCATGATCAACCAGGAACTGATCCCGGATTGCTTGAATAGCTAGGGCCGCTGGCCCTGCACCAGACGCAGGGTGTGCAGGCTGAGCAGCCACGGGCTGCCGTGACAACAAACTGTTCCCACGTTGAACGATCGGCGGCGGAGGAGGCGGCGGCATCTGTGGGGCAGCAGCCTCGGGCTGCGGTTGTCCCTGATCAGGCCCACCATGCGGTGATACGCAGCCAATTGCTGCTGCGTGAGAAACTCTTGCTGTCGCAAGAGCTGGGCACGTCGATCGTGCTCAGCATACCACGCTGACCATTCCTCAGGGGTGTACTCCCCGCAACCATCAGCGGTGTGCATGTCATCGGAAGCGTCTACAGCCTCAGGGGCCGCATAGAAAGCATTAGGGGCAACAGGCTGGAGTCCGTCAGAGACCAGATTCTCTACTGAGGGAGCCTGTGGTTGGGGCGATACGTGCGGGGGGGGGGGGGGCAGCGGAAGCCCCCGCAGCAGCCTGCGGGGGTACGTTGGCTTGTGTAGCCATGACGAGTGATCAACGAGGGCGCGAGGACTTGATCAGTGCGGTCCTAGGCACTGGGCCTGGTAGAGCATGAAAGAACAGAAATACATGGCCCCCACCTATATATATATATATATATATACATATATATATATATATATATATATATATATATATATATATATATATATATATACATATATATATATATACTCAATTACAAGCAAATACTTGCCACCTGACCAATCAAAACAGGCTTTTGCACTGCCTGTGGAGAAACACAATAATAAGAGATGAGGAACACTGAAGACTGCATGCTGGCCGAAACTTCGGCCAGACTTCATACTGGCAGGCAATATAAGCATTTGGACTGGCATTAGCGCTTTTGCAGACCAGATGCACGGGGCTTCTTAGCACCTATGTTAGCTGGAGGCTTGGCAGTGGTTGCAGCAGCAGGCTTGGCAGCGGCAGAGTTCTGTGATTGTGTGTTTCCACCTTGGGATGATGAAAAATGATTCACAAAAGCATTCATCCCTCTGCCAGTAGGGGCCATAGTGCCTGAGGAGGAAGCGGGGGTGGCTTGAGCGCACTGCGTGCCACTAGGTGAGGGGGCAAGGGCAGTTTTGGGCTTCTTCTTTGGAGTGTGTGTCTCTGGTTGCGACTCTGCCTCCCCGTCTTGATCCTCAGGATCCTCATCTACATACCTGACCGCAGAACAATCCACAGGAAAACCTGCCCCCAAGTCATGGTACACATCCTCGCATGACTTGGGGGGGGGCACCTGTCGGCGTTGGCGGTAGCCGCTCTGATGGACTGAACAACGTCATCAGGCACATCGGTCTCCTCACCCAAAAGGGCACACACAACATTACATTCCTTGGAAAGCCTGGTAGACATCATGCTTGCAAAATACACAGACAGAGTCCCCGGCAGAAACCAGTTGCCTGCCCGTTCCGGGACCGGAACCAGGCTCAAAAGGTACGAAAATATCTCAACAGGCATCACAGAAGACATGGGTCCTTCATTAAAAGCCACATAACGGGGCATCGTGGTATCAAAGGCGGTAGCAGAACAAATGGAAACCAGATGGGAACTGGAAGTATACAACGGGGTCTTGGATGACAACTTGTAAATTGAAACATCACACTGATACATATCCTCGGCTACAGCGGCCTTCAAAGTAGCAACAGTGGCTTTCACATCAGCAGACTCACCCGCAATGAACACAAGAACACCGGACAGGAGGTGTTTCAAGGAGGGACTCCCTAGCACAGTGGACACTAACCAGACCAGTATCAGATTTTTCACCAATAGGCTTAGCCACAGGCTTCTGCAACAATCCCTGCAACCCCTCATATTTGGGCTCCTTCCAAAGAGGTGCCTTAATTACCGCTGACCACGGTGGCCAGGGGTTTTCTTCAGTCCAGGTCCAGCTACCATAGGCTACCTTCGGGTGTGATGCAATAGCGCACTGCCTTTGGGCCATCTCGATAGTACCAAGTGTAGCTGCAGACGGGTGGTGTTACAGAGTGGGATCCTATGGTGCATTAATTCAACGACACACAAGCTGGCCGAAATTTCGGCCAGGTCGGTCAATTTATTCGAATACAAACCCCTGTTTGACCAAAACATACCTCTGGTGTTTTGACAAGCCCATTGGCAACCGCCTCAAGATGAAGTATATGCGAGGACCACGTCTGGGCCTTTTTACAATCTTTTAAAATTTTTTTGAGACCAGGTAGGGTACTTTTTGTCCCATCCATGTAACCTACGATGTCGCGATGTCGGTGCGGCGTGATGCCTTCCACTTCCTTGAACGCGCCGAGTGCGGGATGTAATCCACGCTTCTCCATGGCTGCCATGGCGTCTACTGCAGCAAGACCCACAAATTTCACCAAACGCCCAGCGCCACCCCACTGTTTGGCAACAACAGTCTGCACAGCAGAACGTGTGGAACAGAGAAGCTGGCCGAAATTTGGGCCAGGTCGACGGAAAGAACCGAATTAATAAACGGAATACACCACAGTGCCTTCCTCTCTTCAAGCATAACAGTAATGTGATGCAAAAGGGTGTACTCATTGGCATCCTCATCCTCAAGCGTATCTAAGAGTAGGGACATTCGCTCCGATGTGGTGGATGCTGAGCCAGCAGTGGTCTGAATTTGATGTAAGCCTGCAAGGCGGCGCCTAGTCCGCAGGGGGCAATCCTGTTTGACTTCATGACCACCAGATACCAGGGTCCAATCCGGAGTATCCATATTTTTCATCTCAAACTCTGTCTTGTGTTTTTGGGCAGCAGTGTACACATGCTGACCCCCCAACAGAACCCAACGAGTGGCTGCGCAACAGTAATATCAGAAACAGCAGAAACAGCAGCGTCGAAAATTCAGACATGAGAACGGTACTATCGAGAACAATACAATAACACACATACGAGTGACTTTAAAAAAAAGGAGATCCTGGATGTAATCCATAGGCGGGGCTGCCTTCATATCGTCGCAGCGGCGCTGCACGCGATCATCGGATATCCTACGGACCTGCCCAAACTTTCGGTCATGGTCAATAACAATCTGGTCCCAGCGATTCTTTAGTTTCGTCGTTGACGTAACCCAGTTGGATAACTTGATGGAGGGTGTTGAATTTTTCTTTGGTGCGGCCTTAGGCTTCCTTGGAGTTCCCTCTGTGCTCGCCTGATCCTCTTGAGACATCAACATGTATTTCAATGGGTGTCACACAGCGCTGGTAACAACATTGGTCACATATGTCAAATAACATACTCAAACTAGAAATGTAGAATATTCTCACATCGTGCGTATACGGGGTCCTAGAGGGTGGGCAACTTGTGACGCCTAAGAAGGGTTGCACTGCACCCTTCTTCCGCAAATTCCGGAATGGGGTGCCCCTGAATGCCTCCTTCTCGAGCCGGGAAGTAGCTCGAGACAGGGATCTTCACTCGTCTTGCTGGATGCGGCAAATTGACAACATAGCCCCACAACCTTTGCAACATCTTTGTTCATGAACCACGTTGCAGGAAAAGCAGGCACCAAGCATCCTACTAAAGTTCCAATATGTTCAGATTCCGCAGATGCCAACAAAGTTTCTTCCGAGCGTTCCATGGAACCTTGGCCGGAAGGTCCCTAGAACATTCCAAGCGATATTGGTTGTGTTTTGGGGCTGGAGCTGGCGGCCAAAACTTCCGAGCGGTTTTCCGGGGGTCGTACCGAGCGGTATCTAAAATGGGGGAAGCGACCCCACCGAAGCATATCGCACGCACCTGGCCAGGTATACCCGAATATTGCCCCCGGTGATGGAAGAATATTGCTCTCTCTTGCAATGTTCTACGCTAGGCACCAGTGGTACCTGTGTCAGTAGATACCATGATCCCGTACCAACAGTAGAGTGACGGCGGAAATCCTTTGCCACTGAGGCACAGTTCAACGGGTTAGGGCCGTGATATGTACAATAGAGGGCCTGCAGCAGATCCCACATGTTCCTGCTGACCCTTAAACGCTCCAACTTGCACGCCTCTCCGATAGGAGAACTTGTAGGTCTTGACGGAGCGAAGGGGTGACCCCTCTAGCCTCCCGGTGGACAAACTCCCCCAACAAGCGACCCATGGCCATCGTCAAGTGCACAATGCACAAGACAACCCAGGCACGTGGAAATTGCAAAATCCGCAACGTACTGCAACCAGCGCCTTGCAAAGAAAGCGTCACAAGGAGAAAGGCCGACCAATCCAAGCAAGTTTGGCTGAGGACGAGCAGTAACAAGAGGCAGTTGACATCAACACCCTGTGTCAGCCGAAGTGGTGAGGTTGTCTGCATGCAGTTCATTACCAGAGGGAAAACAGCACGGTCACACGCTGACATTCTACCAGGTTGCCTACTGCATGATGCAGTGTACCAAGACCACAGCGAAAGAAAGGTCCAGATTGGAGCAACTTTTGAGCGTCTCTTGAGGCAGTTGGCTGACAAGGCAAACCGCATCCGTGAGCAGCATCACCTTCCAGACGACTCGCCTGTGATCATCATCATGGACTGGGCTACCTCCCACAGCCAAGAAGCCCTCACTCCCATCAAAGGGCATCTGCATCAATGCAAGGACCACCCTTCACGGTACATTTATTTTGGAAGAAGGAGACGCTCGCACATGTCAAATGCGCCAGACCAGTTGATCAATGCTTCAATGAGAAGATTCGTCTGGTTGTCGCTGCGCGACAGGATCGTGAAACACAGCATGAGAATCCACAACGAAGAGATCTCCAGCAGAACACCACTTGACATGTCTGAGAGAACAATGAAAAGCCTGCTTGTGCAGTGGGTCAGCGCATGGTGCAAAGAAACAAGAACAGCGCAGCAGATAGTGACGTCCTGGGAATGGTACTGCGAGAACTGCCGGAACCGCCACGTGTGATTCTGCTTGGACCCCCTGAACAGGATGCTCCTGCCATTCCCTTCAATCAGCATCTCATTGAACCAGCCGATGAAGCAAGTGATCATGAACCGGAACCAGAGGCCCCTGCTGCACCTGAACCCCCCGCAGCACCTGCAGCACCGCAGAGGGTACCTCTGGCCCCTTTGCCGTCAAGGAGCGAGAGGCGTGCAAGACAAGCCGCTAATCGTGAGGTGAGGGCTGCCCAGCGCAATGCCCTACTGCAAGATTCAGATGACTCTGACAGTGATCCCTTCGCAGAGCTTTCTGCGTAGGTCGACGTCAGCTACTCCGAGTCATAAGGCAGCTGCTTTTATAATTAATATTGCGTATTGTTCTTTTTTTCGGCCATGTGGTCCCTCTCATTTGAGCTGTTTCTGTGAGACTGTGGCACCACCGCAAACAGCCCAGCGGACCTGAAGGTCCTACCAGGTGGCACGGCGTTGGGACACTCAGTGCACTCAGTGTAGTGTTCCGACGGTCTGCAACCGTCGTGAAGGGTGGGGACAGGGGAAGGACTCAGGCTGCATTGCATGGTCTAAGCCCGGGCAGGACTTTGTTTTTTTCTTGCATGCCGACTACGATTCTCTGTTTCAAAAAAGCATGCAGTACTGCAGTGAGTCTCCTTGCAAGTGTGCAAGGGTTCAGGGGTGACTGCAGAGGGAGATGAAAATAAACAATCGAAAAAAATGTTTTGCCTTTTACACAAAAAAACTAAGGGGTCTTGCATTGTAATGCCAAACGTGCTGCATTTCAAACCATTTTGGCAAGTGATAAGGAGGAAGAGTGCAAACAAAAACAAAACAAAACATTTTGGCAAGCAACAAGAGTTCAAAACACTTTGGCAAGGAAGGAAACATTACAAAAAAGTTTTGAGAAGTAGACAGTATTTTCTGAAAAGAAAAAAAAAGAGGAAGCTGTTGAAAAGCTTTGGTAACAATTTGAGAAAATCTTTTTTTTCGTAGAAACTGGGCTAAGAGCCTTCTGTCGGAAAAGAGGCTTGGTATGAAGTTTTGGTGTCAAAACTGGCAGTTTGAGAGCTACCCGGTCTGAAATTTTGGTGCCGAAACATGCAAAAATGGCAAGGTGCCTAAATTAAAAGCGTATGAAATTATTGTCTCCCTTGTAGTGACCTACTAATGTGCACTCTCAAGCTACCATTTGCGCCTAAGCGCTCCGGTGGTGATTGTGTGTTGGCAAATACACAAGAGAAATGCACTCCACAAACACAAAAATCCACACTGGTATACGCTTGGACATATGCACTATGATGCAAAAGAATTGCATCATACATATGAGATTTCAAGAATCGAAATGTTCCAACATGTTCAGAAACAAATGAATTTTGCCAATGCCTGCGGCCACTACATGTCTTAGTAGGGAGACTCAGGGGTATTGTTGCATTGCATCTTTTAAGTCCGCAAAGAACGTGATGCTCCCGATGCAGGTTTTGATGTTTGTTAAGCAAAAATGCTACTGGTTTAAAAGTAGTCTAGAAAATGATGATCTCTTCCAAGTACAAGGCAACAGAGAACACCACAAGAGCTGAAGATCGGATTACTTTGAAGACATCCGACAAAGAAAGGCCGTGGATAGAATAGATAAAGAGTGAATGCATAAACATTATTGCAAAAGATTTTGCGTCAAAATCTACAAGCATTCAAGTATAGGTTCCGAAATGCGGATTTAACGTATACTCTTTTGATGAAATGGAGATTGGTTGTCTCCAAAGACACATGTGTTTCCATGGCTCACGCTTGGCCAAGCAACTGCTGGGCAATTGGATAAGTTGGTGGTCTGTACATGATCCCAATAGACCAGAAAATGAAAGTCGAAGTCTAAGTACCCATGTTTTGAAGCGGGAAACCACGAGCAGGGGGGGGGGGGATTCTCGGAAATCGGATATCATGCTTAAAATAAAACCCCAGTGCGTTGTGGAAGAGCAATTGGGAGAACTTCCTCTCACCGAGCGCCTTTCGCTCATTCTAGTTTTCTTCTAATTAGCCTCAGACACCTCTCGCTAGAAGCTAGGCTACACTAGACTAGAATGAAATGAACTACCCCCAATGTGTCGTGTTTAGATGTTTCAAGAGATCATCTACACGGGCCTCGTCCAATCGGGGGCCTCCAAGGTGGAGGCAAAGGTGATCCTTGGAGGGGATCAACCGTGGACACGGAGGGTGATTAGGGTGTCCACATGCCCCAAAGTGGGCTCCAAACCACATCACTTTCGGGTTCTGCGCTTGGAAAAGTGCATTTCACCGAATTGGTTGCTAGGTGCATTTATGGGGGAATCTTTGCACTGTGCGCGCACTGCGCGCTACTTTTAGACATTGTTCCCCCCAAAGAGCCCCCAAGCACACCCCTTGGAAACGCCCTTAGAATTAGGTGACCCAAACTGCCCCAGCTGAAGTAGGTAGGTAGGTAGGTAGGTGCACTCGGTCGTGGAGAGGCGCCCCATGGTTCCCCCTGCATCGCCCTTGTGACGGTACAGAAAGAGGCTCTGCGCTTGAAGAGGGGAGGCCCGATGATGCCCCTAGGGGCCCCTATTATCTGAAAGTATGGGTCTCTAGTACAGCCAGATGCCCCAATAGTTGCACTGCGCGCGCATTGCGCTTAAGGCGCCCCCTATAACCTGCAGCCGCCTGCTTCTTGACAAGTCATCAAGTGCTTTAACAGGCACCAGAAGACTGTCTGCCACATTGCATTGGCAGCAACCATGCAAGCCTCCAAAACAAGGTTCCGATGGACAAGGGCCGAAATTTTGGCAGTGGGGATCTTCTTTTTCTAACACAAAAACTTTTCATACGGCTCATGCTTCAAACTATCACTAAATATATATATGGGCGTTTGACAGGGCCATGAGGCAACGGAAACTAGGTTCGCATACGCCCCCGTGTCACAGGCGCATGGTCATAACCACAATTGTTCATTGTCTTGCTTGCTGCACTGCAGCGTAGACCAGTTCTGTACCACACCAGGTGGTTTCTGACTGTGCATTGGCTCTGCTTCTCTGGACAGTGAGGTCAACTCGCACCCACCACACACCCGCAGTGCCGGTTAGACTCTAACCCTTGCCCTGCTGGTTATGCCCCTGGCTTGCACTCATTCCCTGGCACGTAAGGACGTGTCGTTGTCGTGCCCCAGGGGCGCAAAGGCGCCTGTGTTGGTGCAAAGGCGTCTCTACACTTCAGCATGTGCTCCTGCCGTCAGGTGTCTCAACAGTTCATTGCTGTACCGTGTGTGGCGTCTACCTTTTCGCTCGACACCATTCATGCGCATGCTGTCCACTTTTTCTTGGCCACTGGCTTCCAGCTGCCTCACGTGGGCCGCACTCTCGCTGCCCCAGTCATGCTTCGACTGTTCAACACGTGACGACGTGTCGAGCCTGTGGCTCAGGGGCGCTACGGCGCCCTGCTTTTTCATTTCTTGACTGTTCCGTGCTGCCGTGGCGTCCCATTTACCCTAGTCAGCTCGAACCCTCCACCCTTCCTTTGCGCCGGTTGGCCCCGGTCTCTTGCTCTGTGGGTCTCTCTCCTACTCTCTCCCTCCCAATCTCTCTTGCTCTCCCCTGCTCTATCTCTCCTGTTGCTCTTCTCTGTTCCTTTCCCACTGTGCTCTACCCTCTCTCTCTCTCTTTCTCTCTCTCTCTCTCTCTCGCGCCGAAAAAAGGGGGGTTCGGGTCGTTCGGTGCATCTCTATCCCCCCCGGGGTTCGAACCATACTCCACGGGACAGAAGAGGTGTGGTGTATCCACTCAGCCGAGACGATGGGGTATCTGCACCATGCGCTCCACTCTTCTTCTCCTTTGTGTCACCCCCTGTCATGCGTATCTTCTTTCGCATGGGGGTGTGTTCAGCAGCGTGTAGAGGAACCGCACAGCGTCCCCGGGTACCGGGTCCGCCTGCCTGAAGAACGTTCTTTGGAACAACCGCAAGAGGTCCGCTCGGCCTGCCAGCCACACATGCATGCAATCTCCAGTTCTGCTCACCGAGGAGGGCACCGCTCTGTGTCCTTCTGCCGTCAGACAGTGCAGGATCGCCTCCCACTGGAACGGGTGCCACTTGCCTACACTTTTGGGTCGCCACTGGACCTGCATGTTTGCCAGAGCCTGGGTCTTCAGGGTCCAGTTGATCTGGACCATCACAGAGTACAGCTCCTGATTGCTCATCAGCAATGGTTCCCCATGGTTGTCCACAATCTCACAGTGCATCCTGGTGTCATGCGGTTGGTGCAGTTGGAGCCAGATCTGCTGGTTGCGGGCCCAGGCCATTGTGGTCAGCTCGGCTTCAACGTTTGACAGGGGGGGGGGGGGTATGTGGGTGTTTTCCCGGAGTCGGCGGTAGTCCAAGGCCGATTTCCGGGAAACGGGTGTAAATTGACCCTTGCATGTTATACCTTTTTGGAAAGTGCGTGGAAAGGGCTTTCTAATGCAATTTGAGTTAAGGTCTAACCCATCGATATGACAAAATGCCTGGCCGCACGAAATAAACGTTTTGGTTCCAGAGGCCCAGTTTAGGTGTTATGCTTGCAGCCTGCGCAAGTACCCAACGGAAAAAGTGTTTGGCTAGGAGACTGCAAAAGTAAGATTCTTCATGCTTTCGTTCCAAGTCGCAAGACATTCACATGTGTTTTCTTGCTTGCACCCGTTGATGACCGGGGAAGAAGATGTGGGGGTGTGGGGGGGGGGGGGGGGGGCAGAGATTGGGTTGCTGCGGCGCCGATACCCATGTTGGTGTGAATGGTGTGCATTGCCCGACCCTATTTATAAAAGGTGTAAAAATGTACCATTATGTGGTGCCTGGGAAGATGTGACCATCACACTACAACAAACATTCTCTTCGACGAATTAGGTGTGTTGTGTTGGTCAGGAGATGCCAAGAACCGGACCCCCCCCCAGAGACCCCCCACATCTTCTTCCCCGGTCAACAAGGGGTGCAAGCAAGAACATGCATGTGAATGCCTTGCAACTTGGAACGAAACTACGAAAAACTGAGTTTTGCAGGCTGCCAGCCAGCCTTTTTTTTTGTGAATTTCTCCAACATATTGTTAGGTTAGAACATGAGACCAACACCAACGGATTGGGCATGAAAAACTGCATCTTTTTACCCCAGCATATTTTGCTGAAGTTGCGACATGTTGGAGAAATGTCCCCCGGACCATTGTCGGTTCCCTGCGCAGGCTGCAAGCAGAACAGCTAAACTGGGCCTCTGAAACCAAAACGTTTTTCTCGTCCGGCCCGGCATTTTAACATATGGACGAGTTAGACCCCAACTCAAATTGCATTGAAAAGCCCTTTCCATGCACTTCCCAAAAAAGTAAGAGATGCCCATGTGATTTGACACCTATTCTTGTGAAATCAGCCGGCACCGGGACCTACTCCGGGAAAACACCCAAAACAACCTGTTTACCCCCGCCCTTTTGGAGGCAAAGGAGTTCATTTTTGAGGACTTGAGGGTGCCCTGTTGTCAAGGGTGGCTACGTTTTTGCAGAATTTCTGTGTCCTTTGTCCACGGTTCTTTTTTTGCAGTCATGTCACAGGGCACCCCTGCCACCCCAAAACGTCGCCGTTCACTCAGCACCGCTTCACCCTCCTTGAGGAAGACAAGGTTAAAACCTTGCCTAGCGGTGCCACAGCGAAGGGCACAACCCAACATTATCATTGGCAATCATGGAAGGAAATCATATTAAGGAGCAATAGTCCATGGGGCTTCTACCCATTCCAGCTCCCAAACTCACCCAAGGGGCAAGTCGCGCGGGTTTCTGGAGAGCTGCCGCCCTGTATGACAAGAGGCTCCCCCCTCCGTACTTTAAGTTGCCTCACGTGAGGCCCGTCCATGCTTATGAGCCCATCCGCGCTGCTGGAAGACAGAGTACCCTCCTGCATGCTGTACAGCACGGTGGAGTGTCGTGCATGGGGATCACGAACCCACCCCTGGCCCTATCGGGCCATGCCAGGCAATTCCTTGCAGAGCCGCTGTGCTCCGCGACGATAGGGAAAGGTAAAGGGGTTAGGGGGCCACTCCCCCACGGTGGGTGGGGCAGAGTACTGGACTTCGTACTGACCCATGTCCTCATCGCACTCACGATGAGTGCTGCCCTCTCGTGGGGCAGACATCACGCTCTCAAAAAGTGGCGCCAGCAGGGTGGGGGGCAGATCGGGGGGGGGGGCAGAACACCGGACTGCATATTGTTGCACGTCCTCATCAGACGGAGTCTGAGTGCTGTTCCTTCGCAGGGTAGACATGGCGCTCTCAAATAGGGGCGCCAGCAGGGTGGGGGGCAGGTGAGGTGAATCCTGCTGTCGGTTAGATCCCCCCCTGGTGTGCGGGCGGGCGACCAATGCTCTGGGGACACGTGCCGCGCTGAGTGCCAACTGGAAGTCACCGCCGGCGACCATGCCGGGGATGGCGAGTATTGCCCTGGCCTACTCAGCACTCGCGGAGACGGGGTGCTAATTATATTGAACCCCATCGGGGGGCCAGTGCGCATGACGGCGGCGCGTGAATTCCGCGCGCTGGGCCCTGTTTCCCTTCGGGGCGGTAGCGGTTGTGGCCTGGCTTGAGGCACTCGGATCTGCTGCAACATCCGTGCTATCCCCGGGGGAATGTCGCGTTCCCCTTCGTTTGGAGGCTGCGCCGGGCTCCGTGTCGGTAGTGGGATGCGCTGCCCCTCTAGGGTGCTTACCACCACTATGTGTGACGCCCGCTCAGGAGTGATAGCTCCCGTGAGCTGTAGGTACGAGAGCGCATGCCTGGACATGGGGAGGGGAGCTCCGGCTGGGCTCCTGTGACGGCCTGGGGCCTCCAGGGCCGTATGTGACTGCGCATCCCCTTGCTGCAGCTGGGGTCGCTTGCGTCGTGGGCTCCCCCGCCCTTCCGTGACGGACTGCCGCCTTTTGACCCCTCGGGGCACCCTCGCAGGAGGCACCCTACGGCGTGACTTCCTCAGCGCCGGGTTCCTTGACCGGTGAACGGATCTGGCCCTAGGAGCGCGGGTGCGGGGCACTGCGTGTGGCGGTGGGGACCGGGCGGGGCCGCATCTGGGCCCCGGCGCCGCTCGTCGGCGGTGTCCCCCGTTGTTGTTGGACTCAGATTCCCATGATGACGACGATGAGAAGACCTCCGGGGTAGAGGGCCCTTCCTCCGAGGTGTACTCCATCTGCGCTGGAGGTGACGGCGACGGCGGGGCCCAACCCAGAGGTGCATCGGGGGGCGTTAGCGCATCTACGCGCTGGAACAAATCGTTGGGCGTTGCAGCTCGCCCCGCCGGCAGTGCCGCTTGGTGACTCGAGCCCACTGCAGCTACATCAGGCTAAGGCGGGGCCGCCTGCTTGGCAGGTCGGAGCAACCGGTAGGGCCGCGTGGGGGGGGCTCCAGGGTTGCGGTGTGCTGGAAAGTAGTCAGCCGCAAATAGAGTGGCGCTCTTCTTACCTCCCCCTCTGCCAGTGAGATGCCTGGGGGTGTGCATAGCAGGCAGCAGCGACGATGTGTATTTGAGCTTGGGAATGCGCTCCCTGATGCTGGGGCTGGACTCCTTCGCCTCCCTCCTTTCCTTGGCCCGCTGGGCATTCCTCCACCTGGTGTCCGGCGAGGGGGGCGGTGCCTGTAGCACAGCCGTCCAGCGCTGCTCACAGTACTCTCGCAGGTTTTGTAGTAGCTTCAGCATGTCCGGGCGCCGTGTGAAATATGGTCTCGCAGACACACCTACCACTGTGGGGGCCCCCAGTGGGACTAGGGAGGAGCACTTGGTAAGCACACCACCTGGTACCACGGCCCCGGCCACGCTCAGTTTTTGCAAGGTCGCTAGGACAAGCTTAAGCACCCTTGCCCTTTCTGATAGCGGGAGGGCAGTCGCCCGGTACACAGCCTGGGTGAGGCCGGCCGGGTGCGCGCCGCGAAGCACTCAAAGTCCATCGCTAGCTCCATGAAGGAGACTTGTCCTTTCCCTGGTATCCAGACCAGCTCGTTGACCCATCAGATCAGATCGTCACGAAAGGCCGAGTCCCACCGCCACTCTTGAGCCGTGGGCTGGCGGATCCGCAGCTTCTCCCTGTGCTCCGGCCGTGGTGGCGGCCCAATGAACTGCCAGAATGGGTACCCCCTGCCTTGTTTCGTCTTAGGATGGTCAAAGAGCTGCACATCTTCGCAGTGTGCCCGCGCCCGCAGAAATTGCAGCACCATACTATGAAAACCGTACATGAAGTCGTGCACCTGACCTTTGGGGATGCCGTGCGACAGGTGTTCCGGCATCAAGCCACACACCCGTAGACACGTGGGCCAACTGCTGACCTGGTCCGATAGCCCCAGTGCCCTCGCCATTCTCATAAGCGAGCGCCAGGCACCGGATCGATGTATACCCCAGGCTGGGCAGGTCCACAGGATGTGTTCGTCGTCCTCTTGTTGCCGCGAGCAGTACGGGCATAGCGGTGTCGCCCTGAGGCCCCTCGCATGTGCCCTGGCAGCCGTCCATAGCGCTCCTGTGAGCCAGCCCCGCAGCAGCGCCTTATCAAATTCCGTGCCTTCTGATAGAAGGACTTGACATGCCTCCCGGTCGAGGGCTCCTAAGATGCCTTGAAATTGTCGCGGTCTACGATCTTCCAGCGAGAGCAGGGCCCGCCTTCTGATGGAGTCCCGCAGGATATGCTTGAATTTGTCCTCGTTTATGAGTGTCATGTCTATCTCTTCAGGGACCCCGGGCACATTCCAGACCCACCAATGATCCGCCTGCCTCCAGCCAAGACTCTTCAACTCCATGAGGGCCCTTTGTACCGGCCCTGATGTGGTGGGTCCTACTTGCGCTTGTCGAGCTTCGATGCACGACTGCACCACAAACTGAAGAGTGCCTGGCGTGCGCGCCACCGTGAGGAGCCGGCACACCCTGTCATACGTGACTTTCATGTGAGGAGACACTCGGTGTCCCTGTACTAGCAGCACGAAGATGATCTCCTTCGCCCTACCAGGCCTCGAGGTGCCCCAGAAACTGTGAAGCACTGCAATCTCCAGGCTCTGTAGATCCCTCCGGGACACCTCCGCCCCCGGTATACCCCATAGGGCTGCGGCTTGTACCAGAGTAGCAATGATGCGCGTTCGCCGGCTGAAGCCCCCTTGTGCACCCCTCACTCTGGACAGCAGGTGTTTCCCCTTGGATGTCCTCTTTTTCAGGAGCGGGCCCATTCCCCTGGTCGGGCTGGTACGAATACCCACCCCCAGCGAGCGAAATTCAGCTTGGAGGGGGAGTGAGATCCCCTGGAGAACCCTGTGTTTGCGAGCAATTTCCTTGGATTGTCGCACTTGTATGGACAGTGACTTCTTGGGGTTCACTTTTTGCAAGGTGAGAGTCAGCCACTCATCAGTGAGCTGCATCACCGGCGCCATGTATCGGCCCTCGGATCGCAGCGGATACGTGTCATCTGCATAGCCCATGGACCCGACTTGGATCGTGCACGCCTCTTGGGGCTGTGGTTGAGCTCCCCTGAGCTTCGCTGGGCTGGGGGGTGGGGACTCCTCCGATGCTGCCACCTCCTCTTCCACCAATCCATCGCATGCGGGCATGGGTGCGGAGGGGGGATGTGGCGGCTGCAATTGCCGAGGTTGAGGTCCATGGCCACATGTGCAAGGGTTGGAGTGTTCCCAATATTCAAACTGGTCAATCCCCGAGCCGAAGGTCTTCATGACGCACCTGCTCGGGGCCGGTGGTGGCCGAAAGCGTGACACCGTGGTGGATTGGGAGGGTTTACGTCATTACCTCAGCTCCTTGAGCTCTTCCAGCTTGGGCGGTATGGGCGGCAGGCTGCGCACCTTCACTGAGATAGCTCCTTCCAGCTCGTCCACGGCGCGCATCCAGACTGTGGTGAGCATGTTGATCATGAGTACGCTCATGGCGCACCCTTGCAGCACGCCGTTCGTGGCGTGAAAGAAGGAGCCTAGTGCCCCGTTTATTTTGAAAGCCCTGTGTAATTGTTGATACATGGCCTCCAATGCTGCCTGCGGCTTGGGGTCCAGGCCGAACCCGCGTGCCATCCGAAAGGAGATTTGTTGTGGTATCAAATCAAAACACTTCACGTAGTCAGTACCAGCGCCAGATAATGGCTGCTGCAGTAGGTGTGCTCGCTCAATGAGGGCGGCTAGTAGGGTGGCTGCGTCCAGGGCGCTCTTCTGCGGCCTGAAGGCAAATGCATTTCGGTGCACCCACTTCTCTTGCCACATGAGGCAGTCACGGAGGCGGATACCGGACCAGGCGCCATAAATCGCAGACAGCACCGACAGCGGCCTGAGCTGTAGTGGCTCACTGCCCTCGCCTTTGGGGACCAGCGGAATGTACCCTGTGGCGAGTTGCTCAGGCCATACGCCATGGGATTCAACCCAGTTTAACAACTGTGCCAGCATGTGCAGTAGCGGCCATGGCATGTTCCGCATGTCTACGACAGTCCAGCTGTCTAGCCCTGTGGCCCGGTTGCGTTTCATGTCCTTGAACTGACGGCATAGGCGCTCCGCGGTGATGGGCTGGCATTCCATCCTGTGATGCTCCACATATTTGCCGAACCAGCGCCAGAAGGGTTCAGTTTCAGGCTCCGGCAGCGTCGGATCCGCATGCTGTCTCATTATGGGGTCCCATTTCTGGTGTATCACGAGGTCCATTTCGGGCACATTGCCAGTCAGGGTGCCGTCCTCTTTCTGGATCAGGACAGTGGGCGTGTACTTGTCCTCTTTGATCCATTGGTACACCTTCCCTGGCGACGTGGTCCAGGTTTCCTCAATCCATTCTCTCCAGTCTTGGTGCCTCTTCTTCTCTTCTTGAGCTAGTTGCCGCCTACTTAGCATTTTAATCTTATCGTTGAGTCGGACCAGGTCGGTAATGGTCATGGGTGCAGTTTCTGGAGCCTCCATCACCGTGCGCAGTATTTCTTGGTGCTCAGCAACACATTGCCCTTTGGAGATGAGTTGAAGAAGGCGGTGGGCCCTCCTGCGTATCGCCCTCCAGTTGTTGAGGACCTCTCGCGGTATGGGGCCCACAACAGGGACCACGGCTTGTTCCCTTCTTGCCGCCCACTTCATCACCGGCACTAGGGCGCTCAACAGGGCGGACATCTCTTTGGTTGGTGTAGTGCACGGGAGTCCTGACGACGTCATGCGTTTCGGCGTGAGCTCCACTGTCTTGAGCATCTTCTTGGTTCCCCGTCCTCTCGGCAACTCTTGGGGAGCCCGTGGTAGTTGGCATATTTCCGTCCGGACCGCCGGCGGCGGTGCCATGGTCAGGATCAGCATGGTTTCTTCAGCCAGCCATGTCCAAAGGTCCCACAGCTGATCTGCCGTGGACGCCTCATTGTCTAGGACTTTCTCCCATTTCGCCACGTACAGTTCGGTGACGTCCTTCACTATTTGGTCCCGCTTGCGTTTCTGCAGGTGGGCTGCTATCATGGGTGGTAACCGCACAAACTTCAGAACCCGCTGGGCAGACTGCTTGAAATTGAAGGTGAAGGTGACCGGCTTGTGTCCAGGCACTGGACATCTTTCGGTTGGTAAGACTTTCATGATGGCACTGGCCGTCTTGGCATCTGCCAGAATACCATCAATTCTGGTTGGTTTCTGTTCAATGGAGCCATTGTGGTACGAGCACCGGCAGTCTTGTCCCGTGGTCCGTGCATGCAAGAGGTCGACATCCACAATTCGCCCCGACAGCAGCTCCGTCATCATGAGGTTGGGCATGCAGCGGTAATGATCTAGCTGGACATTGGCATCCGTGGCTATCAGAAAAGAGGAGTTCCCCAGCTTTGCAACTTGGGTCAGTACTGCCTCCCATAGCTTGTCGTTTAGCTTGTGGTCTCCTGGGATCCCATACACCACAATCACGTTTAGGGGGCGTTTGCCATCCGCTGGGGTCACGATGACGTGCAGCCACCTGCCTGAATTCCAAAGTTCCTCACTTAGTGTGCAGCCCGGGTCCCGCTCGGCTTGCTTTGCCGGCCACTTTACACGTACCAGTAGGGCCGCCCCTCCTGGGGCAGCTCCCCAAATGCCACCTGTCTTGGACAGTAGGGGGGCTCCCCATAAGGGTTGCCACCCCTTCTGTCTCGCCATGAAGGCCATTGCATTCTGGGCCCCTTGCGTGAGCCGTGTTTCCGTGAGTGCTACGATGTCCTCTTGCAAATCCAGCACTTCATGGTGGTGTGCTCGCAGGGCCGTCACGTTGATGAGTGCCAGAGAGGTGGGTCCTGGGTTGGGGTGCACGTCACCACAGCGTAGGATCAGGTCGCGTCCCCAGTGTGGGTGCGTGTGTGCGCGTGTGTGTGCGCGCACATGCAGCGCGGCCCACTAGTCAGGTGGCACCGACTGTGCCAGTTTGTGGGCCGACTGCGTTGGGGTGGGATTCTGATCTGGCTGATCCAGAAGCAGGGGGCGAAAAGGAACAAGGTAGGCCAGGCGGTTAGGCAGGCTGGAGGGCTCAGGAGGAAAGGTCCTGGGGTAACAGTGACGGTGAATACTGGCATTGCGGTGTGTTTCAGGCACCACTGCTGGGGACGGCGGGCTTACCCAACTCGTCCATGATAGTCTGGCGGCGCTTGCCATCATAGACTGTCTCTCGGCACTGAGACGCGGCGGGCGTTCCCGTCTCGCGTACAGCTTAGCCGGGTGGTTAGCGGATGTCTCCGTCTTAGCTATGCTGGCCTGCTTGTCACTGGCAGGGTTGAGACTGTGCATGGGCCGCAGGGATGGTGCGCCTTGACGGATTTGCAGGTCACGGTCATCTGCCGTATCGGCAGCCTCGCTGCAGCTTCCATTCCGGGTCGAGCCACTGGAAGTGAGAAGGCGAGTTCGTGTGAGCAGGGGGGTACCGCATCTGCATGTATCAGCGCTTGCTGAGAAGACCACACGTTCTGACGCCTGCCAGGCAAAGTCAGCACATACATGGTCCACAAACTCTTGTCGTGGCGCATATGCCGGCGGCTGGGCATCTTCGTCCTCCGGTGGCGGTGACGGCGGCCTCACTGCTGTTCTTTGAGCTTGGATGCGGCTGATCAGCCACTCCGCGCCCGAGGCCCATGCGTATTGGGACACTCCATATTTAGCATTGGAGCTGATGCCGAACGTGAGTCCCTGGGGCTTCCTTCCCCGCAGCCGCAGCCTCCAGTTTCGTGGCGCAGCATGGGTCCCTTGCTTGACCGTGTCGGGCTCTGGCGCGTCGCCGAAGCCCAGCTGGTGTCCGACATCCGTGGCCCAGTCCCTGACCCAGTCATCACTGTGATGCAGCGCAAGATGGGGCTCCAGCGCCAGGGCTATGTATGAGCCTGACTTGTACAGGACGTTGGTGATCACCGTGGGTCGTTCCGGTTGCATCTGCACCGCTGTCGAGATGTTCCTCAGCTGCTGCAGGGAGTATGGGTTGGCGAGTTCGGATCTGCTGGGGCCATGCTCCGCTTCGTCCTCGTCTGCTGCCACCCCTACTACCTCCTCATAGCTGGGTAGAGGGGGGCGGGCCATCACCTGCTCGTAGCTGGGTGTCCGTGGACTGTGTCTCGGCGGGTTGGCCTGGAACGGGATCAGAGGGGCCCTGTCAGTGTACTGCGAGGCTGACTGCTGCTCCTCCCGGGCTGCTTTCATTTCGGTTGCCTGTTGGGCGTCGAGCTCTCGCAGCGCGCTTTCCATCCGTCCGGTCTCGCCTTGAATCCTGCATTGATCTCGGTGTGCACTCCGGCGTTTCGACCGATCTGGGTGCCGCTGTTGGGGCTGGTGGACGTGGACATGGATGTGGGTGTGCTGTTGCGGCTGCTGCCGCCTTCGATGTTGGCGTTCACCTTCCTCGCTGCTGGAGTCCGACCTTCGCCTTTTGTGCGACCGTCCCATGAAAGAGAACATAGTACCTGTCATCAGGAATAGGCAGTCCAGGCGGCAGTTGCATGTCCTGGGTGGTGAGAGCCCTGGTAGGGGGAGCACCATTTCAGGGCTGCGTGCCCATGCGGTTATCATTGCATCCTCTCTCGTCAGCTCAGTGGGGGGGCACTTGCGTGCGCTCAAGGTTGGTGTATGGCAATATTGCCTATGGTTAGAGCACCGTGGCAGAAGGCACAGCATGCACAAGAGGAATCCTGAACACTTCCTGCGCGGCGGACGTGTCTGGCTCGCGTGGCAGGGCGGCTGTTTGTACCGGCTCGTGCATGTCCTTGGGTGCAGCAATGCCACTACCCGAACGGTCAGCTTTATTGTCCTAACTCCATGTCGTGGTTGTCCTCCACGACGTCTTGCAAAGAGGTAGTCTCTGGGTCGTCGCCTGCCCGTGTGGCCAGACGTAGTCTCTCTTGGCGTCCAACTCTTTCTGCTGCTGGTCGGAGTTTGTGCGATACGCACCGCCCCCAAATCCGTGGGTTTGCTCTGGTGTCGGTGGACTCCAGCTTGTGCGTCTGCCAGTCCATTGGCACCCCTGTTACGGTAATGTCGAAGATCGGCTTGGTTATGGACGTGTTGACGAGGTGTTGGCAGGTGTTGGAGAGAACTTGGGGCCTGCCCGAGGGAAAAACACGTGCGGCCTCCTCTTGAGCCCACGTGGTACCGTAGCCGAAACCGGCCGGGTATCTGTACACCCGTATGCGTGTCTGTTTGGTGGGGGCCTCTGCTCCAAGCAGGTTTGCAATACCTGCCCTTTTCTGCTCGCTTGGTTCTTCCGTTCCCCTTATTCGGACACCCCACCTGCCGTCAGTGTCTACTTTCAGCACACCGGCAAACCAGTATTGGGAGTGAAGGATCTCCCATATGCTGCTGCAGCTCGTCATGTTGGGGGCTTTCAGCCAGAGAATGCGTGCTTCCAGTCCAGGTCCAGGGGATCCTTTCGACATCCACGGCCTTGCCTCGATGCCTTGTAGCTTGCCCGACCCAATGAGCACCCTTTTGGCTGCCTCCAGTGGGAGCTCCATCGTGACTGAGTAATGTTCTGCTCGACGAAAAATCGCCATTGGCGGAGCCTGTGTCATTTCTTGCATGCACATTTTCAAGTACTCCATCGTTTGCTGGCTCACCCAGCGTTGTGCAGAGCCTTTGGTTCTGCTCGGAGGTACTTCGGAGTCCGAGCACATAAGGGGGTCTATCTGCAAGGATATCTTGTAGAAGCCACTTTCCCTCTCCGAGGGCGCCACTGGGGCATGCTCCGCTGTATCTGATTCCTGGTGGTCCGATTCGTCGTCTTGCTCCATTGTGGTCCTTTCCCACTGCATCCATAGTTGCTGATCCGCTATTGGCCTGGGCGGGCCATCGGAGTGGACCCACTCGGCTCGCGTGATTCGGGCTGCCAGGGTTAGCGAGCAGCCCTGAACATCCAGATCGGCACGCGTGAGTCTCATGCGGCGTAGTGCGTCCGCGACGGTTGCCTTTTTGACTCCGGATGTATTTGGCACATTGACGATGGCAGCCATGTGTTCTACCTGAGGATGGGACGTGAAGGCCATGTCTGCGAGTTCCGCACATGAGTCTGCTGTGCCCCCTAGCATGAGCACCCTTTGGAAGGTGCCTGGTCTCTCCGACACTTTCCACTCGGCTGGTGGTTTGTTGGGATTCAGCACCGGAAAGCCAAGTTGTTTGTTCTCGGCTTCTTTCCAGAGTTGCAGTGGTAGAAGAGCAGAGGCTTGCCAAGTTCGTGCCTCCTCCGCAGCTACTCCATGCGTTGGTTGCACTGGCATACCCACATCTTTTGGTTTGCCAAGTACTTTGACAGCAGATCGCGTTTTGACTACCGTATAGGCACTGGACTGGCTGCTTTCCTGTGACTTCTGCACAGAGGAGGATTTCCCCTTGGCCACTGCATCCGCATACGTGCGTGGCCGTTGAGCCAGCTGGATTGGCTCCGCTGCATCTTCGTTGTCTTAAGTCTTCTTGGGATGTCGAATGGAGGCCCGAAGTTCCTTGATCATGGCGGTGAGCTCCTTGATCATGTCTTTGAGCTCTCAAATTTCCTTGTCTTTGGGATCTTCTCGCACCGTTTTGCTCCCTGCACCAGTGGTTGGCTGGCGGGCTGGGGACTGTGATCTGGCCTTGGATCCTGCTGCCCCCTGGGATTGGGTGGGGTTTTGTGATCGGCACCTTTGCTGGTGCTCTTTGCAGATGTGGATGTGTTTCGCTCTCCAGCCGCTGCACTGGGCTGTTGTTGTGAGATCGCTCCCATGGCCGCCTGGACCTCCTGGCGGATGATGTCGCGCAGCCCTCGTAGCGCTTTGTCGTCCAGCGTGATGGGCGACATATTGTATGGCCCCGCTCAAGGGCAGTATCAGCGAGGCCAGGGGCCTGTGTGAGCGCGAAGCAAGGGCACTGGGCCCTGTGTAGGTCAAGAGTTGTTGCTTTCGGTAAGATTCTGGGTCTCAGAGTCTCAGTGGCAATGTCACCACATGCAAGGGCAACAAAAACACCTTATCATTGGCAATCATGTGGCAAGCCGGGCCTCTTGCGTCGCCGCAAATACGCATGCTTTTGCTCCGCTTGCCTCAACGACGATTCGGAAAACTGCCCCAATGCCGCGTGGTACGGCAAGTGGGAAGAAGTGGCCGTGAAGGCGAAATAAGATGGTTGAAAAAGAGTGTTGGTGCCTTCACATTGATGCATTTGCCCCATGTGTGCATGGAAAACCCATAAAAACACCACAAAATGGCCACCAATTGACCCACCAAAGCCTCAGGGTCAACACACATACATCGTTGTGCAACCAGTCTGCTACCAGACCAGAACAGGTGGAAAAAACCCAAATCGTCCACAGTAACGGCCAAAATTCTCAAAAATGTGGTTCCCTACCCCCCCCCCCAACTCATACATCCCCGGAAAGCCCTTTTCAGTGGCTTTCCGAAAAGGTATAACATACCCCTACCAACGGAACACCATATTCCGAGAAATCAGCCGACAACGCAAAAACCCCAGTTAGTGGACGCTTTTGACCCCCCCCCCCCCACCTTAAAACGCCCATATATATATATATATATATATATATATATATATATATATATATATATATATATATATATATATATATATATATATATATATATATATGTGTATATATATATATATATATATATATATATATATATATATATATATATATATATATATATATATATATATATATATATATATATATATATATATATATATATATATATATATATATATATATATATATATATATATATATATATATATATATATATATATATATATATATATATATATATATATATATATATATATATATATATATATATATATATATATATATATATATATATATATATATATATATATATATATATATATATATATATATATATATATATATATATATATATATATATATATATATATATATATATATATATATATATATATATATATATATATATATATATATATATATATATATATATATATATATATATATATATATATATATATATGTATATATATATATATGTATATATATATATATGTACATATATATATGTATATATATATATATGTATATATATATATATGTATATATATATATATATATATATATATATATATATATATATATATATATATATATATATATATATATATATATATATATATATATATATATATATATATATATATATATATATATATATATATATATATATATATATATATATATATATATATATAGTCATAGTCATAGTCATAACCACTTATCATGCCGTCTACTGGAGTTACCGGGCATCTCGCGCCGACAGGTGGTTCCTGCCTCGCTCGATCCCGTGGGTCCCAGGGCTGCCTGAGGTGGCCCACAGCATGACGGAGGACCCAGAGGACCGGGGATACCGGTCAACCAGGTTTTGGGGGCAGTGGCAACTGCAAAGCGTTAGCATTAGCAACGGCGACGGAAGCTGGCCCGTTTGTTCGCCGGGGGTAAGGGGCAAGGCAAAGCAGCGCAGCAGCATCGCAACAAGCAGAAAGCAAGGGCATCTCTGTCCGTCGCAAAGCGGCAACCAAGGAACAAAGCAGCACGCATGCGGCGAAGCGAGAGCTGACCCTCCGTCGTTCGCGTACCCCCGCCACCGTGGAGACATCCATCACTCATGACCCCATGGAATCCATTGCCGTCTGCGTCCTCGAGACTGCCCACCACCCCTGACTCCACGTATCCCTCTGCCAGCACGCAATAGCCCGTATGTGCATAGCCAGGATTTCAGGGAGGCTCCAGCCTAGCCTGGCCCTCAGCTTTCATCGCCCCCATGTCTCCACAATGTACGCCACCGTCCCACCGCACCAGTCCACTAGTATAGTACAGAGACACGGTATCAATTCCACGTCCCCGTGGCCCTGTGCTGCCCCCACACCCCAGATATATACCATGCTGGCACCCCATGTCAGGGGCCAGCGCCCAATCTGCTTCGAGGTAACCACTTGCCCACATATATTATATCTTGAGGGTCTACAGGGGGGGACGCCGGCCGCTACGCGACGGGAGTGGCGCAACCCGTGAATATCGCTGGCTGGGATTCGGGCTGGTGGGTGCCGTAGCTTGTTTATCGACCCCCTGTAGGGGTACCCACCAGAGGCTCGCCCCGGGCTGTGGTAACCAGGTGCACCTCATCTGGCCCACATACAATGCCCTGGCGCCTACCCTTGACCCTTACCTGCACTGATTGGCCAGCTTCCGTGGTTGCGCCTCTTCCGCCACAGCAGCGGCCAGGCCGCAGGTTCGGCCCCCACCGACGACGTGGCGAGCCTACTTATAGCATTGGCCCGCGCGTCACCCCCCGGACCACTCAGCATGCCGCTCCTCTGCCCTCCGCGCCTCTAGCCGACCGGACTGGCGCCCCCCAGGGGTAAGCCGTTACAGTGGTGAGGCGACTGCATACTCTTCGCTACGACGCCGCGCAGTACCGCCGTTGCCACGCCGACGCCACCTGCTAGCCGCCAGGACACGCACTACCGCAACCACAAGGCCATGGTCAGAGGTTAGACTATGTACATGCCCGCAGGCACGGTCCCTCTAGTTTGTTAACGGGGCCAGGGGATGCCCCCGCGCTCCCCCTGAGTTGTTAGAGGGGTCAGGGGGGCACCCCAGTACCGCCATGCATCCCCGTGCTCCCCCACTGTACGGTTCCCCAGTACCGCCGCGTTCCCCCACCGTACGGACCCCAGTACCGCCGCGTACCCCCACCATACGGTCCCCAGTACCGCCGCGTATACCCCCACGATGCCAGTACACCGTCATCTGGAACTTCCCCGCTGCTCCCCCACTGTACGGTTCCCCAGTACCGCCGCGTATATATATATATATATATATATATATATATATATATATATATATATATATATATATATATATATATATATATATATATATATATATATATATATATATATATATATATATATATATATATATATATATATATATATATATATATATATATATATATATATATATATATATATATATATATATATATATATATATATATATATATATATATATATATATATATATATATATATATATATATATATATATATATATATATATATATATATATATATATATATATATATATATATATATATATATATATATATATATATGTATATATATATATGTATATATATATATATGTATATATATATATATGTATATATATATATATATATATATATATATATATATATATATATATATATATATATATATATATATATATATATATATATATATATATATATATATATATATATATATATATATATATATATATATATATATATATATATATATATATATATATATATATATATATATATATATATAGTCATAGTCATAGTCATAACCACTTATCATGCCGTCTACTGGAGTTACCGGGCATCTCGCGCCGACAGGTGGTTCCTGCCTCGCTCGATCCCGTGGGTCCCAGGGCTGCCTGAGGTGGCCCACAGCATGACGGAGGACCCAGAGGACCGGGGATACCGGTCAACCAGGTTTTGGGGGCAGTGGCAACTGCAAAGCGTTAGCATTAGCAACGGCGACGGAAGCTGGCCCGTTTGTTCGCCGGGGGTAAGGGGCAAGGCAAAGCAGCGCAGCAGCATCGCAACAAGCAGAAAGCAAGGGCATCTCTGTCCGTCGCAAAGCGGCAACCAAGGAACAAAGCAGCACGCATGCGGCGAAGCGAGAGCTGACCCTCCGTCGTTCGCGTACCCCCGCCACCGTGGAGACATCCATCACTCATGACCCCATGGAATCCATTGCCGTCTGCGTCCTCGAGACTGCCCACCACCCCTGACTCCACGTATCCCTCTGCCAGCACGCAATAGCCCGTATGTGCATAGCCAGGATTTCAGGGAGGCTCCAGCCTAGCCTGGCCCTCAGCTTTCATCGCCCCCATGTCTCCACAATGTACGCCACCGTCCCACCGCACCAGTCCACTAGTATAGTACAGAGACACGGTATCAATTCCACGTCCCCGTGGCCCTGTGCTGCCCCCACACCCCAGATATATACCATGCTGGCACCCCATGTCAGGGGCCAGCGCCCAATCTGCTTCGAGGTAACCACTTGCCCACATATATTATATCTTGAGGGTCTACAGGGGGGGACGCCGGCCGCTACGCGACGGGAGTGGCGCAACCCGTGAATATCGCTGGCTGGGATTCGGGCTGGTGGGTGCCGTAGCTTGTTTATCGACCCCCTGTAGGGGTACCCACCAGAGGCTCGCCCCGGGCTGTGGTAACCAGGTGCACCTCATCTGGCCCACATACAATGCCCTGGCGCCTACCCTTGACCCTTACCTGCACTGATTGGCCAGCTTCCGTGGTTGCGCCTCTTCCGCCACAGCAGCGGCCAGGCCGCAGGTTCGGCCCCCACCGACGACGTGGCGAGCCTACTTATAGCATTGGCCCGCGCGTCACCCCCCGGACCACTCAGCATGCCGCTCCTCTGCCCTCCGCGCCTCTAGCCGACCGGACTGGCGCCCCCCAGGGGTAAGCCGTTACAGTGGTGAGGCGACTGCATACTCTTCGCTACGACGCCGCGCAGTACCGCCGTTGCCACGCCGACGCCACCTGCTAGCCGCCAGGACACGCACTACCGCAACCACAAGGCCATGGTCAGAGGTTAGACTATGTACATGCCCGCAGGCACGGTCCCTCTAGTTTGTTAACGGGGCCAGGGGATGCCCCCGCGCTCCCCCTGAGTTGTTAGAGGGGTCAGGGGGGCACCCCAGTACCGCCATGCATCCCCGTGCTCCCCCACTGTACGGTTCCCCAGTACCGCCGCGTTCCCCCACCGTACGGACCCCAGTACCGCCGCGTACCCCCACCATACGGTCCCCAGTACCGCCGCGTATACCCCCACGATGCCAGTACACCGTCATCTGGAACTTCCCCGCTGCTCCCCCACTGTACGGTTCCCCAGTACCGCCGCGTACCCCGACCGTACGGATCCCAGTGCCGCCGCGTTTGCCCCCAAGACTCCAGTACGCCGCCACCTGAAACTCCACGTGCCCCCCGTGAGCGCTCCTCCCATGCTGCCACATCTTCTCCACGACGCCCGCCATACTGTCCCCCTGACGACCCCACTGTCATATCCTTCCACGCACACATCTCCGCCCCGTCGCCGCCCCCGGTGCCTGCAGGCTGACCCCGCAACCCCGTGTAACACTCCCAGGGGGCGCCGCAACGCTGTAACCCCCAGACAACTCCGTGCACCCCCGGTGTATCCCGAGCAACCACTCTCAACACTGCCGTAGCCGGGCCGCCAGTAGAGACCCCGGTGCCATGGGAATACCCTACAGGGGTTTGGGCCTTATTACCCTGGTCGGGACGACCCATGACACCTCACTGTTGTATGCGGCGACCCGGGGCAGGCGGGTGAAGCATCCCTGTCCGACCCTCATGCACGGGGGCAGTACGGCTCACCATCAGGCCGGCACGACCTGTCACATCGCGTTGGCCGTCATACGCCGCCTGCCAGTACCGCACAATCAGGCCGTGAAGGCACTGCTTCTCAGGCGCTACCCCCTCCGCTGCGTCCAGCGTAGGGACGGTAGCTGGTGCACCCACAATTCCCAACCCCATCAACCTGCACCCCCGGCCCCCACCACGCTGTCACCATCTCCTCCGCGATGCCACAACCAGAGTATCCGTGAGTCGCCCTCCAGAGCCGCCCACCACAGCATCAGGGGCAGGGCCGCAGACGGCGCTCCAGAGAACCGTACCCCTTCCACTCGGACGCTCTTCAGGCCATCCTGGATGGTCTTCCAGGCACTTGAGGACATCTGTCCAGAGTGCCGCAGTGCCCACCTCGCCTTAGGCCACCCCCTATCGGCACGCTCCTTACATGTCCCACACAGCGGGGCGGAGGCACACTGATGAACCCAAACTGACACCGTTTCCCCACACCCGTGGCATCGCTGCGGAAGCACAGACCACGATGGAACGCAGTTACCATCACAACACTGCGACCACAGGTCCTGCCATACATCGCAGCACGGATGGAGCCCGAACAAAGCCCTCGCCAGCGTGTATGCTATGGCACAACTGAGGAGGCTGCGCCTCGCTTCCTCCCACGTGGACACCGGGCGGAGTATCGGTCGCCCGTCGGGCATCACCGGCAGGCTCTCAAGCAGCCGGGGCCACCGCGCCACTTTGGGGGTGCGTGTGCCATGCGCCAGGAGCTCCCAACCGTAGTCTCGCAAGACCTCCCCAATGACATCAACCCCGTTCTGCTCCGGGCCCCTGGCGGAAGCCAGAACCAAGCGTTGTCCTCCCGCCCGAGCCTCAATGACCGCCTCGAGGCCCAGGGTGTCAAGGGTGTGACGGGCATCGGCAGCCACGTCGTCGTCCCCCTCTGGCAGAGAGAACATGGCCTCCGTGACGTGGCCTTGCGCGTCGTCGCCCTGTACCTGTGCCAGCTGCTTGGAGCCCACTAACACTGCCATGGACCGCTGCTCTGTGACCGCTGGTACGGCTCGTCACAGCTGCCGGTCATACAGCCACAACGTACCCACGTCAAGTACGACAGCCACCGCTAGGACCGGGAGCACCTCGCGAGGCCAGCCCATGACGTTCCCCACAGCCGGATGGTCGGCGTACACCTGGAGCCAGGGATCACTCTGGCCGTCACGGCTTCTCACCATGGTACCACGCACCTGGGCCCACGACTGCGCCGACACCACGCGGGACCACTCCCTGAATGCCGTGATGTCCCGCGCCACCCAGGAACCGATCCACTGGTCGAAGGCCTGCGCCACCGCCGCCATCCAGTGAGGGAACAAGGACAGGGCCTCGTCATGCTCGACGCACGACCGCGACACCAGCAGTGCGTGCAGCGGTGCCCTCTGGAAGGTTGCCCACAGGTCGCCGGGGAGGCCGGCAAACGGGTTCCACGGCGGACGCTGCAGGATCCTTCCTGCCGGCGGGCAGAAGGGTGTGTCACCGCGCAGGAACGCGTATACCGCCCTCCTTCGATCTTGCATCGGCAGCTGCATGATCTGGGTGAGCCGATGGTTCCTGCGGGCATACACATCTTCCCCAATCTGGACCATGTCCTCCACAAAGAGCCTGGCCTTGGCAGGGCCCCGGCACGACGCCGCCCGCACCGCAGCGAACAGCCGCTTCAGGTCCCCGGGGACGACACCCGCCATCAGGGATTCAGTCCACCTGCAGCCGTGCTCCCTCCATGCCACGAACTCCACCGCCCTGTCCGTCAGGGGTAGCTCCGCCGTGAACTCCTCCACACGCCTGCACAGGAGCCCAGCCACCTCCTCGTCCCGCGCACACAGTAGGCGCATGTGGCCAATGTCCTCCTCCGGCCCCCCACAGAAGATACAGGGATGGGCCGGTATTGCCATACGCGTGAGCTTCTGTCTCCACCGTCGCATGACCTGCATGGTGGACAAGCGACCGTCACGTGCCCGCAGCATATTCCTGTGTGTTGGGCCGTGATGCATAGCTCCCAGGGGCATCGCCTCGCAGGCGCCAGCCAGTGGCGTGTGCGCCCTGGTGCGAGCCGCCAGCGAACGCCACTCCCTCTCCCGGACTTGCTGAAGGGCTTGCATGGATGGCACACGCGGCTCGAGCTCACCATTATCCCCCGGCACCAAGAGGATGGCGTGCTCCTTCGGCAGGACAAGATGGACTCACGGGGCCATTGCACGGGCCGCGGCAGAGTCCGGTGCCTCGAGCGGGTCCGCCGCCAAGTGCGAGCTCTGCCTCACCACCCAGTGGTGCGGCCCCCCAGCTCGGCGCGGTAGCCGCCGCAACCCCCTTTACTATCCAGCTCAGAGCGTGCTGATTGACCAGATGTGATGTCGGCCCCTTGATGCCACGGTACAGGGCCTCCTGCGCCCTGCGGAGATGCGCTCCTATGACAGACGCATCCACCACGTGTACCGTGCACGCTGACGGGGGCGTGTGCAACAAGTACGCCGCCGCGCCTATGATCTCTGCCTCCGGGACCGTGCCGTAGATGGCACCCGTCCATGTGGGGATTCCGTGGCTGGCCACCGCCACGTTTGTGGCGTCGTCTCCCTGGGGCGACACGTCAGACGATGTGACTTTAGTCGGCACCGGCACCCAGCAGTACCGGTGGGGCTCCAGCCACGCCACGTCGGAGTGGGGGCTCTGCACCACCTTTCCCAGGGACGCCGCACTAGAGGCCGTGAGCTCCGGGGACAGGACCACCCTCGGTCGATACACCGCATGTGGTCTCCAGGCCAGGTCACATCCGCAGACTGACTTTATGGCGTCCAGGGCGGTGGTATACTCCGCTCCCCAAACTGTTGCGGAGCAGGAAGGCTGGTATACCACCACAGACCCCTGCTCCACTGCGCCGCCATCACGCAACGACGTGACGGCGACGTGCGGATCGTGCGGCACGTTGGACATCCGGACCACTTCCGGGACCGAGTATTCATCCGGATCCGGGATTGGGCCTGCTGGCAGCAGAAGAACAATTGCCCATTCGCTGCACTTGTGCACCGCCGCGCACGCCCTGGAGAACGCTGGCCGCCCGTGCACAACCCACAGTGGTGGCGGGCTTATGCCGCCCCCGGCGTGAGGAGTGAGCAGGGGGACGGACGCCGGATCGTCTTGCTGTTGGTAGCCCTCAAAGACGTCCCCCAACAGAGACAGGAGGGCGGCTAGCGGGACGAACGGCATGGACAGCCCCGGGTTGGCCGGGTCCCATCCTTCCTCCCTGTATCCGCCCACCACATACACGTCCCCCGCAGCGGACTGTCTATTGCGTTTGCTGGCCTTCTTTGGGCGCACCGGGTGTATTAGCCGGTGAGTCAACGGACCGGGCAGCTGCGGCCGGAAGACGTCGCGAAGCCCCGTGAGCCACACGTGGTCCAGCTGGTGGGGCCCTACCCCCGCGTGCGGAAGGTGCAGGTGGTCCTCATGGCACTCCTGAAGCTGTACCGCCCAGTGCCCAGGCGCAGGGCAGGGGAGCCGCGCATGCTGGAGGTCATTTGCGGGATCAGTCAGGGACTGTACTGTCGCATCTGTGCGGGGCCCCGAGAGAATGCAGATGTCCCTACCCTTGAAGGTATAGGATTGGGACACCCACTTCCGCCCCGCCCACTGCACTTGCGGCAGATGGGCGTGTACACACGAGTACACCGACGATGGCATGAGAAGCCCCACGCGCAACGTCCCCATCGCCCTGAGTACCCTGTCCACCCACGTATTGCCAGCGTGTGTGGCGAATGACGCAGAGGGCACCATGAATTGCACGCACACTCCGTACTGCGCGTGCGTGTCTCAGAGCATGGCCCGCAGCTCATCACGGACCGTCATCGACCTGTGGTGGGTGAGCTGAGCCATGGTCGCCACGACGGAGTCGCGGCATATAACCTGGACATCCGCCAACCGTAGCCCATGACCTGACCGCACCACCACGTTGGACAGGTCCTTGGGCAGCTTCTCGAACTGCAGGGCCGCAGCCTTGATGGCAGTATTCAGCTTGATTACCGCCTCCGCCGTGTCGGACAGGTAGGGCGCCGCGTACCGCACGATGCCTCCAACCACAGCCGCCATCACCTCATGAGGCACCGACGCCGGCCCCAACGTGTTCTTGCACCAGCCCAGCAGAGCTTCACACGAGAGTACATGCTTCTCCTTCATGATCGCCATCCCCCTGGGATCGAGGCGCAGGCCCAAGTATGGTACCGTGCCCTTGGCACGTAAGCATACCCATGGGGCCGCGGTGTCCCCCGGGTTCAGGTATACCATAATCGAATGGATGCGAGCAGTATTGGCATAGGCGCATTTTCCCACGTTGAGGGACATGCCCATGTCAGTGAGATACCACGCTATCGCCGCCGCATACTCCAGGAATTGCGGCAGGGAGTGCGCTATCAACAGGAGGTCATCACAGTACGCCTGTACCAGGGGTGGCACCGCATGGCGAGCATCTCCCCGCGCCTTACAGGCGAGGCTCCGCAGGAGAGGCTCCAAAAGGAGGAGGTAGAGCACAGCGCTCTCCGCACTGCCCTGCCGCAAGTGCGCAGTGATGATGCGCACCAGAGACCCGCAGCTGAGGGTCCGGAAGAGCCTGATGAGCTCCTCCGGGACACCCATGTGGCGCAAGAGGAGCGCCAGCGCTCCGTGCGGCGCTGTGTCAAAAGCCTTCGACACATCGAAGGCCAGGACGTGGTTTTCCTCCAGCCCACGCTGCAGCCTGCGCTGGGCCAGGAACACCGGGGCAGCCGCCGTGGAGCCCGGCATGGCTCCGAACTGCCAGTCCGCGGCCAGTCCCTTGCGTGCCAGAACAGCTGTGTACCTCCGCATGAGGGGAGTCATGAGCATTCGCATGTCTTGCTGCCCCAGCGCTATCGGCCTGTACTCGTCCAGGTTGCCCGTGGCTGTGCCCTTGGGCATCAGCCAGATAATGGCCTCGTGCCAGGACTCCGGGACGTCCGCACCCCGCAGTATTGCCCTGTACGCATGCACCAGGAGCCCCTGCACCGGTTGAGGCAGCTCTGCTATGAGGGCAGCCGTGACCCGGTTGGACCCCGGAGCTTTGTCGTCCGCCACGGCCTGCCTCACGGCGTCTTTAAGGTCCTGCATGGTGTAGTCCTGTACCGACCTCCATTCCTCCGGCACCCCTTTGGGAATGTGG
The DNA here is from genome assembly GCA_964036045.1 of Eutreptiella sp. 'Long Island Sound 2002'. Taxonomy (NCBI): domain Eukaryota; phylum Euglenozoa; class Euglenophyceae; order Eutreptiales; family Eutreptiaceae; genus Eutreptiella; species Eutreptiella sp. 'Long Island Sound 2002'. The sequence continues at coordinate 40,908,464 of OZ038395.1, forward strand.
GCCCGGACCAGCCGCTCGAAGGCCGGCAGGTTCACTGGCCGCTTGGCGTACAGCGCCTCCCAATACCCCTGGACCTCGCCAATGACGTCCGAGGCCTCCAAGAGCACCTTCTCCGACTTGCGGACGCGTACGGACCATAGGCCTGACGGGGCATAGTTCACCACGTTGATGGCCCCCCGTATCGCCGTCCACCGGAGCTGCAGATCCGGTACCCTGCCCCGCCAGTAGTCCTTGATGGACCGGCGCCTGTTGCTCCTGAGGACATCCCGCAGCTCCTCCACGCGTGTCTCCAGCTGGTGGAGCTGTTGGTCCAATGCGGCCCGCAGGTCCTCTACCGAGGCGGGGGACAGGTCGGGGTCCACTCGCCGGAGGTGCTGTAGCAGGGCAGTCGCTTCCTGGGGGTGGAGTCCGGCCGCCGCCGCGTCCCGTTGCCACAGCTGATGGGCACGCCAGGCCAGGGCCTGCTGATCCGAGAGGACCTAGTCCAGCGACGCCTCCGTTTCTGCCTGCCCGTATGGGTACTGCGGGTCCACGCCGGAAAGCATGCGCACTCCCGTGACCCTGGACACGTCATCACCGAAGGCGTAGAGCAGGTCAAAGACCGCTTGCACCTCGGACGTGCCCATGGTGGCAGTGTCCTGGTCCGACGAGAGCCACGCCTGTAGCCGCTGATCCCCGCAGGCCTTCTGCAGTACTGCCGCCGCCGCCTCACGAACCCCCGGGGAGTCCGGGCGTATGGCGTGCAGCCTGCCCTGGGCGTGCGAGTAGGCCATCCTGGTGATTCTCTCCTTGCCGGCCACCGCCAGCGGGATGTCCAGGACCACAGGGCCATGATCCGACCCCAGTGACGCAGGAGACCGCCCAGGCGCTAGATGAGGGCGCTCACGCGTCGCCCACGGGACCAGAGGCGAGTTTAGAAGGAAGGAGTCCAGTCGGTGCCCTGCCCTCGTGGGCCTCCTGTCCTCCTCCCGTTCCGGGCCTGCCCTGTGGAAACCACACTGTTCCCACAGGGCTTGGAACCTCCTCGTGGTAGGGTGCCACGGGGACTCCAGCCACACGTTGAAGTCCCCTCCGAGGAGCACGGCCCTGGTGCCACCCGCGCTCTTGGCTGCCGCGTACATGGCCACGTCAGCCCAGAAGGACGCCTTAGACGCCCAGGAGTCGCCGCCGCTACCCGGGCCGTGGACGTTGATGACCGTGAGGGTGCCACCTGCGGTCACCACATCTAGGGCCATGGCTTTGCCCAGCACGATGTCCACGACGTCTCGAACTTCCTCCGCGGCGAACACGTCCGCCCGAAGGGCAATCAAGAGCCCGCCGCGCACCGCTGCCGCCGACGCCGCCTGGGCATCCACCCCTGGGTATGCATGATACCCATGGTGACGCCACTGGTTCTCGGAGTGCACCACACCTTGTGGGTCCTGCAGGCCGGTCTCCTGGAATAGGCCCAGGATGGCACCCTCGGCCTTCATGATGCCCGCCGCCACCGCTTCACCGTCGAGCATACCTGGGGCCACTGGTACACCGTCCCCCCGCATTGAGCCCTGGACGTTCCAGGACACCGCCGCTCGGGTGTCGGAGGCTGGGCCCCTTCATGGCTGCACGTGTGGACCGGGGCCCCCCGCCGGATCCGGATCACTGGACGGAGAGGGGCCACCAGCAGGTTCAGGGGGACCACCCGCACCCGGCGCGGGCGGCTGGCGAGGTGGCCCCTGACCCCGTGGGCCTCCGCCCGAGGCGGTCGTCGCCTGCTGAGACCCGGCAGATGTGGCGGGTTCCCCCTCTGCCTGTCCGCTGGATGTACTTGCCGCCGTACTCCCCGTAGAAGACACTGCCCCACGCCGTGCTGCAGACCCAAGCACTCCAGATCGTGCCGCCGACGGCGACGCCCCACGCCCCGCCGCAGGGCGGGCACCCGTGGGCAGCGTGAGCGCTCTGGACCCCGCCTGGGCCGACGCGAAAGGCCCCGCCTGGCCCCCCGGCATAACGCCAGTCAGCATGGCCAGCGCCTGGTCCCGTTGCGCCGGATCAGTCGCATGGTCCCGCTGGATGTGGTCCAGCAGGTCCTTGGGGTGGAGGTGGGTGGGCCGGCAGTGCTTGCCAGCTTTACAAGTGCAGTGACCAGCCCCCTCCAGCCGAGACCAGGGGCAGACATTGATCGTCTTTGTCCCACGCTGATCCGTGGCCAAGTCACCACCGAAGTGCTGCAGCACGTACCGAATGTTGGCATAGGCGCCATACTGCGGCGGGGGGCTCCTCTTGGGCGGCGGCTTGGGCGCCGCTTTCGGGGCCTGCCTCGCCGCCGCGGCCGGGGGTGCCGCAGGCCGTACTGGTGGCACGCTTGGTGGTTGCGGCAGGTGCAGCATTCCCCCCACGGGAAACTGCTCCTCCACCCAGCGGCGCCACGCGTCGGCGAACTTCTCCCGGTCGCCCTCGACCTTCCACCTGGACGTGGAGAACGCCCGGAGCCACGGCCCCATGTTCTCCGCCATAACCAGGCGGAGGGCATCTCCTCCGCTCTGCCGGCGGAAGCGTGTCGCGGCCGCGCCTGCCACGGTCCCCTGGAGGTACAGCGCGTCGCCCCCGTCGCCACTCAGTGCGCTAAGGTGCAGGGCCTCCAGGTCGGCGGGGCGGACCGTGAGCACCGTGCCCCGCCCGCGATCGTGCAGGCGCAGCGCCGAGGAGTGGGGGTCCAACGCCGCCACAACCCAGTACCACGCCCGCGACGCGCTATGCAGCAGTGCTAGCGAGGCTGCCGGCCTGTTGCCCGAGGACTGCGCCGCCGGGGCCCTGGGGAGGGGCGCCGCGTGACCCTGCAGCGCCCTGCATATGCCAGCTGCATGCTCAGCCTGCCACATGTTGCCCGGGGCTACGGGCCAGACGTCCTGCCCCTGGATCACCGGCGGCCGCGTGACCTCCACGAAGACCGCCGGCGCTGGCGGGATGTCCTCGGCCGTGCACCTGTGCGCCCTGCGCACTGGCCCCAGCCCACTGAGGCACTCCTGGAACACCCGGTAGCAGGCCGGGCCCCTGGACTGCTGCCTCCTGAGCCGGCTCGCGGTGACCACGACCCACTCCAGTCCCCCTGTTTCCACCCGAACACAGGCCCAATACTCCGCCCCCTCCAACACCACCAGCCGCCCCATATCCGCCATGCCCACCGTATGGGTGGAGGGCACGCTCTCCACCCTCAGCCACCGCTTGGCGCTCTCTTCCCACGGCTGGGGGGCATGCATCCGCTGCTGCAGCATCGCGTCCTGCACGTGCTGCATGGACACTGTCGCCAGCATGGACATCCCCCCGTCCGCCGCCGCCGCCATACACAGCAGGGCATGTTGCATGCGCGCCCCGGGCAGCCCCACGTTGTGCGGGACGTTCGCCAGGTCCAAGGGCGTGCGGGGCGCCAGCAGGGCCTCCAACACCGCTGCAGGCAGCTCCCCCAGGGACGGCAGACGCGCGATGGGCCCCATGTCCCTGTTGAGGACCACCGCCGCCACCCACCGCCTGTCCAGCGCGGACAGGAGGTTGCCCGGCCTCGGCACCCTGAGGAGGGTACCGACGGCGGACATGAGGGCGCACACACCACAGTCCTTGGTGTTGCCGGCCGGCTGCTGCACCTGTGCTGCCCGGGCCTCCGCCAGCAGACGCTCCGCACCCGGCCATCCCGCCCTCTGGCCCCTGGGTGCCATGCGCATCGTTTGGACCGAGATGTCCCACGTGTGCGGCCATTGGGGCGGAGCCCCCGACACCACAGGCCGGCCCAGCGGGTCCACGGCCAACCGCATGTCAGGGGCCACGAGGTGGTGGGCCGTCCAGTGCCGCATGTCCGGCGTCTCCAACCGGTCGAGGTACACCGCCTCTGAGCCCCCCAGCTCGACGTACCTCGCAATGAGGAGGGCAGCCGGGGTTTGGTCGTGCCGATGGCCTTCCCACCCCTCCCTCGGGAGCATCATGGCGTGGGGGGCCAGGCACTGCACCACGTCGTCTGCCAGCGCGACCACGTCGTCGCTGAGCTCCACCCCATGGTCCGCGGCCACCAGGAAGTGGTGCCTGGGCTTGGAGTACAGGTGCTCCAGGGCGCCCCGCAGCTCAGCCGGTGGGGGAGAGGCGTCTCCGCAGCCCCGCAGCTATGGGAGTGCGCCCGGGAGATGCCGCCCCGCTCCTCCTGACCAGATGGCGGCCCTAAGGACCGGCAGGTCCCGCCAGACAGCCATTGCGACCTGATCGCGCCAGGGCTGTGGCTTGTTGGCACCCCACTGGAGGACGGCCACCACAGCATGCGTGGTCAGGGGCTCTGCCGTGAGCTGCAACGCCGTCCCCCCGTCGGTGCGAACTTCCAGCCCCTGACTCAGGCGAAGCCCTGGCCCCTCTCGGTCTCCCAGCAGCGAGACCTCCGGGTCTGTGGCCGCAAGACGAGCCGCCACCGTGGGGAGATGCAGGGAGACAGTCCACGGCTGGACTGAGACGGGCTCGCGCGGGAGGTCAGAACAGGCCGCCACAGCACTGCCATCCCTTGCCCAGCTGAGCGCCCTGTCCCACCACTGCGCCCACGCACCCGGCGCTGCCGGCAACGACCAGGACAGGTACGTCACGACCGCCTTAGCCTGCCACTCGCGAGGGTCCATGCCGGCGGGGTGTGTGTGCCACGTGCACACCCATCCCAGGTTGGCCTCCTGGACGGTGACCATGTCCCTCCACGGGACCACCGGGGATGGAGTGAGCAGGGCCGCCATGCCACATGGCAACGCCACCGCCCACTCGGTCAGGCCCCCACTCTCCACCGCATACCCCACCGCCGGGAGCCCTCCCCCTTGCGCCTTTACCACCGCCTCCTGCAGCAACGTTCCGTGGCCCCGGCCGTGGCCCTGGCTGCGGTCCAGGCTGAGAGCCCCCACACGGGCCATGGCCTGGAGGATCAGGAGCAACTCCTGGGGTACTCCCTGCGGCACCAGCGGCTGGGGGTGGGCGAACCGGCAGGCATCTGCCCGCATGCACCACCCCTTGGCCCAGTGCCTGCAGGTTTCCACCTCCCCCGTCTTCGGCCCAGCCTTATCCGCCACCCCCGGCTCCCGGGGACTCACCTCACGCGCCTCCTTCGCCCCCACGATCACCAGCTCCTCGTCCTGCTCCCCGGCACCCTGTGCCTCTTCACCCTTGAACTCTTGCTCCTCGTCCTGCTCCATGGCGACTTGCGTATCCTCACCCCTCCTGCGTTGGTCCTCCTCCTCCAGCGCCTCCGTCTTCGGCGGCGGGCCCGCAGCACCCGTGATCCTCGCCAGGGCCGCCGCCACAATGGCCTGCACGTCCACCTCCTCCCCGGCCACCTCCGGCTGATCCTGCTGCTGCTCCTCCCCCGTGGGTTGCTCTTGCCCCACCCCGTCACCGCCACGGCCTGCTTCCCCGTCGCCCCCCACCGGGATCGCGTGTTCGGACCTCTGGGGGGCGGCGCTCCCGTCGAGGCGCGTGCCCACCACCACCAGCAGCTTGAAGTCACCGCCGCGGCTCTCAAGGCGGTAGCTGCTGGTGGTGGGGACGAGGACCGCCCCATCCCCGGTCAGCAGCAGGCGGTCCGCGTCGAACACGACCTCTGCACCCTCGGGGTGCAACGCCACCAGGAGCGTATGGGACCCCAGCGCCTGGGGTGTGAGGGGCCGCCCGGCCTGCTCGCGACGCCAAGCGTCAGCCCCACCCCGCCACAAGGCCACGTACAGGCCTTCGTCCCGCCGCACATCCTCCAGCCCCGCCTCGCCCAGCAGGCGCACCACGGACAGGCGCACCGACAGGGGGAGGCGTCCCTGGGGCTCGGCCGCCCGGACATCACCGGGGTGGTGACCCAGGACCGCCGCATCCCCCAGTTGGACACAGCGGACCTGGCCGTTGTCCGGGGACGCTACCGCCAGGGCCATCTCCCGGGCGACCTGCCCTGGGCGCTGGAGCTCATAGCGCTCCAGGGCGCTCGCCAGCATCCCTGCCTCCCGCTGCCCCGTGCCCGTGAGGCAGTGCCTGTGGGCACCCTCGGCCGCATACTACCTGCAGTGCCGCCGCTCACAGCTCCCCAGGGGAGGGGGCGGCACCGCAGTGGGCATGGGCCGCAGCGGCTCGTTGGCCGGGTCCTCGTCCATGCCGGCGTAGACGTCGGGCCCGGCGTCGTCCTCAAACATGAGGGCCAGCGCCGACTCGCCGGGCCCGTATGCCTCCTCGTCCTCCACTTCCTCCGCCTCCTGCTCCCCCTCCGCCCCTTCTCCAACCCGCGACCACCGCCGGCGGCGTGTCCGGCCGCGGCGGGAAGGGCGCCAGAGGCCGCTCGTCAGCGCCTCCGCCCCTTGCCACCTCCGCCGCGTCCAGCCGTGCCCGCAGGTTGGCGGGCAGCCGGGCCCAGCTGGTGCCCGCATGGAGATCCATGCGGTACGCCAGCCCGGCCGGACACGGCTCACCGGGTGCCACCTGGCGCCACTCCCGCCACTCCCACATCCAGCCGTCCACTTCTTCCCCCTTGGCACGTCCCCCACTGGGCTCCACAACCCCGCCGCCGTCCGCCGGCGTTTGCGCCTTCAGCACACCCCGCCCCGCGCCCTGTCCCCCCGAAGAAACCGCCTCCGTCGGCGTCTCCTTGGCCCCTTCCGTCCTCGGGGCGACAGCCGCGAGCGCCTGCGCTATCAGCTCGCCGGCGTCAGCCCCTTCCGGCGCGGCTCCCCCACTCCCTACGGCTGTCCGCCGGTACTCCTCCAGGGCCTGCGTGAGCAGCTCGCTGATGTCTCGCGGGCCAGCCACCGCCGCCTCCTGCGCTGCATCCCCCGCTCGTTCCACCGCCGTAGTCCTCCCCATGGGGGCCGCGCCCTGCATCCCACGCGACGGGGGCAGACCCCCACCTGGCACCACTGGCTCCGGGTCCGTCGGCACCACGGGCGGGGCCTCGCGCGGCACGGCTGGGTCCGGCATCTGGACCGTCCGCGGTGGTGACCCCGCCGCGGGAAACTCCTGCTGAGGCACCGCAAGGGGTGGCGCAGCCGCAGGTGCCCCCATTCCCCTCGCCTCGCCCGGGGGCACGCCATGTGCCTCCCCTTGCGACACCCCCTGCTGCTGGGCGCCCCGCCGCGGCCCAGGTGGCGGTACCGGTACCGGCACCGGCATGGTGTGCCGAGGCACCGGCCGTGAGTGCTGCTGGGGCGGGGGGCGAGGGCATTCCACATGCAGGTGCGGACGGTGATGGTGATGGTGATGGTGAGGGTGGACGGGGTGCCGTGGCACAGCCCCTCGCGACACCCCCTGCTGTTGGGCGCTCCGCCCCGGCCCAGGCACCCGTACCGGTTCCAGCACCGGCATTGTGTGCTGAGGCGGTCGTGGGTGCTGCTGGGGTAGGGGATGTGGGTACTCCACAAGCTGGTGTGGACGATGATGATGATGGTGATGGTGAAGGTAGACTGGGTGCTGTGGCCCAGCCCCTTGCGACACCCCCTGCTGCTGTGCGCTCCGCCCCGGCTCAGGCACCGGTACCGGTTCCGGCACCGGCATCGTGTGCTGAGGCGGCAGTGAGTGCTGCTGTGGCAGGTAATGCGGGTACCCCACTTGCTGGTGCGGAAGGTGATGGTGACGGTGATGGTGAAAGTGGACGAGGTGCTGTGGCACAGCCCCTTGCGACACCCCCTGCTGCTGGGCGCTCCGCCCCGGCTCAGGCACCGGTACCGGTTCCGGCACCGGCACTGTGTGCTGAGGCGGTCGTGGGTGCTGCTGGGGCAGGGGATGCGGGTACTCCACATGCTGGTGCGAATGGTGATGGTGATGGTGATGGTGTAGGTGGACGGGGTGCTGTGGCACAGCCGCCAGTTGGTGGTGATGGTGAAGATGGACGGGGGGCTGTGGCACAGCTGTCGGGTGTACGTGTTGGTGCGGGAAGTGATGCTGCATCAAGGGGAACCCGACGGGGTGATGAAGTAGGTGATGGAGATGAAGTTGGTGGTGGTGGTGAGCCCCAAAGGGCGGGATGGGCATGGGCCCGAGGCCTGGGGGCGGCGGCATCGGAAACGCACCCGGCGCCGCATACCCCACTGGGGGCCGCCCGCGCTGCGCGTCCTCGAGCTGCCCGAGATCTTGTAGACATCGGAGTAGTCGGTTGAGCAGGTGCACCCCGAACGGCACCGTGCCCGCCGCGAACCGCGCCTGAACTTCGGGCGCGTTGTACGGGTGGGGATCGCGGGCCAACATCTGCCGCAAGCAGACGTCGACGAAGTGGTCCCACCCGTTGTCCCTGGCCGGACGGTCCGCGTCCACGCGCGCCTGGAACGCCGCATACGTTTTCGGCCCGTGTCTGACGAGATCAGACACCGTGTCTACCAGGCGCCGGGCACGTCGCCGGAAGGCTCGCAACTCCGCGGGATTGGTGGGGACAGATAGCGACATTTAGCTAACGAAGGCTGTGTGAGCTAAGGACACGGGAGAACGGGTGGACTCTGTGGCCCGTCCCGCCTGCTGCTGGCGTATTGTTGCACGACACTTCGCACGACACAGCTGCGCACCCCTCATGCTCGCCCCTCTTCCCTTCCGTGTTCCAGTGCCCCCGGTTGTGCTCGCTAGGTGTGCCCCTTGGCCCAACACGGTTGTTGGCGGGCTTGTTGCCAGGCAGGGTTGGGGGGGGGGGGGGCGCCCGACGCTGGCTCTGGTCCCTCCCCTCGGGAGTTTCCCCACGGGGGGGCCGATGCATGCACTCCCCGTCAGGGTGTAACTCTGTTGTACGGGCCGTCCATTTGTACCCGCTTCGTACAAATGGACCTGCGTCGTAACCAGGTACGTCGGCCCTTCCCCACACCGGGGTCGGGTACACTGTGGGTCTCTGGGGAGTCCTTGCGGGATAGGCACGTCTCTTGCCTACACCGATGGACGGTGTGCCCTACCCGCAGCCCCTCACAGGACACGAACCGCAGTACGTGCCGTGGGGAGTGCTCGTGGTCAGGCCCATTGGCCACCCCCCCAGGCCGGTGCCACCTCGGGCCGCTGGCCAACGGTCCCGGGCGTAACCCACCTTATTGCTCGCGCTCAGATGGGGCCGATACGGACACCGGGGGGGCCCCCAAACCCCAGAGGTCGGGTACCTCACCAGCGTTGTTCGCGGGCTCTTGTCACCCCGGCCCCCCCCCGTTGGTCCCTGCCTCCCAGCTTTCGTCCCCAGGGGCGTCCCCCTGTCCCGCGCCCCTTGCTGTGCCCCCTGGCTCCCGCCATGTCCCGTCTGCCCTTGCTGTCTGCCCCTGCTCTGGCGTGTTGGTGTCCTTTGTTGTTCGTTTTGTGTCTTTTTTTTCCCTGCCCCCCCCCATGTCCCCTCGCTGTCTCCCCGCCGTCCTCGCCCTTTGTGTGGGTGGGCGTAGGAGTAGGGCGCGGGGGGGGGGGGCGTTCTCGCTGTCCGCTCTACTGCGCAAGCACGTCGGAAGCAGGGCGCAGGCACGAGGCACGGCACTTGTCCCTCCGATGGGGGGGGGGGGGTTGCCGTGTGGCTCCCGTCGTCATCCTACCCTTCCTGCGGTTGCACCCCCGGCGGCCCCCCCCTTGGGGCTTGCACGGCGCGTGCTCCCCTTGGGCACGGTCGTGTGGATCGTTCCGCACTCTCGTCCCTCTGCCTCCCCACCCTGCCGCGGTGTCCTCGGGGGGGGGTCCGCCGCCCGCTACCGTCATCCCTCTTGCCCCCTCGCCTTCTCCCCGTTGCCCTCGCCTCTTTCCTTGGTGGGTGTGGGAGGCGGGGGCAGGGGGGGGGGGCGCCCTCGCTGCCCTTCCTCCGGCGTAAGCACGTCGCAGGCACGGCACTGGCACGTGGCACGGCACTTGTCCTTCTGCTGGGGTGTGGGGCACACCGCGTGGCCCCCGTCTTCGCCCTGCCCACTCTGCGTTCGCTCCCCCGGTGCCCCCCCTGCTGGGGCCTGCTCGGCGCTTGCGTCTCTTGGGCGCGGTCGTGCAGTCCGTCCCGCACCCTCTCCCCGCTGCCCCCTCATCGTGCCGCTTTGTCCTCGGGAGGGGGGGCCGCTGTCCGCCCCTCCCTTCCTGCATCCCCCACCCTTGGGGGGGCGGAGGCATGTGGGGGGGGGGGGGGCTTGTTGTTTTCCCTCCGTTGCTCTCGCGTCGCAGGCACGAGGCGCGGCTCCCGTCCCTCTGCTGGGGGGGGGGGGGGTGTGCCTCGCGGCTCCCTTCGTCGCCCCTTCTACCCTACGCCCGCACCCCCGGTGGTCCCCCCGCCGGGGCTTGCACGGCGCGCGCCCTCTACGGGCACGGTCGTGTGGCTCGTCCCGCACCCTCCTACCTCTGCCTCCCCACCCTGCCGCGTTGCCCTCGGGGGGGGGGCGCTTTTCGCCCCCCCCCTACCCGCATTCCCCGCCCTCGGGGAGGCGGTGGTGTTGGGGGGGGGGAGGGGCGCCCTTTTCGCCTCCCCTCCGTTGCACGCACGTCGCAGGCATGACGTAGGCACAACACAACCACGGGGCGAGGCACTTGGCTGCAGCAGGAGGGGGGGGGGGGTTTCCCTTTGGGCTTTCCCGCCCTGCTCCATGGTACAGGCCCCGCACTCCAGGATCACCAGCCGCTGTTGCCCCCTCGGCGGTAGTCGCCACGTCTCCGCATGGTGCTCAGTGTCCCGTGCCTGCTCCCTCCTGTGCCCATACTTACTGGAGGAGGTACGTACCCGGGTGGATTCGGAAGATGAAGAAGTGCGGGCAGCGGGGAGGACTTACCGTACGCCTCGAAGGCTTCTTGCGCCATCCGCCGCCCTGGTCGAGGGGAGGGCCCCTGTTTCGGCACCCAACAGCCCGGGGGGGGCCGACCGCCCATCCTCTCCCTGGTGCCTGTGTATCCACTTCCGAGCGGCCTGATACCGGTGCCGTGGTATCAGTCCGCTGGAAGTGGCGGCTACAAAGCGGCCGGGCGCTCTCGTCTCCCGGGCCTCTGCCACCCCCGAGCGCGATGGAGGCCCCTGAGGTCCTATGGCAGAGACGCGGGGAGGCAG